>JALAZF010000147.1:5647500-6200000 GCA_022829125.1 Lathyrus tuberosus
TTTCAAATCATTAAAAATAATATGAAAAATAGTAAAAAGTGGAAAAAAAATAGTAAAAAGAGGGTCTGGGGCGAGGGGGATTCGAACCCCAGACCTCTTGTGTACAGCATGCGCGCCTTACCACTGGGATGGTGATACATCCGTGTATTGAAACACAACCACAAATATACAAGGCTTGCCTTGTATTTGGCCTGGCCAAGGCAAGGCAAGGCAAGGTTTTTGGTCAGAAACGTGAAGGCCATAACCTTCTCATTTCTCCATGGATTGAGACAAAATTTAGGTCTATCCTACCTAGAATTTCACAAGGAATCCATTGGTGGTGGTATTTTTTTCAGATCATGCTCCTATCAAAAAACCCGATAGTGGTTTTGAAATAGGCCATGAGTTGCATTTTCTGTGCTACCTCTTGGTACAGGTGTGGATTACATGATAAATTGGTGCAAACACAACACATATAACATGTATAAGATATGCATGATCAGTGGACATCAAAGGAAAGCATGATTCAAAGAATTCAAGTTGTGAGGCTTACCTCTTTTTGGAGCTTTTGTGCAATCTGCCAAGTGCTTTGTTCCAGAAATGATTTGATGCTTTGGACACCCTCAAATGATCTCTTAGAAGCTTTTAGGATGGTTGGAATTAGCTGGAAACCTCAGGAACAAGTTTGAGCTCTTTCTTGCAAAAGGGGAAAAATTGGCCAAAATAACAACTCTCTCAAATGGTGTTCCAGATGTGGGGAACCATTTGGAACAGTTCAAGGATGATATTTTGAGTGCGTTTGAGGTTTTATCTGGTTTGGAAAGTGACTGAATCAAGACATGGCTTGAAAAATGCACAAAAGTCTAATTTTTGAGGTTTTGAGAGGGGACTTTGTGATTTTGGTGTTACAGGTCACTTGTGAGAGTTTGGACAGCTTAGATATGACATATTGGATGTGTTTGGATCATGAGCTATGATGTAATTGCTCCCTAACTTAAAAACTCAGAGTTACCTTGCTAAAGAAGGCATTTTTGCCAAGAGAAAGAGATTTTGAGGAAAGCAAGTGTTGTAGTGCTTTGGTGTACTCAAACTGAGCACAAATGGGCTCTATTTATAGTAGAGCAAGTTTGTTTTGGCTGCAATAGTGAATGGAAACTGCTGCAGAGGTTTGGCCAATGTTGATCAATAGGAATCCAAGTCTCCTCTAGCCATTGACTAGAGGTTAGGGCACAGACTGTTGGTTCCCTAGTTCTTGGATCATCCTTGACTAAATTCAGTTGGAAGAGGCTCGGTCCATGCCACCTTGGTGCATCCATTAAATGCTCCAAAACAAAATTGGAGTCTTGTCCCTCTTTTAGGCATTTCTAGGTTTGGCATGCTACTTTTGGTTCTAAAGACTTGGGAGGCTGATGGATCAATGTTTGTCCCTCCTTGGTCCCCCCTTGAGGTGTTCAGATGGATAGATTTGCTTTCCCTTTGCAAAATTTGAGCAAATCGAGCAAAATGCACAAATCTACCTTGCCATGATAGTTTGCAGCAAGGCATATTGGCATGGTCATATCTCATGGCTTAAGTGGAGTTTCATGGAGTTCTTGGCCATTTTGGAAAGCTCTTATATGATACAACATATGTGTGATCATAGTTTATCTTGATAATTTTTGGATCCAAGTGAAAAATCCCCCTACTTTTGGAAAAAAAACAAGACAGATTCTGACTTAGTGAAAATTTGACTAAGTGTTGAAAAAAGTGACATTTCATGTTTTCAGCCATTTTGATAATTCCATAACTCAAAATCCATGATGAATTGGAATGAGGTGTAGTTAAAGCTTTTATAGAGGGCCATGAGAGCTACAAATCCAGCTTTGAATGGGGAAAAATGACCTTGTGGTTTAGGAGATATGATCCTCCAAAGTTGGTACCCTAGCATCTTTGTTTCATAACTTAGAAAATTTCATAGTTTTTTATGGTTACCCCTTTTACAAGTTATCCCACTTTTCTTGATTTTTCATAATGAATGATGATCTAAATCACACATTAACATCATTTTGGGGGTCAAAGAACCATATTTGTGAAAAATCTCAGAAAGTCAAAGTTTGACTTTTGTGCACAGTTGACTCTATGAAATCAAGTCCTTGACCTAAATCAAACTTTATGGACATGTTACATGGGTGTTATATGATGTATTGAATCATGTCCCAAGGTTTGGGAGCATGTCCTGGTCAAAAGTCAAAGGCACAGTTGACTTTTCTCGTGAAACCCTAATTGTGGTTCTGATGAACTTGAAACTTGTTGCTCAAGCTTCTTGGATCAATCCATTGTTGCAAATGGATCAATGTAGTGTGTCAGCGACCCTCAAATCATCACTTGAGGTCTTGGCTCATGTTTTGTCCCAAAAGTCAACTTAGGGGTGAATTAGGTCAAAAAACCCTAATTCCTGATTTTTATGAATGGCTCCCTTGAGGCTAAATTGACTTGATGATTGGGTTTATAAGGTCCCTTAGAGTATTTTAGGTTGTGCTTTGAAGCATTGGCTCATGCCCAGAGGAAAATTTCCATCTGGAGGCCCCAGTCGACCAAAACCCTAATTTGGTGACACTGGCGATCCCGAGGCTTAATCCACTCAGAATGTTGCATCCTTGGGCTTAATCCTTGAGGTGGGAGTCCTCTTAATCCATTGTGGATGTTTGAGAGGTTTAGACAAGTTGAAGATCATGTCATTCTTTGATTGCTCCTTTGCCTAAGAGCTCTGAGAGGGCTTGAAACCCTAAATCTGATTGTAGTGATGCTCACCCATCTTTGGGGAGACTGATGAGGTATGATGGTAATCCATATTGTGATGATGGTTTGCATAATGATGGGAATCTTAGTGGTCAAAATTTGGGGTATGACATCATGGAATCTAACATTCATAGCTCTGTGATAGGTTGCCCAAGTATTTTTTAAACCAAAAGGCATTCAAACCCATTTGTATGTTCCCAAAACCCCAGAGCATCGAAACACGGTTTTGGGAACATCCTCTTCGGCTATGAGAATTTTGTTATAGCCGGAGTAGCCATCGAGCATACTCAGATATTCAAAACCTGCCGCTGAGTCGACAAGCATTTCTGCCACAAGCATCGAATATTCATCTTTAGGGGTAGCGTTGTTTAGATCCATAAAGTCTATACAGACTCGAAGGGTTCCATTTTTCTTGATAACGGGCACTATGTTTGTTATCCATTCGACGTACCTTGCAGTTGTGATGAACCGACTTTTGAGAAGTCTCTCGATCTCCTGCTTGATCTTCGACGTCACCTCTGAAGCGAATCGTCGAGGCTGCTGCTTTACTGGCCTTTTACCTGGCTGAATTGGAAGTCGATGCTCCACCTCACTTCGACTCAAACAAGGCATTTTGCCATAATCCCAGGCGAAGCAATCCTTGTATTCCTTTAATACTTCAATTAGCCTGGCCTTCATATTTTACCCAACTTTAGTGCTCATATAGGCGGTCTTTTGGTAACCCCATCTCCTAAGTCAACCTCTTCGAGTGGATCCTACGCCTGCATTCTGTGCAGCTCACTATTTGGGTCTTTCTCGAACCCCAAAGGTTCACTGTCATAGATACAATCAAGCCTTCGGCTTTCTGAAGCTGCTGTCTGGCCTTGTGGGCCATTTATTTGTGCGTCGCCGTTGGCTCTGCTAGCTATATTCTGTTGTTCTCCCACTTCTAATGCTGACATTCTCTTGTTTTCAGCCAGATAGGCCAAAATTTGAGTCATGCTTTCTGACTCAGCAGTCATTCTCACCGACTACTGGCCACCCCGTGGGTGGATTATTTTCTGTAGGCTCCATGGTTTCGTCGGCAACATCCCAGATAAACCCATAGTCAGGATCTAAGTTTAGGACGCGACCCGTGTCGACGGAAGTATAGGACCCTGACCCGTCATCACAAGGAGCCACATTTGCTAGTTGCTGATCAAAGGACTTCTTACTGCCCTTGGCTTCGTCGATCTTAAAATAACTTTGATTAGACTCAATATTCTCGACGATGCCATGTTTCCTCCAGATGGTCAATCTCTGGTGCATTATTGATGGTACTGCCCCTATTCCATGAATCCACTCCCAGCCCAACAGTAAGTTGAAATTCGCTTTTGAGTTGATAATCATAAAGAGTGTTGATCTGTTGGTCGTACCTACTGCTAAGTCCACTTGGACAACTCCAAGGATGTTACTGGTCTTTCCTTCATAGTTGGATAGAACCATGTTGTGTTGTCGGAGGTCAGCCTCCGTCTTTCCAATCTTTTTGAATAAGTTGTTAGGTATTAGATTGACATTTTCCCCACCGTCCACAAACACCTTGTTGACAGCGACTCCGTCAACCTTCGCCTTTATGAATAACGGTTTCAGGTGGTACATCATCCCAGGACTAGGTCTCTCAAACATGGCCGTTTGTTCCTCGACCACACCATTGTTCATCACATAATAGCATAGCGGTTTGTCCTCCGCATTTTCGTCAGGTACGAAATCCTCTTCTGCTTCAGAGATTTCTGACACCACATCGTATTCAGCTGGTAGTATCGACACAATACAACAGTTCAAGACGAAGTCTTCACCATATGTGTCATCATTGGTGTCATCTTACATGTCTTCGTCGAAGCCCCCGTCCGGTGAAGGGGTATACTCATCGTCCGACTGAGGAGAATACTTTGGCTCTTCCTCATCCGACTGAGGGGTGTATTCTGGTACCTTCTTTCTTTCAAATCACCGAAGTACATTTTGAGCTTTGGGTCAAAACTACCCCCTTTTCTCCTGACGCTTCCACGGTTACTGCCATGGTCTGATTTATGATAACTTTGTCTTTTTCTACCCATCTTTCTCTTGGGTGTTGCCGCTTTTGTCCAGAAGTTCCGACAGGCTTTAACTGTGAAGTAGTGGCCTATTTCTCAGCTTTCTTATTTCGCTGATAGCGTCTCCACTGAGTCCTGGTCATAGGTTTTTCCCTTTATAGTTGGGCGACACCACATAGCCCTCGGGCTCGACTCTTTTGTCAGAGACTTTTGCTTCTTTTTCCAAGTCTAAGACCTTCCATTTTTGCCTTTTGCTCCTTTCTGGCTTACTGGTGCCACCCATTTCTCCTGTGGGGTGTCCGACGGTGGCACAAAGGTCTTGGGTCGTGCCTCTTGGAACAGCTTCCTGTATTCGTCATTTCGACGAGGAGCACCACTCCGGTCGAACACAAACCTTGGGATAGATGGTTTATCTTCTCCCGTCATTTCCTTCTTGCTCGCCTTGTATCTCTCAGCAGCTTTCTCATCCAAAACATCATTGTACCTAGGGCATAATCCCGCCTTCGACCCGCTTACCCTGCATTTTTCTTGGAAATCTGCCAAGCTTTCGCCAGCTTGAGGGTAAACGGCCTCGAGTTCTTCCTCAGCTCTTTTGTCGGAACCCTCAGTGGCTTTAACCATCATGCATTCCACAAATTCAGTTGTCGGTTATTTACTGAGACCCTCAGTGGCCTCAATGATCATGCACTCATACAACTCCGAATACAAAGCCTCTTCGACCTTCAGCGGGTCGTGTCAACCTGAATCTTTGGCCTTTCACCAAATTAAAGTTGGCCCTCCTTCAAAGCCTTCTGCACCAAATCCCTGAAAAGAACACATTGAGTTGTTTTATGACCAAGGAAATTATGAAATTTACAAAATACCCTTTTTCTCTTTTGTTCTAAAGGGGGGGAGGGGGTCTTTTAAACCAGGAGGAACAATTATCTGACCATCTTTAACTAACAAGTCTAACATTTCGTCGCATTTAGAAACATCAAAAGTATAAGTTTTAGCAACATATTTATCTGTTTTTCCAGTTTCGACGGGATTTTCCCCGTTTGATGGTTTTAGTAGTTTGCATGTGTATGGGGGCCCTGGCTTGAGTTCAGCCACGTTGACCTCGCTTTTGTCGACGATTTCTTCATCGTCGAAGGAATATTCGCCAGCCGCCAAATACGACACTTTTTCTTTCTTACGGTATCTGTTAGTCTGAGTTTTCTCAGCTTTCAACCGTTTGACTTGTCGGACTCGGTCAGCCAGCTACGCTATATCCCTGAGATATTACGTGTCCAGCTTTTTCCTGATGGAATAATCCAAATCGCCGACTGCCATTTCGACTAGCTCATGTTCAGGGACTTGAGTGAAACATTGTGCTTTCAAAAGTCTAAACTTGTTAAGATATTGGTCTACCGATTTCGTGGCCTTCTGCTTGACACTGGCCAACTCTTTCAAACTAATTTTTGACTGTTCCATGTAAAACTGCTCATGAAACAATCTTTCTAATTGTGCCCACGTGTGGACAGACTGAGGGGGCAACGTGGTAAACCATGTAAACGCATTCTTCATGAGGGAACTTGGAAAATACTTCATTTTCAAGTCCTCATTATTTGCTATGTCACCAGCTTCGGTTTGATACCTAGCGACGTGCTCGACGGTGGATTCCTCAGTCTCACCGGCAAACTTGGTGAACTTCGGCACTTTCCAACCCCTAGGTAATTCCATCTGTAAGACAAAATCTAGTAATGGGGACATGTTCGTTGGCCGTCGAAGGTCTGGATTTACCCCATTACGTACCATAATACGTTCAACCATGGCTTCCAAGTTTGGTTCGCTAGCCAAAGCATCGTGTCGAACTTGTCTGACCACATAGTCGGGATCTTGGTTCCTATGAACTAGCACATGAGGCCTTTGGGCCATTCTAGGGATTTGTTTAAACTCCTGGGGTTGTTCAATTGTTTCGTCGAAGACCTCATCTTGACGAACGGGTGTCTCTGGTCGAGGCGGAGGGGTCTGTCGCCCCTGTGCCCTTGGAGCGCCTAGGAAGTCACCTATCCATGTCATTTGAGTTGCCAATTGTTGGTAACTCTGGGTCGAATCTTGTATTAATGGCCTCAATATGGTGCCTATTTGTTGAGTCAACATATGAACCATCTCATGATTACTCTCATCCATCTGCTTCCTTATGACCGCAACAGAACTTGACGTGAACGTGTGTATTGATTGGGATAACAGACTAAAACCTGGGGGTCGAGTGACTTGGTTTTCCAAAGGCCCTAAGCCTTGGTATGATGAGAAAACCGGGGACGAACTTTCCCCAAACGCCGGACCACTAGAATATAGACTCGACGTGAACTTTGTCGGCATCCCAAAGGATCGAGGGATGGGCATTATGATACTAGGCACATACTGCCCTGTAGTCCCTGCCATTGTCGGCCCCGGGTCGTGTTGACGTGACGTCGCGGTTGGCCCACTAGGGGTGGTTGAAACTGCTGACACGGTCCCAGAGCCAACATCCGTTGTTTGCGTTACTACTATACTTTCCGTCGAAGACGGTTCTTCATTCGGACGTGGTGTCACCATCTTACCACTGCACAAATGCATACACTCAACTCACACGGGTCCCACTGGGCATGCCAATTTGTTCTGCGTGAACAACCGCTGGCCTCCTATCGCAGGTTTACTCGCAGGATCAGCCACAGAATCCCAGAACAGTAGGCTGAAGTGTACGTGTTGTTGGCGTGCCGATTTTCTGTCTAGAGGAGTTGTAGAAACTTGAACGGAATAAAAAAGGTTTCGAATTGATAAATCAAACAAAGCAACAAAAAAAAAGAAATAGGCAAGTAAATGACAATAACTTAAACTTCCTTCAAATAAATTGCATGAAAATAATAAGTGTGAACGCTATCGTACATTTTGCGGGAGTGACTCATTTCTCTTAACGCTTGATACTTAAAGTGTTTCCCTTTGCAATGTTACAAAATGCGACCTCTAAAATGGAAATAACTATTGTTTTATATAGGCAAACAAAATAATTATTCATCTTCCCATATTTGTTTTGGTTGCGACACGTGTCACCCCACTATCTTTCTAACTTCCCATGTTCTTGGAGTTTTCAACTTTTCCTGCTCAAAGGTGTTTATCCTTGTGTTGGTTTTGCATGCCACCACTTGACGTCCTCCGACGACAACGCTTCCAAGTCTTCTTCCGACACGACCTTCATCCGTGTCGGTCCAATGCTCCAGCTTCCTCTAGACGTCGACTTGCTTCGGATCTTCCACCATTCCTTTATTCTCTTTATTTGGTCGAAATCTCTTAGCCAACACCTTGTAATAGGGTTGAGTAACCTTTTACTAGAGGCGGCAAAACAGGTTGTGACCCGCTGGGGCAGCCCGCACACCCACCAAAAAAAGGAACGGGTTGGCTCGCCAACGTAGTTATCAAGCACTCAAATATTTTTTTTGTTGGTTGAAGGTTAATACTTGAACTATATTTTGAAATACTTGTTGATGATTCTATTTTATATATTTATTTGTGAATATATGTAATATTTTTTTAAGTAAAATTTGTTAAAAAGATGCTTTATAAAAAATTGTTCGAAAAAATAAGTGAAAAATTTAATTAAAATGTAAAAATAAACCTATTAATCTATTAAAAAATAAAAAAAATTAAATGGACCGCCAACCCACCACCTTGACGGTGCGAAATAGATTTTTAAGCTCATTTTCACAAGTCCGTCCCGCCCCTTTTTTTGGCGGACTTAAGACAGGGCGGGACGGACGACTCGTTTTGCCACCCTTACTTTTTACTACCATTAATACATATTTTTTTTATAGATAGCAACTGGGTACACACGTTAAGTTTAAATGATATAAACATAATATATAAAAATATAAAAATAGAGGCTTTGCAATATATAAAAAATAATAAAGACCTAGACAAAGGCTTTTATTGCATTATCTTAGGACCGCACTTAGGTAATCACATAATCACATTTCAACAAGTGGTCTGTCCAGCATGTATCCTTAACAACTTCAACATAAATATCTTACTAGATTCAATTAATATTTAAATTTAATGTTAAAATAAATCAAATTTATTAAATTGTCTTTTTTAGTTATTCAATAGAAAAATTCACAAAAATGTGAATTAAATGTTTTTTAATTGAACAAATAATATATTAGAAACTATAGGATTAAAAAACTTTCAAAGTAATTAACTTTTGTTTATAAGAATGAAATCGTATGTTTTTTGTTTTGTTTATGATAGTGAAAAGATGGTGTAGCTTCTTTTATCATGTTTAGTTGGTAATTAATTTTGAAGACTGAACGATTTGTCCATGGTTTTTCCATTCTGCACGTAAAAAGTTTTTAACAATGATTGGTCTCTTTTTCTTTTGGTCTTTCCTATAAGATGAGAAAATGCAATACTAAAAGTGATGAGTTTGAGATGAAAGTGCAAGTTGGTGTTATGGAATTCAAAGATTGGATTGAATAATGGAAAAGGCAGTCAAATATTTTCATCGTGGAAAACGACATAAGAAAGATGTTTTGCAAAAAAGTGTTCATCATATATCTTGTTATTAAGACTTTTGCTTTTAATATAAAAACAAGTTTTTGTGTATGAGATAATGGTTTCTCTGTGTATGGCTTCTTTTGTATGTACAAGCACTAGGTAGGATGACCAAATGGATACACAACCTCTACAGCATGGTACCCATTCATTGCGCATTTACTTTATTTATTTTTACCTAGTGCTATGGTATGGTTTTTGAGCCCTATGTTTTGAGAGGTTTTTACATGAAAATTTGAAGTCAACTTAAACTTTTTAAGAGGTTTTATTTGATTATAAGTTAATAGTAAAATATGTGTATGAATGTCTTTTTCTTATTATATTTTAATAAAAAATGTAAGGTTCTATACTGTAGAGCTCTTGCACGTTCTAATAAACATTAATATATTTAGTCATGGGTAACAATATCTATATTTATGTAAAATCATAAGTTTTTGAAGATCATATGTATCTTATAAGTTAATCATAATTCAACGGTCATAAAAATAATTAGGAGATTTTTTTACATATAATTTAACTATAATAAATGTATAAAATTTTATTTAGTTATGATTTAATCGCGATAAATTTTATGTTATAATTTATCTTATACATTTTTAAAGGTTATGGGTTCGATTCTCAGATATACCATGCATACCATAATATATAATATTTGTAGCTTTGCTTTTTATCACGATTGACTGTTTTAACTGTGGTAAAATACTTTGTTTTTTTAATAGTTTTTTTTTTAATATTTCATATATGCCACATTTTTTTAAAACTTGTATTATATACCATATCTTCTACCACAACAAAATATGAATCAGAAAATACACAAATTTTTTTAACAAAAATTTGGCTTATATTGCTTATATTGTATACAATATATGTAAGCACCAAAATAGGAATATTGTACCAAAATGTTAAACAAACCTAAATATTATTGACATCAAATCCAAAAATATTGCAAATATATATTACTAACTCAAATAATCAATGTGATGAATTTGGCATATAAAGTGCATTGAAGCAAGATGTCCAATGTATACGAACGTATTTAAAGTCTTCTTGTAAAAATGGTGTAGTGTCGTTAAACATCTATATAAGTTTTTTTTTGAAAGAAACTGAACATCACTTGATTTCAAATAATAACAAATTTTTATGCATACGGTAAATCATATATATATATATATATATATATATATATATGGGTTTGCGAACGTACGCCCACTTGTTTTTATGAAGCGGGTGTATTATAGCAAACCCCACAGAGATTTGCTATAATACGCACACGCGCGCGCGCGCGCGCGCACACACACACACACACACCTGATCTCAAGAATCAATAACTCCGACATACACAATGTTTAACATGCATTTCATAATATATATATAAACTACATTTGTATCCTCCTTCATGTTTCCTCGTCTACAAGTTTATACATTAGATTAATATATAACCACACATGTAACTATAAATAAATGAATGTCACAAGTAATCCACTTACCAAAGACGCACAAAACACATACCTTTTGTTTCTAACTTTGTTTCACATATTGTGTCGCTACGCAACTCTATATATTGAAAACAATTTAAACATATTACACGTTAAGCTAATTACAAAGTCAAAGAAAATAATACTGAAAGTCTCATAAAATATAAACTTATGTAGTAAGTAGACGTTTTATCTTTAATTGAAGTGGTTTGGATAAAGAACATAGCATAATTACCATATTAGTTTGAAGAGAGATGATGAATACTTACCAATGACCATTGAATTAACACAAGAATAATTAGTATTTAATAAAACATGAAATTAACTATAATAGAGAAACCACAATTTCAAAATTACTCACGCATCGATAAATGTTGCTAAGTAGCAATCTTTATTCTCCTCTCTTAACTGTGGTGATATGAATGATTCAGTCACTTTTGAAGAATTATCTATAAATCGAATATTAAATGGGTACAAGAATCCACAAATATTTGATTTATTTGATTCTATACAAAAAATGCATGTACCTAAATGGTTAAACAAAATTCAAATAAATAAGTGAGACTTAACATAAAAATTACTGACGCGCACAAATTTAAAACTAACATTTATTATAATAGAAATTGTACTTACATGCACCACAACTATAGTATCGCTACGTCCAGCCACTCATTTCCAAAAATAAAATCCCTCATATCGTTAGGATCGATATAGAAAATCTCTAACTCTCGATCATGATCTAATTGAGGAAGAATTAATTCTCATAATGAAACATACATTTTTTCTTCTAGAATTTTCAGAAGGAACCATCATTTCATTTTGGGTATGGATATGGGCGGATGAACAACTTCTTTTTCTGCTTCCACTACCTAAAACAACTCTTTAAGGAAACTCATCAACTTCATTTATAATCGGTTGGACGGTTACACCAATCGGTGTCAACTTCTACATCGTAAAAAAAAAACAGCAACACAGAATGCATAACACTATTTATCTTAAAACAACATAAAACATTTCAACACACATAACACTATTTTCACATACCGAATAAAGTTCCTTCCACTCATTCTTGTGTATTTAGCGCTCTTGTGCAAATGCATCTTCCATCTTTCTATCGTACATCTCCTCCAACTCCTTCTTTTAGGATTCACGATCTTGTGTTAACTTATCTTCTAATTCTTTATTTTGGAATTTGTGATATTTTGCTAATTTATCTTCCAAGTCTTTCTTTTGGACTTTCCATTCATATGCTAACTTGTTATCAACGAGCTCGTCCATCTCTTTATATCACCATTCTTTACTCTTTTTTTGATGTACCAAAGAATAAATTCAGACCGACGTCTTCTCCAACACCACGTGCACGTCGAATACCCTAATTCGTTCTGATTGTTTCTACTAATATATCATGTCGTACTTGTCGAATAAAGGAACCTTGATTGGCCATATCAACCAATCAATCCTACATAACATGAACAAGATATCATTACCAAAGCGATTTAAATTACACACATCAAATCCTACAAAAAAAAACTAAATTTAATATTCTAATTGACAAAAATCTACTTAAAATTTTCTTAGTGACTGCACATGAGGCATTTGAAGTGAACTTTATAGTTGGTCTTTGTAGAACCCTCTTCCACTTATCATGTAGTGATGATGGAGATGGGTTGCGACTACATCTCAAGGAGTCCTTATCTCCCATTTGTTATTTTTTTCATTAATCAATAATTCCCCAAGTTTCCTCTAACCCCCGCGAGACAATCTTTGTGGGAATTTGTTTTTTTTTCCTTGTTTAACTTTCCTGATTCACTTTTAACCTGTTATAAACATAGTGAAAATTTTAATTTGCATGGTTGTATATATAAAGGATAAACATAAAATTATTATTCAAAAAATAAGATTACCACTAACCAAGAAATTAACATTACTACGAGACTTGACAAATTCTCTAAAAAATTCTTGTCAATATAATTATATTTCACAGTTGAATGCTCATGATTAGTCTTAGGATTCGTAATGTAATCACGCGTGAGCTATGACTTAAAGCTAATCCAATGCTCACCAACATAAGAAATCCTCTTTTTCTTTAACTTATCATTATTTGTAAACTCAAAAGTCGACTATAATTATATCAATAAGTATGCATTAATAATTATATATAACTATGTATTGAATCATGCTTGTAAAAATGTACTATCGAATCATGTAAAAAATATCTTAAGCTCAAGAACTTGTAAAGAGCAAGGTGTTTTTAAGCTTATTCTCTCATTCGTTCGAACTTTGTGGCGAGGGAGATTTCCTTAGTTCGAGGCGAGTCCCTCAATTGAAGGAGACTCTTTTAATTTTAGGTGATTCCCTCAGTTAAGGGTAAGTACCTCAGCTAAAGATGAATATTTTAATTAGAGGTGAGTCCCTTAGTTAAGGGTGAGTGCCTCAGATGAATGTGACTCTTTTAATTGGAGGTGAGTCCTTTAGTTGAGGGTGAGCCATCACCTTCTTGTAAGGTGTCTCCTAAGTAGATAGAGTGTTAGTTGGGGATGTCAAACATCAATCATTCAGATGGACACACTTGATTTCATTTCATGTAAGCAATGATGGCTTGTTTTCAAGATGTTAAACATTTGTGACACGTGTTAGAAGCGTGCAGAGCTTTTTTTAAGTTTCTGGGGAAGCCTAAAAGGTTTTTATAAGCGCATGTGACTTTAGATTTTAAAGGATTCCTTATTTCTCCTTTATTACTTCTTTGTTCATTTCGCTCACACGACTTCTGCAAGCTTCCCTGGATTTTCTATCTTCCCTGGATTTTCTATCTTCCCAATATTCCTACGAGCTTCTACCTCCTCATTCATAACCTTCTTGGGTATGGAATATTTTCACTCCTTTACCTTTTGTAGAAATTGTAGTTAGAGGTTTTAGGCAAGGACTTTTATTAAGGTATGGGTTAACATTGAGCTGTGTGACTTAAGGGCTAGTGATTGCAATGGTTGTAGTGATTTCTTTTTGTTCTTCTGCTATCCCAAGAACAAATAAATAATGGCTACCCCTTCTGTCATGTCCAAAGAGGCAAAAGTTAGTGGGTCTTATTATATTAGTGAAGAGCATATCCTCTTCTTTAATATTAAAGTGGAGATTTCTTCTTCAAAAGACGAAGGGATGATCATTTTGGAGGCCTATTCACCGTCATAAAGTGTTACCATGGTCGTTCCTCTCAACTCTCCCTCCCCCTATTTCCAATTTTATCTCCCCCTTATTAAGGACAAGGAGGTCTTTTTCATTTTATCCTTTTTCTATGGAGGTCCTTAGGGTCGTCAATGTTGTACCTTCCTAGTTTGTCCATAACAATTGGGGATTTTGTCGGAGCCTTCGAAATTGTGTGCGAAGGTTTGGAAGTATCCCCCACAGTTGGGATATTTTTATCGTTTTATGCCACTAGGCCCTCAAAAGGAGGTTGGGTAACATTAGGTGGTATGTTGGGAAAATCCCCTATTAAACCCCACTCCAATCAGTATAATAATTGGAAGGAAAAATTCATTCGAGTGAGGGAGCGAGAGGACTCTCACACAATGGTAAGGGTTGATGGTTCCCATCTCTTTCCCTTGGTCTAGATAGATGAACAAGTGACAATCATATGATACGACGATAAATAACTTACCCTTAAAGAGGAGAGGATAGTTCGCAAACTTGAGAAGTTTGAAGTCATATATTCTCGTACACTTATTGAGTTGGGGTTAAAGGGCGATGACTCCTTCGAAGACTACCTGAGTAAGCCTTGAATAACCTAGTATTTTTTATGGGTATCTTTAAGTAGAGTGTGAACTTTATGCATCATTTTATAGGTCATATAGAGAAGATAAATCTAGTAGAACAAATGAAGAGATGGGATAAAATCTAAGTTGCACATGGGGAAACTGTTAGCCCTCAGAGTAATCCTGAGAGCTTCATTCACTACTACAGAAGACCCCTCCCACAACATTTAGAAAAGGGATACCATCACGGTTGAACAACTGCTGTAAGGTAGGGTGTGGTTGTAAGTATGCTGTTTTGCACCACGGGCATCTGGTCGTAGTGATAAACTGGGTAACGCGCTACCTATCATAACGATTATCATAAATAATTATTGTGATATTATTCACCAGTGTTCATTGTAAACAATCACTTATTTTTAAGTTGATTACTTGAAGGACCAAACTAGTAAATCTTAAGGCAAGTTTGTGTCGAGTTTTTAAGAAAAGGAAGTATGTGTTCGATTCTGTTGAATTTCTAATGTACTGTTGGGTGTTTTCTGGAAAATAAACATGTGCAACATAATTGCTAGACTGATTTTGACTGGGTCGTGTCATACTCCAAATTTTGACCACTAAGATTTCCCATCATTGTGCAAATCATCATCACAATAACGGGAAACCATCCTACCTTGTCAGTCTCCCCAAAGATGGGTGAGCATCCACTACAATCAGAATTAGGGTTTCAAGCCCTTTCAGAGTTCTTAGACAAAGGATCAATCAAGAAATGACATGATCTTCAACTTGTCTAACCTCTCAAGTAACTACAAAGGATCAAAAGGACTCCCACTTCAAGGATTAAGCACAAGGTTGCTCCCTTTTAGGTGGATCAAGCCTCAAGATCGCCAGTGTTACCAAATTAGGGTTTTGGTCGACCAGGGCCTCCAGATGGAAAATTTCATCTGGGTACAAGCCAAAGATCCAAAACACAACCTAATGTACTCCATAGAACCTCATGGGCCCAATCATCAAGTCAATTTTGCCTCAGGGGATGCATTCATCAAAAATCAGGAATTAGGGTTTCTTGACCTAATTCACCCCTAAGTTAACTTTTAGGGCAAATCAAGAGACAAGACCTCAAGAGAGGGTTTGAGGGTATCTAATGAACTATATTGATCCATTTGGAACAATGGATTAATCCAAGAAGCTTGAGCAACAAGTCTCAATTTCATCTGCACCACAATTAGGGTTTTAAGAGAAAAGTCAACTGTAACTTTGACTTTTGACCAGGACAAGCTCCCAAGCCCTAGGACATACCTCAATATACCCCATGACACCTATGGAACATGTCCATCAAGTTTGATTTAGGTCAAGGACATGATTTCCTGAAGAATTGCACAATTTGGAATTCATCTGATAAAAAGTCAACTGTGCACAAAAGTCAAACTTTGACTTTTTGAGATTTTTCACCAAAATGGATTTTTAACCCTAAAATGATGTTAATGTATGATTTGAATCATCATTCATCAAGAAAAATCAAGAAAAGTGGGATAACTTGTAAAAGGGGTAACCATAAATACTTAGAAAATTTTCTAAGTTAAAAATAAAGTGACAAAGGTACCAACTTTGGAGGACCATAATTCCTAAACCACAAGGCCATTTTCTCTCATCCAAAGATGGATTTGTAGCTCTCATTACCCTCTACAAAAACTTCTTTTAGGCCTAACTCCAATTCATTATGGATTTTGAGCTATGAGTGAGCCAAAGTGGCTAAAAACATGAAAATGTACCATTTTCCAATACTTAGAAAAATTCTGTCCAAGACAGATTTTGTTGAAACACCAAAACTTGTGAGATCTTTTCACATAGATGCAAGTTGAATCAAGTCCAAAGTTAAACATCAATGTTGTTGCATATGTTACTAAGAATTCAAAGAGCTCAACAACATGAATTGATTCAACTTAAGCCATGAGAAATCCATGCTCAAAGTCATGCTGCTGCAAGCTATTTTTGGAAAAATCAGTTTGCATGTTTGCTTGCCACACACGATTTTGAGCCAAATACCAAGGATCACTATGCCATCTGTGTTCAAACCAATCACAATGCAACTGATCCAACTGATAAGTCTGAGTCAAAAGGCCAAGGAATCTTCCAACTTGAAGTTCATCCACTTTGGCACATTTTGCCTTGAATTCAAAGTGCATTAATGTGGAATAGTGCATTATCAAGGTAGCTACCCTACTCAGTCAATTTCTCTGATTAAACAACATTAAAAACATCCGAGGAATGTGGTTTTGGTCAAGGCATAGCCCTGCTCTTGGGAATGGCTAGCTTGCCTTGCTTGAGAAGAAATCCTCCAAGCCAATCCATGCAAATGTGATCTGATCCAGCAGCCATTCACTATTCCTCCAAAACAAAAGTTGATCACCTATAAATAGAGGTCCCAATGGATCATTCAACTCACACCAAAGCCAGTTACAACACTGCTTTCTCTCATTCTTTCTTAAACCTCAAGTTTTCTTGTTTTTGAGTAACCACTATCGGGTTTTGAGTTGCAGCCACAATCAATCCATTCCAATTGCTCAAACACATCACATATGATGTATTTGAGGTGTCCAAACACTTAAACACCAACTGTAACACCCCAGGCTCAAAATCACTCTTTAACCAAGCCATTATGCTTCAATTTTGCAGGTGGAGGTCTCCAGCTTGATCCAAAGAATTTTGAAGTGTTCCAAAGCTTGCAACACACTCCATAACATCCATTGAAGCTGTAGGGACCATCAATTCATGACTGGAACACCATCTGGGCAGAGTTCCATTTCAGCTTGCACCAAGGTGAGCTTCAAACTCAAACTCCATGATCCATGCATATTTTCTCGCATGATATTTTTGCCATTTGATTGCCATCATGTGTTGATTGTTTTGCCCCAAGAAATTGGATTATAGACCTTATAACCATGCTTGCACTATTGCTTTTGCAAATTAGGGTTCATCTGTGTTCATCATGATTATTTCACTCCACACTGAAAATGAATAAAATTGGGTATTGCCATCTTATTCCTTGTGAAAAAACGCACGTGTTTGGTGTTTGAGTCATGTCCAATGGTTGAGAGATGAGTGAGATATGGTGCTTCACGCACGAGCTCGAGGAAGAGGATGGCCATGGCGCCATTCTTCAGGTTTTCCAACCAAGTTCTCTATATATTTTTCCCTTGCCATATTATATTTGAATTGGCATTGCGCCCCAGCGGTTCATCAGCTGGTTTTGTGAGTATTGGCAAGCGAGAGGTCTGGGGTTCGAATCCCCCTCGCCCCAGACTTCTTTTTATCACTTGTTTATTTTTTATTTTTCATATTATTGTTTTTAATGATTTGAAAAATTAATAACTCCTTCAATTTTTATCATTTTTGATTGGTTCTTTTTGTAACAATTCACAAAAATGTTGAAATATTTTATTCCACCAAAAAATTAAATTTATATTATTTATTTAATATAATTAGTATTTTGTGAATAAATTCATTTTTTAATTGTTTTTAAACATTCTAAAAATGAATATTTACTTTGAAAATCAAAACCTAATGAATTTAAATATTCCTTGTGATTATCCCTCATTTTTTCAAACCTTAAGCAAAATCATAAATGGATTATTCAAATTTATTTTGAGTTTTGTTTGATTTTCTTTAAATATTTACTTTTAAAGATTAAAATTAGGGTTTTCTTTTGATTAATTCAACTTTCAAAATTGATTTCAAACACTTTGGGCCTCTCCTTGAGCTATAAGACCCATTCAAAACACTTTGGGCCTCTATTAGAGTGTAAGACCCAACCCCCCTTGTACAGAAAATATTTTGGGCCTCATTCATTGTATAAGTCCCTCTGTACATTTTAAAACAAACTGCGCGATCGTCGCCTTTTGAAAAATAACCTTGGGCCTCTCCTTGAGCTATAAGACCCATTCAAAACTTTTGGGCCTCTATTAGAGTGTAAGACCCAACCCCCTTTTAACCAAAACCATTTTGGGCCTCACTTATTGTATAAGTCCCTCTGCGTTAAAAGGAAGATCTCGGCGCGATCGCCATTTTTAACGAAAAATCAAATGGGCCTACCCTCGTGTTATAAGCCCCACTCTTTTCTTTAAAACTTTTTTGGGCCTCTTGAGAGAGTGTAAGACCCATCCCTTTGTACAGAAAACCTTTTTGGGCCTCAGTCACTTGTATAAGTCCCTCTGTACAAATTCAACAGTGCGCTCACTGATAAAACCCTGGGCCTCTCCTTGAGCTGTAAGCCCCAAATCTTTCTTTTTCAAAGCACTTTCTCCTTTGATTTTGAATATAATATTGTTATCAATCTTTCTTTGTTGAACAACTAACCAAACAGCATGGAAGCTCTACAACCGAGTAAGTGGTTATTGCTTTCATTTACCGCTTTCATATGCATATAACTGTATTGTGGGGCTGTTTCACTGTAAGTCTTCTTTCATAAACTCATATCAACTGTGTAATAATAGTATAGATATTTCGAGTTTCCCTGGCAACTACGTCTAGAACTAGGTGACGCCGTTTCATTTATTCATAGAAATAGACAACTAGATCCCCCAATAGGATCACCAGATACAGTCTTCTCTTCGGCTGTCCTCATTAGGGATCGTCAAGAAACTCTACTCCCAAAGATGAATGTATTCTCCGTGAATGGCATCTTTGAGTTTCTTCCAAATTCTCGAACTTTCCTGACTTGACCTATTCCTTGTGAATAGCTTGCCTTGAATTTTTCGGGGTTTGGGGACCCACGGGCTTCCTAAAAGCATCGGCCTCCTCTTGGGCATTGTACAAGGACCCACAGGCTTCCTAAAAGCAAACCCGCCTCCTCTTGGGCTTAGTGCAAGGACCCTACGGCTTCCTAGAAGTATTCACAGCCTCCTCTTAGGCTTCGTGTAATGATCTCTTCCTTCGGGAATGATAGCCTCCTCTTGGGCTTAATACAAGGACCCATCAACTTCTTAAAAGTTTCCAGCCTCCTCTTGGGCTTCGTACAAATTGTCCCAACGACCTCCTAGAGGTATAGGAACAGAACTTAGTAATCTTCATAGAACAGTCCTTTCATAGAGTCTACTACTGTTTCTCAAAGCATAGTACCAAAGCATAAAACTCTAGACTTGGACAGTCTAATCTCCTTGAGTCTCAAAGACATTCTCAAGCACCCTTCAAGAATAGGAAGGAAACCCGCAGACTCGGACAGTCTCAATACCCTTTGGATTTCCCGCTTCCTTAAAAAAAACAGGAATAACCCGGATCCTTGAATTAAATCCCTGAGTACAGTGTTACTCATATACGAACTGATTTTCTCTTTTAAAATCAGTATATTGGCTCTGTCACTCAACTGAAACAGTTACAATAGCCTCCTCTTGGGCTTTGTACAATGATTCTTCCCAGCGAAGCAAACATTTAGCCTTCATCTCGGGCTTCGTACGAGATACCAAAATTCTCCCCAGTGGAGTCAAACAACATTTAGCCTCTCTCTCGGGCTTTGTACGAGACACATAAGAGACTCCCTCGTTGAGTCCATCACCCCTTTAGCCTCCATCTCGGGCTTTATACGAGATACCAAAAGACTCCCTCGCCGGGTCAAAACCTTTTCGCCTCTCTCTCGGGCTTTGTATGAGATACAAATAGCCTCCTCTTAGGCTTTGTATAAGAAAACCACTGGTTGATTCAATCAACCTTTCAGCATCAAAGTTGTGCCTCGTTCACAGTACACAAACATCAACAACTCATTTCCCTTCATCTAATCGCTGTAAGCGGCAAGCCTCTGGATCATCTACATCCACACCGCTGTCCCTCTTTTAGCATGAGAAATTCCTAAGGAAAGATAGCATTGCTCTACACTTAGTTAAAGTCTTCTCCTTCAAGTTAAAATCCCCTATAAAGGAAATTATGGCATTGCTAGGATCTGCGTATCCCGGTTAAAGTAATTCTCCTTTATAACCAGTCACCCAACAGTTATGACAGACAAACCCTTCTTTAGAGATGACAAATTCTCTCTAAAGTCGAGGTCCTTCAGCTTCACGTCTTGGGCTTTGAACAAGGCACAAATAGACTTTTCAGCTTCACATCTTGAGCTTTGAACAAGATACAAACCACCTTTCGCTTCACGTCTTGGGCTTTGAACAAGACACCAAAAAAAACACCCATTTCCTCCCATAGAATAGGAGGAACTACGAACGCTCTGATTTCCCTGTTTCGGTAAATGGGAATACGTGGGCATAAGATTGAAAGAAAAATCTTAGCGAGCACACTAAACAAAAAAAAACAAATCCCATACTCTCACATCAAAAGCAGTAATCAGTCCTAACATCCTAATCCTTGTTCCCCGCCAGAAACCTTCTGTCCAAATGAAAAGAAAGAAATCAGTATTGGTGAAAATACAAATAACCAGTACAAAGGCCCCCCACATTGATAGCATCTGTAACCTAACAGACCGCTGTTTAAATTCAGTATACAAAGCAGGGTTAATTGGAGACATCTATTTCCCTTCCTTATTCAGCTCACAATAGGATAAAAAATGAATCGACCTGTAGTTTAAGCTCAAACCGCAGAGAGCGACCAGTGCTTAAGAACCGCGTCCAAAATCGCTCGCTACAGGTCGAAATTAGTCTTTGGATGTTAAAAGGAAAACAAATAATAGAGAAATTTAAATGTAGAAAAAGAGTATTTGCATAAATGTAAAAGTGGTAGACAAGTACATTTTCTTCAGGAAACTCGTTTCTCTCTTATGTGCAGGTACTTTAAGTGTTATTAAAGTTTACAATGTTTTTGTAACCCCTAATCCTAATGTTAGAATCACTATTTATAATGCTATAAACCAACTTCCTTCTAACGTTCATGTTGTGAAACGATGTCGTCAATAACTGAACAAAGTTGTGAGATAAAGATTGAGTTTCTTGAACAAACACAAGAAACCCTATTAGGTTTCACAAAAGGGAGAGAAGAAGAAAGAAGAAGAATAAGAATAGGTTAAATCTATTTTACTATTCACTTTCTCAATAAGGGTTCAAATATTACAAGTGAATACCAACAATGAACCTCTCCCAACAACTTGAGTGAACTAGTCTATTTATAGACTACTAAGCTAACAGATTACAAGCTAACTTGACAATTGGTCTTACAACCTTAGCATTTCGACTACTGCATGATTGAGCATACTTTGACTATAACATACAAGATCAGTATGTGAACAGACTTCACTTCATACTAAACCTTCTGTCGAACCATGAAACTACCCTTGACGACACTAGAGTTCGATCCAAAATACCACAAATATCTACCTTGGAACAAACTTTACTCAAAACAAGGGAACAAACTAGCCTTCAACATGCAGTTTTATCAACTGCATACATTGGAAAAACTTGGTACTCGACAATGTCTTGGTGATCATATCAGCATTATTGTCATCAGTCGAAACCTTCAGCACTTGGACTTCTCCACGCTTGATTATCTCTCTGACAAAGTGTAGCCTTACATCGATGTGCTTGGTTCGTTCATGATAGGCTGAATTCTTGGACAAGTGTATTGCACTTTGACTATTACACTTAACAGTTATAACTCAAACTTGAAGTTTCAGCTCCTTAGCAAAACCTTCAAGCCACTATGCTTCTTTCATAACTTCAGTGAGTGCAATATATTCTGCTTCAGTGGTTGATAAGGCAACGGCCTTCTGAAGTGTCGCTTTCCAACTGATTGATGTGCCGAACATAGTGAACACATATCCAGAAATAGATTTTCTAGAATCCATACAACCTGCATAATCAAAGTCAACAAATTCTTCGATTTTGACTTTTCTATCATCACCATAGGCTCCACCATAGATCAGGACTCTTCTCGGAGACCCATTGGCCATTGATGTACCTAAGAATCCACTTTAATGCTTGCTAGTGCGCCTTCCCAAGATTGGCCATATACCTGCTTACAAGGCTCACTCCATATGCTATGTCTGGCTTCGTACAGACAATAGCTTATATCAAAGAGCCTACTATACTAGCATATGAGATGCTATTCATATAAGCTCTTTCAACTTTAGTACTAGGACTTTGAGTCGTACTCAGCTTGTATTGAGAATTAGTTAGTGTTAGAACAAGATTTGAATTAAACATACCAAACTTGTTGAGAATCTTCTTCAGGTATGTCTCTTGAGATAAGCATAATCTCGACTGCTTTCTATCTCTCTAAATGTCAATCCCAAGAATTCTGGAGGCATCTCCTAAATCATTCATGTCGAACTCCTTATCGAGTATAGCCTTTACCTTCATAACATCTTCGACACTTTTTCTTGCTATGAGGATGTCATCCACATAAATCAACAAAAAAACAAGTGGATTTCTAGGTCGAAATCTAAAGTAAACACAGTGGTTGAACTGGCTCCTAGTGAAACCAATGTGTACCATAAACTTGTTGAATCTCCTATTCCATTGTCAAGGAGATTGTTTCAGGCCATACGATGACCTATTCATCTTGCACAGATAATCTTCCTTTCCCTTTTCTACATTGCATTCAGGTTACCTCATCAGGATTGTTCCATCTAGAACACCGTACAGGAAGGCTGTCTTCACATCCATTTGTTTAAGTTCTTGGTCGAACTTCGCCACTGTGGCTAACGACATTCTAATGGATCTATGCTTTACAACAGATGAGAACACATCATTAAAGTCGACAACTTGTTTCTGAGTGAACCCCCTAGCAACCAACCTTGCCTTAAAGCGCTTCGACATCACTTTTTCTATTCCTTCCATAACCTTAAAAATCCACTTACAACTGACTAACCTGGCTCCTGCAGGTTTCTCAATCAGCTCTCAAGTGTTATTATCATGAAGAAATTTCATCTCATCATCCATGGCTTTCAGCCATTTAGTCTTGTCTCGACTCCTCATAACTTCCTTATAATCTCTAGGTTCTTCATCAAGGACCTCACTTGCAGAAATTAAGGCATAAGCTATGATATCTGTATAACCAAGTCTCTAAGGTGGCTTGATGAATCTTCTCGACCTATCTCTTGCCAGCAGGTAGTCATTATCAATCTCCTCATCTTTGACAGAAACTTTTGCTTCTTCATCGACTTCATCTGGGTCATGCAATTCAGCATCACTATGCTCCAACACAATATGAATCTCTCCCTATTTTGTCCCTTCTTTAGAAATCTTCGAACTTTGACCAATGTCATCAGTTTTCTTGAAAGCCATCTTAGCTTCATTAAAAACCACATCTCAACTTTTGATACACCTCCTGTAACCTGGATCTAGGCACCACAACCCATAATCTTTGACTCCTTCAGGGTATCCAAGGAACTACATTTCATAGCTCTAGGTTCGACCTTGTCTTGCCTAATGTGAACATAGGCTAAGTAGCCAAATACTCTTAAGTCTGTCGAGACTAGGTGGATGTCCCAACCTGACTTCTTCAAGTGTCTTCACTCCCAAGGCAGTTGAGGGACACCTATTTATCAGGTAAGCTGCTGAAGACTCTAAATATTTGAGCAAATTTTGGTAAAACAAGTTGCCGCACATGATGTTCCAACAACAAAGAAGAATCATGCTAAAAGAAGACATGTCAGATAAGATGTCCCAACACGATGTTAGGACATCGTGTCTGTTACTAGCAGCGGGATGTTTGCATATTAGTTGCAAGATTTAAGGAGCAATCAGAACGTGGATCAAGGAATCAGCCAAAAGAAAATTGAAAGCCCAACACAACAGAAGGTTATAAAAGAAGACCAAGACCTAATGCAGAAGAGAGAGAGAACGACATAGACTTAGGAATCCTATTTTATAATGTAGGGTTTAGGTTTTTAGAGTCGTAGGTTTCTCTTGTAAGTCCCCCTCTGAATCAATTTGATACATTGTGGTAGACATATGTACTTGTACAGATTCAAAAACCCGTAGGTAATGAATCATGTATTGTTCTTGGATGAAGCTTTTAAGCAAATCCAAGTTAACTTGTTAGTCAAGGATGCTTGACTGAACTTTGTATTGAAAGGGGTGTCTTTCAATAGGATAATGCAGTTATGGTGTAGTAACTGTTAGATAATCAAAGGTTGTGATTTAAGGAGTGAGATGGGTTTCTCTTATCTAGGATGAAGTTCTTAGATAAAGTTTTCATTGGGTAGTGATAGGTAAACGTGGGTGTTTACTGTAAACCTGAGGTTGTTTACATAAAACTATACTACTAATAGTGGATTCTTCTTCCTGGATTGGTATCCCCCAGATGTAGGTGATTTGCGCCGAACTGGGTTATCATATTCTGTGTTATTTATCATTTTATAATTTACAATTCAGTTTTGATTAACATGTTGGAACAAATGTCGAAACATCTGTGTTTCTGCATTTACTGATATTCTGGATATCAGTTTGTTGTTTTGTTCCTTGTTTAATAATTATGCAGAACAATGTCTTGACATGTGTTAGGACATCTGCTGTCTGCTAGGCCAGAATTTCAATTGGTATCATAGCAGGCATTCTGTCTGTTTCTGGATGAGATCTTTGGGAGATACTTTCTGGCGTTTTAAACAAGCAGGAGTTTTGGAGATCAGATTATTCACTCAAACATACTCAAGGGTATTAATGGATGGGATGAATGTTCTGGATCGAAGGTAACAACTTGGTGGTTGTTCATGTTTCTGAGGAGGTTCTATAACAAATGTAGGAGAAGTGGCTAGTTCTCTTGTTGGGGTGCCTTGTAAGATGTTATGAAATATTATTAGGGCATGTTGAATTTGTTCCTTAGTGGTTCTACTACATATGTTTGTGATGGAAGAGCTCTGGAATTTATGGGATTCTGGAGTTGTTATTAAAGACAGATGGTGGAAGATCTCAATTGTCGGCCTCTATATTTGAAGATATCTACATCTTTTTATTCCAAACTCGGTAGAGATGAAACGGAGAGAGTTGTTGGTAGATGTCTGTTATGGTGACTTGGTACTTGGAAGCTTGGTTCCATTGTGCATCTTGAAGTCAGTTGAAGTGAAGGGGAGTTGAGATTAAGTTTATCAAGTTCTTGCTCTAGGAATTTGATAAATATTTGATCGGCTAAGTTGTCAAAGATACTTGAGAATTCTCTCAAGTCCACTCATAAAGGCATCTCAGTCATGTATCTCGAGTCTTCTAGTTACTCTTCTGACTAGAGGGTGTTTCTGTGAAACATAAACCCGAAGAAAGTGGTGGTGATTTATTTTCACCGTCCAAAAGTGCAAGGAAGGATTCATCTTCCTTAATCCTAAGGATGAATCCAATTTGAATGGAGATTTCAGAACTGTTGAGGTAAATAGGGTTCGTTCAGATAGAATCTTAGTTACTTGAGTCAAGGGTGGCAGCCTTTATATCTCAACACTTTTTTTGTCTAGGAAGATACTTGCAATGATTGAATACTTAATAAGTGTTCATGGAGTGATCTGTTGGACTATGGCTTCAATAGTGAAGCAGGGTTATTGAACAAGGATTTAAGATCAATTGCTATTTGTGATATTCACAAGTATTTAATTGATTATCCTTGTACGTGAAGTTCAAGATTGCTGATGTTCAACACGATGTTGAAACATCTCTTCATATGGGTTTGTACAGAATCATGGGAGGGGTACTACATAAGCTTTTGGATCTATTTCTCTTGTATGTTCACCTAAGAATCTGCTTCAGTTTGGTGTGGCAGAAGCATCTGATTTCTTGAGAGTTTCCTGGCAAGAAGCTGGTCTAGACAATGGTGATATGGAAGATGAAGAAGAAGACATCATAATCTTGATGAATAGTTCTTGGATCAGTTTATTTCTGATCTAGGAGTATAGGTGCATGTGATCTTTCTCATCTTGGAGGTCAAGGATAAGTGGCAGTTATATCTGACTTTCTGCAGACTGCTCTACATAACGAAAGTGGCATTCTTTGGTATAATTGTGGTGTAGTCTATGACTACTTCTCTTCCGGAGAATCAGACTTGGCACGTTTGAGTTCTTTGGAGTTGTGAATAAGATATTCATCAAGGTGTGAGCTTGAATTGAATACCTGTGATATGATCAAGTAGGATGGAGGTTGTCTACATAAACTTGGTTGTTGAATCAAGTCTATGAGAACACGGAACTCTAGTTCTGTTATAGGGATGAGGTTCTTCTAAGTTGTAGAAGGAAGGGCTGAATTCCTCAGCTGGATGTCTGATCAGATGTCATGACATCAAGCATAAACTTCAGGGTGTTAGTTGATGTTGTGGCGCATCATCGTAAGATAAGTTGATCTTCTCAGAAAGAAATAGAATTAATGCTTCAAAAAGGTCTATCTCATGCAGTTTGCGGGAGCTGTGGAAGGAGAAGATGTTACATGTCTAAGGCTTGGTGTATCCAAGATAGATTGCTATGGAGTAAGTAGATCATGTAACTTGAAGATTAGGTTTCATTGGTGGATCAGAAGGTTGTCTGAAACTCTGAAGAAAAGTTAAGATGCCAAACAGTGGCATTTGGTTGATCTTTATTGTGCATTCAAGCAAGGTGCTTGGAACTAATTACTCTTGGGCAGAAGGGTAGTTGGTTGAAGACTTAAGGAGGTTCTGGTTCAGTTCTATCTTGGAGCTTGTGGTAGAAGTTCTAAATTGATTATGGAAGATTACCTTCTTTTGGTGGATGAGAGTTTATTTCTCTCTTCAATTATCTGGAGTTCTTGTTGATCAAGCTGGTTGAGTAGTGTTGTTTGAAGATCTTCAGTTGGATTACTATGCAGATAGTAAGTCCAGTGGTGAGCAAATCAAGAACCATGTTGGTTGGTGTCTATGATGTGTTAAGGATGTCCTAACCGATGTTAAAACATCATCTGGGTTGGTTTTGAGTTTGGAACTTGACACTCACATCTTGTCTAAGCGGTATTTATCTTGTCATACGAGAGAATGATGGGTGAAGGTCTGTCTTGGAAGTCTGATGTGAATGTGGTATCAGACTGGAGTGGATTATGGATTGATTGCATGAAGGTCTGGATTCTGATGTGCTTAGAATATGGAAGTTGATATTCACCAGCTGAATCAGAAGTATTCTATCTTATCATATGAGAGAATGATATATTGAAGGCTTTCTTGGATCGTGGGGTGTTTATCTAGAATAATGACTCTTGTTGAAGTCAGAATACTTGTGGAGAAGTGGTTTCTTCTACTACAAGGCATGCTAGAGAGAAGTGGATCAGTTTGGTTCTCGTGGAGCAAATAAGCTGAGGATTTCTGGAGCTTGTGTTTGATGTCCTTCAAGTGTGAAGAACATCTGGGAGAGCTAACAAACTAAGGGGCTCTGTATATCTCTTTGAGGAACGTGAAACATTCAGATTCAATTGGGTTGTATGTCTGGGAACAATGAGATCTATACACGAGAATTCAGGAGGAATTCCTGTGAAGTATGGATGGTTTATGGACGAGAGGGATCAATGGTGTTTTGGTCTCAATCCAAGAGTTTGTTGGTTGTGGTACAAGGATGTGTTCCTGGTACTCTCACTATATGATCATGAAGTTGTCTTGGGATATCATGTAGTGATTTTGGGTGTTTCTTGCTGAAGAAGCATCTGTTGACAAAGATAGGGGAGAATTATGTCTTTTAAATGTATTAGTGTGGTACATGGATTGCTTGAGGGTCAAGCATTAAGTGAATGCGTTCAGCAGGTGTGTTGAACAGAGGGTGCACTCTTGAAGACATGAAGATGCGTCTTATGTTTTCCATTCACTCAGGGTGTTCTTCTTGCAAAGGAGCACTGATTATCAATTACAGGGGGAGTTAGACTTCTATTTTGGATATATGGCTGCAGTGGTGTAGATTGTTTATCAAGATTGTTTGTGGTTTTAAACTGTTTGTGATAGATTGCCTCAAGTGAGGATGGTATGTTAGACGAGATGTCGTGACATTGCTCTACTGGTTAAGTTCTAGGTGAACTTATCAGGTTGTTCTGATTCTATCATTGGTGTCAATGGGTTGAATTATAAGTAATACAAGTATCTTGAAAGTATTCTGGGAGTCTTTGCTGCTAACTAAGAGATGTTTGAAGAAATGTTTGAACATCTTGGTCAGTAATTCTTGGTCTTCTGATTATTCTTGGGGCTTGTTGAAAGGGAAGGTGACTACACTTCAGATGGACTAAACAAAGTCTGATAAGGCGTCAGGAAATTATTTAGGACATGTGGGTGCACCTTAATTAGCTGATTTGAACGGTGGAGAGAATGCGGCTTAAAAACGGGTGTTAAACACGTGTCTTGAGACATGTACATTCCTTGGACGATTACCCTTGAAAGAAGAAACTATCAAAATAATTTTGGCCGGTGCACATTTTTCTTTGGAAGTTTCATTTATCTTATAATATTCGTCTTGAATTGACTTGCGTTATTTTTCAGTGGTTCGTTACATCCTATGGAATTGGCTCGGATATATAAAGTGGGTTTTGGCTTCTTCGTATCTCAGATTGTTCTTTTGCTGTGCTGAGTATTCATGAGATTTATCAGCTTTTGGGTGTGTTCCAGCCGGGTTTGGATCTGTCTTGGACATGTTTCTCAATTTTTGGCTAAAAAGGGGGAGAAAAGTACAAGGGTTGTGTCTGTCCTTGCAGTTGGTTTGCAAGGATATTGGACATAATGTTCTGATATTTTGTCTGAGTTTCTGGTTTCCTATATGTTCTAAATCCTTCCTTGTGTCTTGTGATCTGAGTTATGAACACAGTCGTGTCCTGTGTTCTGAGTTACCCAGAGTAGTAGTCTGCTTCCTCATGAGAATAATGTAAGTTGCCGGCTGAAAATGACTTTGGGACTTCCTACTCTATAAGGAGCATCCTGGGTTTTATGTGCAAAAGGAGTTTTAGCCAAAATTTGTCAAAAGGGGGAGATTGAAGACTTTAAATATTTGAGCAAATTTTGGTAAAACAGGTTGCTGCACAAGATGTTCCAACAACAAAGAAGAATCCTGCTACAAGAAGACATGTCAGATAAGATGTCCCAACACGATGTTAGGACATCGTGTCTCTTACTAATAGCAGGTGATTATAGAGAAGTCGCAAGATTTAAAGAGCAATTAGAACGTGGATCAAGGAATTAGCCAAAAGAAAATTGAAAGCCCAACGCAACAGAAGGTTATAAAATGAAGACCAAGACCTAATGCAGAAGAGAGAGAGAATGACATAGACTTAGGAATCCTATTTTGTAAAGTAGGGTTTAGGTTTTGAGAGTCGTAGATTTCTCTTGTAAGTCTCCCTCTGTATCGATTTGATACATTGCGGTAGACATAGGTACTTGTACAGATTCAAAAACCCGTAGGTAATGAATCATGTATTGTTCTTGCATGAAGCTTTTAAGCAAATCCAAGTTAACTTGTTAGTCAAGGATGCTTGACTGAACTTTGTATTGAAAGGGGTGTCTTTCAATAGGATAATGCAATTATGGTGTAGTAACTATTAGATAATCACAGGTTGTGATTTAGGCAGTTAGATGGGTTTCTCTTATCTAGGATGAAGTTCTTAGATAAAGTTTTCATTGGGTAGTGATAGGTAAACGTGGGTGTTTACTGTAAACCTGAGGTTGTTTACATAAAACTATAGTAATGATAATGGATTCTTCTTCCTGGATTGGTATCCCCCAGATGTAGGTGATTTGCACCGAACTGGGTTATCATATTCTGTGTTATTTATCATTTTGCAATTTAGAGTTCAGTTTTGATTAACATGTTGGAACAGATGTCGAAACATCTGTGTTTATGCATTTACTGATATTCTGGATATCAGTTTTCTATTTTGTTCCTTGTTTTATAATTATCCAGAACAATGTCTTGACATGTGTTAGGACATCTGTTGTCTGCTAGGCCATAATTTCAATTGGTATCAGAGCAAGCATTCTGTCTGTTTCTGGATGAGATTTTTGGGAGATACTTTCTGGCATTTTAAACAAGGAGGAGTTTTGGAGATCAGATCATTCACTCAAACATACTCAAGGGTATTAATGGATGGGATGAATGTTCTGGATCAAAGGTAACAACTTGGTGGTTGTTCATGTTTCTGAGGAGGTTCTATAACAACTGCAGGAGAAGTGGCTAGTTCTCTTGTTGGGGTGCCTTGTAAGATGTTCTGACATCTTATTAGGGCATGTTGAATTTATTCCTTGGTGGTTCCACTACATATGTTTCTGATGGAAGAGCTCTAGAATTTATGGGATTCTGGAGTTGTTATTGAAGATAGATGGTGGAAGATCTCAATCGTCAGCCTATATATTTGAAGATATCTACATCTTTTTATTCCAACCTCGGGAGCGATGAAATGGAGAGAGTTGTTGGCAGATGCCTGTTATGGTGATTGGTACTTGGAAGCTTGGTTCCATTGTGCATCTTGAAGTCAGTTGAAGAGAATGGGAGTTGAGATTAAGTTTATCAAGTTCTTGCTCTAGGAATTTGATAAATATTTGATTGGCTAAGTTGCCAAAGATACTTAAGAATTCTCTCAAGTCCACTCATAAAGGCATCTCAGTTGTGCATCTGGAGTCTTCTAGTTACTCTTCTCACTAGAGGGTGTTTCTGTGAAACATAAACCTGAAGAAAGTGGAGGTGATTTATTTTCATTGTCCAAAAGTGCAAGGAAGGATTCATCTTCTTTAATCCTAAGGATGAATCCAATCTAAATGGAGATTTCAGAACTGTTGAGGAAAATAAGGTTCGTTCAGAGAGAATCTTAGTTTCTTGAGTCAAGGGTGGCAGCATTGATATCTCAAGACTTTGTTTGTCTAGGAAGATACTTGCAATGATTGAATACTTGATAAGTGTTCATGGAGGGATCTGTTGGAGGGCTTTAATAGTGAAGCAGGGTTATTGAACAAGGATTTAAGATCAATTGCTATTTGTTATATTCCAAGTATTTAATTGATTATCCTTGTACGTGAAGTTCAAGATTGTTGATGTTCAACACGATGTTGAAACATCTCTTCATATGGGTTTGTGCAGAATCATGGGAGGGGTACTGCATATGCTTTTGGATCTATTTCTCTTGGGTGTTGACCTAAGAATCTGCTTCAGTTTGGTGCGGCAGAAGCATCTGATCTCTTGAGAGTTTCCTGGCAAGAAGCTGGTCTAGACAATGGTGATATGGAAGATGAAGAAGATGACATCATAATCTTGATGAATAGTTCTTGGATCAGTTTATTTTTGATCTAGGAGTATAGGTGCATGTGATCTTGCTCATCTTGGAGGTCAAGGATAAGTGGCAGTTATATCTGACTTTCTGCAGACTGCTCTACTTAAGGAAAGTGGCATTCTTTGGTTTAGCTATTGTGTAGTCTATGACTACTTCTCTTTCGGAGAATCAGACTTGGCATGTTTGAGTTCTTTGGAGTTATGAATCAGATATTCATCAAGGTGTGAGCTTGAATTGAATACCTGCGATATGATCAATCAGGATGGAGGTTATCTATTCAAACTTGGTTGTTGAATCAAGTCTATGAGAACATGGAACTCTTGTTCTGTTATAGGGAGGAGGTTCTTCTAAGTTGTAGAAGGAATGGCTGAATTCCTCAGCTGGATGTCTGATCAGATGTCATGACATCAAGCATAAACTTCAGGGTCTTAGTTGATGTTGTGGCGCATCATCGTAAGATAAGTTGATCTTCTTAGAAAGAAATGGAATTAATGCTTCAAAAAGGTCTATCTCATGCAGTTTGCGGGAACTGTAGAAGGAGATGATGTTACATGTCTAAGGCTTGGTGTATCCAAGATGGATGGCTATGGAGTAAGTGGATCATGTAACTTGAAGATTAGGTTTCATTGGTGGATCAGAAGGTTGTTTGAAACTCTGAAGAAAAGTTAAGATGAACCAAACAGTGGCATTTGGTTGATCTTTATTGTGCATTCAAGCAAGGTACTTGGAACTAATTACTCTTAGGCAGAAGGGTAGTTGGTTGAAGACTTAAGGAGGTTCTGGTTCAGTTCTATTTTGAAGCTTGTGGTAGAAGTTCTAAGTTGATTATGGAAGATTACCTTCTTTTGGTGGATGAGAAATTATTTTTCTCTTCATTTATCTGGAGTTCTTGTTGATCAAGCTGGTGGCACAGTGTTGTTTGAAGATCTTCAGTTGGATTACTATGCAGATAGTAAGTCTAGTGGTGGAGCATATCAAGAACCATGTTGGTTAGTGTAAGTGATGTGTGAAGGATGTCCTAACCGATGTTAGATCATCATCTGGGTTTGTTTTGAGTGTGGAACTTGACACTCACATCATGTCTAAGAGGTATTTATCTTGTTATACGAGAGAATGATGGGTAAAGGACTATCTTGGAAGTCTGATGTGAATGTTGTATCAGACTGGAGTGGATTATGGTTTGATTGCATGAAGGTCTGGATTATGATGTATTTAGAATATGGAAGTTGATATTTACTAGTTGAATCAGAAGTATTCTATCTTATCATATGGTAGAATGATATATTGCAGGCTGTCTTGAATCTTGGGGTGTTTATCTAGAATAATTACTCTTGCTGAAGTCAGAATACTTGTGGAGAAGTGGTTTCTTCTGCTACAAGGCATGCTAGAGAGAAGTGGATCAGTTTGGTGCTTGTGAAGAAAATAAGCTGAGGATTTCAGGAGCATGTGTTTGATGTCCTTCAAGTGTGAAGAACATCTGGGAGAGCTAACAAACTAAGGGGCTATGTATGTCTCTTTGAGGAACGTGAGACATTCATATTCAATTGTGTTGTATCTCTGGGATCAATGAGATCTATACACGAGAATTTAGGAGGAACTCGTGTGGAGTATGGATGGTTTATGCACGAGAGGGATCAATGATGTTTTGGTCTCAATCCAAGAGTATGTTAGTTATGGTACAAGGATGTGTTCCTGGTACTCTCACTATTTGATCATGAAGTTGTCTTAGGATATCATGTGGTGATTTTGAGTGTTTCTTACTGAAGAAGCATCTGTTGAGAAAGATAGGGGAGAACTTCTGTCTTTTAATTGTATTAGTCTGGTACATGGATTGCTTGAGGGTCAAGCATTAAGTGAATTCGTTCAGCATGTGTGTTGAACATAGGGTGCGCTCTTAAAGACATGAAGATGTGTCTTATGTTTTCTATTCACTCAGGGTGTTCTTCTTGCAAAGGAGCACTGGTTATCTACGACAGGGGGAGTTAGACTTCTATTTTGGATATATGGTTGCAGTGGTGCAGATTGTTTATCAAGATTGTTTGTGGTTTGAAGAGTTTGTGATAGATTGCCTCAAGTGAGGATGGTATGTCAGACGAGATGTCGTGACATTGCTCTACTGGTTAAGTTCTAGGTGAACTTATCAGGTTGTTCTGATTCTGTCATTGGTGTCAATGGATTGAATTATAAGTGATACAAGTATCTTGAAAGTATTCTGGGAGTCTTTGCTGCTAACTAAGAGATGTTTGAACATCTTGGTCAGTAATTCTTGGTCTTCTGATTATTCTTGGGGCCTATTGAAAGGGAAGGTGACTACGCTTCAGATGGACTAAACAAAGTCTGACATGGCATCAGGAAATTATTTGGGACATCTGGGTGCGCCTTAATTAGCTGATTTGAACAGTGGAGAGAATGTGGCTTAAAAACGGGTGTTAAACACATGTCTTGAGACATGTACATTCCTTGGACGATTACCCTTGAAAAAAGAAAATGTCAAACGAGTTTTGGACGGTGCACATTTTTCTTTGGAAGTTTCATTCATCTTATAATGTTCGTCTTGAATTTACTTCCGTTATTTTTCAGTGGTTCGTTACATCCTATAGAATTGGCTCGGATATATAAAGGGGGTTTTGGCTTCTTCGTATCTCAGATTGTTATTTTGCTGTGCTGAGTATTCATGAGATTTATCAGCTTTTGGGTGTGTTCCAGCCGGGTTTGGGTCTGTCTTGGACATGTTTGTCAATTTTTGGCTAAAAAGGGGGAGAAAAGTACAAGGGTTGAGTCTATCCTTGTAAATTGCAAGGATGTTGGACAGAATGTTCTGATATTTTGTCTGAGTCTCTGGTTTCCTATATGTTCTAAATCCTTCCTTGTGTCTTGTGATCTGAGTTATGAACACAGTCATATCCTGTGTTCTGAGTTACCTGGAGTAGTAGTTTGCTTCCTCATGAGAATAGTGTAAGCTGCCGGCTGAAAATGACTTTGGGACTTTCTACTCTATAAGGAGCATCCTGGGTTTATTGTGCAAAAGGAGTTTTAGCCAAAATTTGTCAAAATGGGGAGATTGAAGACTCTAAATATTTGAGCAAATTTTGGTAAAACAGGTTGCTGCACAAGATGTTCCAACAACAAAGAAGAATCCTGCTAAAAGAAGACATGTCAGATAAGATGTCCCAACACGATGTTAGGACATCGTGTCTGTTACTAACAGCAGGATGTTTGTAGATCAGTAGCAAGATTTAAGGAGCAATCAGAACGTGGATCAAGGAATTAGCCAAAAGAAAATTGAAAGCCCAACGCAACAGAAGGTTATAAAAAGAACACCAAGACCTAATGCAGAAGAGAGAGGGAATGACATAGACTTAGGAATCCTATTTTGTAAAGTAGGGTTTAGGTTTTGATAGTCATAGATTTCTATTGTAAGTCTCCCTCTCTATCGATTTGATACATTGTGGTAGACATAGGTACTTGTACAAATTCAAAAACTCGTAGGTAATGAATCATATATTGTTCTTGCATGAAGCTTTTAAGAAAATCCAAGTTAACTTGTTAGTCAAGGATGCTTGACTAAACTTTGTATTGAAAAAGGTGTATTTCAATAGGATGATGCATTTATGGTGTAGTAACTCTTAGATAATCACAGGTTGTGATTTAGGGAGTGAGATGGGTTTCTCTTATCTAGGATGGAGTTCTTAGTTAAAGTTTTCATTGGGTAGTGATAGGTAAACGTGGGTGTTTACTGTAAACCTGAGGTTGTTTACATAAAACTATACTACTGATAGTGGATTCTTCTTCCTGGATTGGTATCCCCCAGATGTAGGTGATTTGCACCGAACTGGGTTATCATATTCTGTGTTGTTTATCATTCTGCAATTTACAGTTCAGTTTTGATTAACATGTTGGAATAGATGTCAAAACATCTGTGTTTCTGCAGTTACTGATATTCTAGATATCAGTTTGCTGTTCTGTTCCTTGTTTAATAATTATGCAGAACAATGTCTTGACATGTGTTAGGACATCTGTTGTCTGTTAGGCCAGAATTTCAGTTGCAGTCATAACAGCTTCTGCCCAAAACACGTTCTTCAATCCCGCACTTATCAACATGCACCTCACCCTTTCTAGAATGGTTCGATTAAACCTTTCATCCAAACCATTTCGTTGGGTATTCCATGCAGTTGTTCCATGCCTTACAATACCAAACACAACACAATAGTTGTCGAACGCCTCATTACAAAATTCAAGACCATTGTCGGCCCTTAACCTCTTGACCTTCCTGCCAGTTTGGTTTTCAACCAGAGTCTTCCAACTTTTGAAATTTTCAAAAGGTGCATCCTTAGTCTTCTGGATGAATACCCATAACTTTCTAAAGTAATCATCAACTATGGATAGAAAATTCTTTGAACCTGAGTGTGAAGGATTCCTTGCAGGCCCCCAAAGATCAGCATGAATGTAATCAAGGGATCCATGTGTTCTTTGTTTACCTTTGTTAAAATTCATTCTACAGGATTTACCAAATACACAAGGTTCACAAAACTCCAGTTTTTTGACCTTGTAACCACCCAGCAGATTTTGTTTCGACAATTCGACCAGGCCTCTTTCACTGACATGGCCAAGTCTCTTGTGCCATAGCCCAGTCTTCGACACATGCTTCATGGATTACACATTTGCTGATCAACTTACAACCTCAACCTCAAGGGTATACAAGCCTTGTTTCTTATCACCTCTCAGGACTTCCTTCGACCCCTTCATTACCCTTGGGATGCTTTACTCTCCTTTGAAAACATATCCTTTTTTGTCGAATTCACCAAGAGAAATCAAATTCCTCTTAATATTAGGTACATACCTAACATCAGTCAATGGCCTTATTGACTCATCATGGAGCTTGAATGTCATAGATCCAATACTTGTAATTTTGCAAACTTTGTTGTTTACCAATAGCAATGATCCACCGTCTTGATCACACAATTCCTCAAACACGTCTTTGTTTGGAGTCATGTTCTAAGTACACTCTGAATCCATAATCCACTCCTTGCTAGAGTTGCTGCTTGAAACCACCAGGACATCAGATGATTCATAACCATCTTGCACAATGGCAGCATTACCATTATCCTTTCAACCATGATTGTTTAGTCGATCAGGGCATACTTTTCTTGTATGACCATCCTTCTTACAATGATAACACTTAATAGTAGGAGCATTACCACCATAAGAATTATGTAGAACTTTACTCTTCTTCTTCTCAAACCTACCATATTTCTTCAAGAATTTACCCTTAACGAACAAACCTTCACCAACAGAAGATGGCTTATGCTTCAATCGTTTGTTCAAATCCTTAGAGTACAAGTTAGATTTAACATCTTCAAAGGTCAATGACTTTCTACCATACAAGAGAGTTTCTCTGAAGTGAGCATGAAACTTAGGTAAAGAGCACAACAACAGCAACGCTTGATCTTCATCATCAATCTTGACCTCGATATTTTCAAGATCTAGAATTAACTTGTTGAACATATCCAGCTGCTTAGCCAAGGCTTTGTCTTCACTCATCTTGAATGAATACAAAGCTTGCTTCAAGTAGAGACGATTAACCAACGATTTCGTCCATACACCTGTTGCTGTTTTCTCCTTTGAAATTTTCCGGAGAACCTTATCACCAAGGCTCAATACAATGGGACTGTGGGCTTTTTCGACCATCATTGTCTTCTCCTTCTCCGTTAGGGAAACATCCATTTTCTCTGATCCTTTCAACACTTCTAACAAACCCTTTTAAACCAGAAGGGCTTGCATCTTCAAGCGATACAGACTGAAATCATTCACACAGGTGAATTTCTCAATCTCATACTTTGTTGACGACATCTTCTCCTCCACGCTCACCGCCCCAGTTTGTTGTGAATTAATGTTGTTAATAACAAAACAAAGTTATGAGAAAAAAGATTTGAGTTTCTTGAACAAACACAAGAAACACTATTAGGTTTCACAAAGGAAAAGAGAAGAAGGAAGAAGAATAGAGAATTGGTTAAATCTATTTTACTATTCACTTTCTCAATAAGGGTTCAAAGATTACAAGTGAATACCAACAATGAACCTCTCCCAACAACCTGAGAGACATAGTATATTTATAGACTACTAAGCTAACTTAGATCACAAGCTAACTTAACAATTGGTCTTACAAGCAAGGCCCAATTTGACATGCTAACAATCCTACCATTTTGACAAATGAATACTTGAGCATACTTCGACTACAAAATACAAGATCAGTATATGAACAGACTTCAACTTCATACTAAACCTTCTGTCAAACCATAAAAATACCCTTGTCGACACTAGAGTTCGATCCAAAATACCACAGTTCAAATGATTCTCTATCCGCCACATCGACGCTGCATGTAACTGTCACTTGATTCAATATCCACATGTCTCTGCTGATTTGGATTAGACCAAAGAGAAATGACTCCATTTCAAATTTTGAATTCATTCTCAATTGATCCCTTTGTCCGATTTAACTTTACATCTTATTTTAACTTATTGGAATTTTTCTAAGTCCCCAGACTCTCCAACTTCGACTGCATCTAAGACAAACATTTTAGTCCAGAAATAACTAGATTAAACCCTATGTTTAGGGAAATTCCAACTGGCTTCATTGTAGAATTCCCTTTAGAATTTCTAGGATAGCAAATTTCCCCCTAAAAATGCCACTTTCAATTTTGTTGTTCAAAGAGACATGTGGTGCTTTGAAGTTCCAACATTGTTCGAAGACGTGTTGTGACGTCATCGTCATCATGGCTACTCCCTATAATGTCTTTCCGAGATGTGTAGGCTCAGAGTAGCCATCATGGCTCCAAGTTCCTAGGAAATCATGAGCCATGATTGCAAATCCAACTGCCAACTTCCATCAAGACTTATTGGGATACATGTCAAAAAGTTCATAAGAAAACCAAACAGAATCGTTTTCTCTTCTCTAAAGCTATAAATAGTTTCTTCCTCACTTCTTAACATTTTTCTCTCCTATTTTTATATCTTCCATAAAAACTCTCAATTATTCTTCTTGCCAAAAGAATTGAGATCCTTCTCAGACAGAAATAGCCTATAAATCATCGTTCAAACCAGAGATCCCTGTTGTTGCATCCATCACTAAACCCACTCTCACTGGGAACTAACACTATGTTCCTGAATCTCCTTTTTCAAGAGGATAAAGAACTCATTTGGAAGTATAAGTACTGATTCCTTTTACTATTACTGATATTACTCATGCATTTTTTGGTCCCTTCCCAGATATAAACGCCAATGTGGCTAGGGTTAGTGAATTTTTCCATTGTTACTATCAAAACCAACCTTTAGCAGCCATGAAAGAAATCTTAGACTTTGTCTATATGACTAGTCGCATGTTTCGCTCTACCCCTTATACAAACCAATCAAATTTATTAATTGGTTGAATAAGGTATAGTTAAAAAAAGAAAATTTTGGAAGTATCAAGGTCTTTTCGATCTAATTCAGATATCTAAAGTAGGTCCCCCATTTAACCAAAACATGCTACTAGTTTCACTTCACTTTTGGGAGGGTTCGACGATACCTTCCAATTGCGTTGTGGCTGCCCTCATTGGTCTTTGACTGACAGGTGAAGTATTTGACCCCTTTGTTGATACGGATGACACCATTGGGTTTAATTCGAAGCGAGCTAGCTTCACCAATTTCATTGCTGATCATTTCGACAAAGCCACCATTTAGGTTTTTGATGATGAGTGTCATACCATAATTTTTGACCCTAAGATTCTGTTTTTCGTTTTGTATCATCTGCATAACATATCACATGTTTCATCTCTCATAAATACCCAATTTATCAGCTGAAATAAACTTGTCGGAATTACAGTCGAATCGGGCAAACTAAAGTCAACTTTGCGTAAAATTAGTGGATAAAAAATATTAAAATCGAGCCTGCAAATGCCAGTCATATTAATCTATGTTTCGCGTAGTTTAACCTGGCGTGTTCGTTTTAATTTTTCGATCACTTTTCGGTTGCATTTTCGGACAGTTTAAGTCGTTTTAGCAGGTAAATTTTATTTCAAAATTCGACAAAATGCTGTATTTTTCCAAAAAGTGTATTTTTTGCTGATCATTTTGGTGTATTCATTTTATTTTTTTGAGCACTTCGATACCAGACTAATTACTTGTTTTTACCGTTTCTATTTCTATTTTTAATTAGTAAATCCTTAAATTAATCAATTTTTTTATCTAGTTTATTTTAATATTTTATTTTTTACTTTTTAGATATTCATTATTTTTGTTTTTTAATTATTTTGAATAATACTCAGTAATTAAGTTTAGGATTTATTTTGTTTTTTTTTCATTTTGGTGAAAGAGAACAAGGATCATATTGCTTTCCAAACAAAGCCCGACACGATTCCAACATGTCTCAAACATAAATACAATGAAAAGGAAAAAATTTTCAAATTCTTGCAAACATGTCTGTCTAAAGTGGAAAAGCATTCAAAGTTGACATTCAATTCAAAGATTTCAGAAGCACCTATATAAAGGGGACATACCTTCACTTCTTCAAAAAAAAAAACACTCATACCTCATCCCTCAATTACTACCACCCTTGTTTCTCCATCTTTCGTATATCTTCTTCTTCCGACGCATCCTTCGCCATTACCGTTTTCATCAGTTTGCGACTTCCTCCGCACCGACAACTTCAACACACCACAACAACTCAGTCACATGACCTCTCCACAACAATGTACCAACTTACTCCGCAACAGCAAGCACAACATCTTGCTCCTCCAACTTCGACAACAACGTTTCGACATCGCGGTAACATTTAGAAACAAGTTTTCTCTTGTATTATGTTGTATGATGTTTTGATATTTTGTGCTGGTTTTGATTTGACTACGTAGCATATTTACCGATTGGCGTGTGTTGAGTTTTGATTCAGTTTGAATGCAATCTTATCATTATTTATGTGCTGCTACTATTATTTCGTGATTTTTGCTTGATTCATTGGCCTGTTGTTCTGCTGCCATACATTGGCTCCATTTTAATTGTTTGTTTCTATCAGTTTTAATTATATACTTCTGTTTTTTAGTTACAGTTACACATATACTTCTGATTGTTTTTCAGATGTAGTTATATGTTATACTTACTTCTAAGTTTTTTAGCTATACTTACTACTAGTTTTTTAAAATTATAATTACTGCTAGTTTTTTAAGTTATAGTTACTATTTTTTTTATAGTTACTACTCTTTTTAAAGTTATACCTATTGGTAGTCTTTTAGAAGTTATAGTGATATACTTATTTCTACTTTTTTTAAAGGTAATAATAATATATTTATACATCTGGTTTTCAGTTATACATATGTACCCTCCATTTTTTTTCTTCTTGTTTTACATGTACCTTCTTTTTAGTTTCAGTTTTTAAGTCTTTCGGTTTAAGGCTTAATATATGTATACATATCTTTGGTTTTTTTTTTTTTTTTTTAATTTTGTAGATTTGTATATAAAATTGTGGTTTGAGTTTTAACTTATATATATATATATATATATATATATATATATATATATATATATATATGGTTTTGCTAGGATACACCCACCTATTTTTATGAAGGTGTGTGTTTTAACAACATGCGCCTTAGGGTGTATTTAATGAATTTTTGGTTATTAATTGCTAACACACTCCTTCTAAAAAATAAATAGGTGTATTATAGAAAATGCCAAAAGCAAATGCTAACTTTCACCCACTTATTTTTTAGAAGGTGTGTTTTAGTAACATGCACCTTAGGGTGCATTTAACCATTTTTTAAATGAAAGCTTGCTAAAACACACCTTCATAAAAATAGGTGGGTGTATCCTAGTAAAACCCATATATATATATATATATATTATCATTTCTTTATGTATTTGCATATTCTAGAAACAGATCAAAAATATTTTAATCTTTTGTGTTTAATATTCTTATCAATTTTTTCGGTATTATTAAAAAAATATATAAAAAAATATTGTAATTATTAGTTAATATAAATATAAATATTTAAATTAATTAATAATTTCTTGTTGCCCGATTCAATTTCATGGATGTCTGCTTTTTATACGCGATGCTTTATCGCGTGCCTCTATTTCATTCACGATGCTTTGCCGTGTATTCTCTCTATTTTACTTTGCGATGCTTTGCCGCGAATGTCTGTTATTTTACCACGATGTTTTGTCGTGATTGTTTGTTGCTTTACACTATGCTTTGCCGTGTCTGTTATTGATTTTACTTGTTGTTGATTACCATGATGTTTTTCCATGCGTATTCTGTATTATTTTGTCCGTTTGACCATGCATGATGCTTTTTCATGTATTGTGTCTATATATTCTTGTTTGCTAATTACATGATGTTTTTCCATGTTTCTGCTGCTTTCTATTCCTTGTTGACCTAATCCAAGGGAAGGGATTGTATGTTGACTTATTGTCATCGTGCATGTCCCTCGTTTATTCTTTACTTGTCTTTGTTGTCCTTGGTTCTTAGAACCTGGCAACCCGTAGTCATAACCAATGACATAACCAGCCCCCGAACCTTAGATTCTCTTTTGCTTTGCATTGCATTGCATATTTCGGGTTATTCGCTATTTTTCCCTCCCTTGGATATATTGAAGATCGGTGGTGAATTAAGATTTGTGAGCCTAGTTAACTTAATAGCTATGGTATCCAATTCTCACCGCGACAATGAGCATGTGGCCTTCCTGTCTTTGTGGATGTCCCACTTTATCTTCAACTCCAGTTCTCTACAAGTAGAAAATCTTATATTACTCTTGCCAATCACCTTCATACTGGGAGAAACGCATGCCTTAGCCAATTAATTTTGGCTACACTTTATGAGTCCTTAAGCTTCACATCCCACGCCATGTAGTCATTTAAACCAACCAAGAACCCTAAAGGTACTCTTTCGCTAGCAGGCCCTTTCTGGCTTCTTCAACTATTGTTAAGTGCCACCTTCGAGCCATCCTTGACAGTGAACAAAACTGGTCATCCTGGTGGAGAGCCTAAAGACTGGCCTATCGAAAGGGGTCAACTAGCCCTAGTCACCCCTGCCGATAAAGGCTTTTCTACACAAGATAACTTTACAGAGTATTCTACGATGTTTGCAAAAAGATATTATTTCACTGAAACTATGGCCCCTTTCGCGGATAGGCGCTTTGGTGTTACGTGGTTCAAAAGAGAGTTTCCTTTTTGCAATCTTGTTCATCAAGCCGAATCTTTCAAGATCTGGAAAACCTTTCTCACCCCAAGGCTGCTTTCGACCAGGACCTCTTATAAGAAGACTTAAGTAGGCTTTGTTTGGCCATTGTCAATTAAAGCCTAGCTCTTACTTCCAACTAAAAAAGGACTTGTCGTTGAGTGTTGTCGGTATGACCGAGGAGACATACTTTCCACTTTTGGCTAAGCAAGTAGAGGATCACCTGGAGCTTACCCCCCTTTAAGTTTCAAAAGGTCTTTTTATTGCACCCAAGAATTTGACACCTGGTTTTATATATTATTTTAATTTTATACAAGAGAAATACAAGCATAGACACAGTCTTTCTATTTCACTATACCTATTATCTACCTCATTTCTAAAATATTAAATGGCTCTTTCGACTCCCTTTTCATTCTCTTGAGCCACCATACTACCCATTATGAATTCTGACATAGATATGTACAACTTCATTGGTTTTCATTTCGTCGGAGACATCAAGATCGGAGGTTGCGTGAAGTAAGCCTTTATTTCATCAAATGCTTTTTGATGCTATAATTCCCATTTTAAATTTCCTTTACCTTTTATTCGAAGTAGCAGCGAGAATGCTTGAGTTTTGTCACTTAGGTTGAAAATATATCTTCTTAGGAAGTCGATCTTCCATAGCAATGATTGCAGTTGTTTTTTAATCGGAGGGGGGGGGGACTTGTCTCCAATATTGCCTTAGTTTTATTCTGATTTATTTTGATCCCTTTCTTAAGGACCACAAATCCAAGGTAATCTCCTGCACTCACAAAGAAAGCACATTTTAGAGGATTCATCTTTAGGACATATTTCCTCATCCTTTCGAAGGATTGTTGAAGGTGTTATAAACGACCATCTCGATAGGTGGATTCAACGATGATTTCATCTATATAAACCTGCATAAAAGTCTATATAAAGTCCTGAAAAATAAGGTTCACCACCTTCTGGTAAGTTGCTCCAACATTTTTTAATCCAAAGGACATTACGGCCCATTTGTAGGTCCCCAAAGCGCCTGGACACCAAAATGATGTCTTAAGCACCTCCTCTTCGGTAATTAAAATCTGATTGTACCAAAAGTAGCCATCTAACATGCTTAGATATTCATGGTATGCTGTCGAGTTGACAAACATTTCTGCGACTGGCATAGGATACTCATCCTTAGCGGTCACTCTATTCAGATATCTAAAATCTATGCAAACCCATAGAGTCATATTCTTTTTAATCACTGGTACTATATTAGCAAGCCACTCGACATACCTTGTTATCCTGATGAACTTTCTTTTCAACATCCTCTCAATTTCTTCCTTTATCTTTGACATCAGTGTTGGAGCGAACCTCCTTGGTAATTGCTTAGGCTACTTCATTTCTACCAGCTCACAACTAAGGCCATGCATCTCGTCGTAGTCCCATTCAAATAGATCCTTGTAATTCTTCAGCAATTATATTACTTGGTTTTTAATTTTGGATCTATCTTGGCACTAATGTGGGTAGGCCTTTTTATCGATCCATCTCCTAGGTCGATTTCTTCCAGAGGGTCTTGCCCCTGGATCTTTTCACTCAAAATTGATGGATCTTTCTCGAAGCCCAAAGGCTCATCATCATAGATGTGATCAAGCCTCTGATCGAGCGTGTGGTCTACCACTCTCACTATGTTGGATTCACTAGCCAATTCGGGGTATAACTTAGCCTCTTAAGAATTTTTTTCTTACTTGTCGGTTAAATAGGCCATCATTTGAGCCCATGCGTCTGACTCGGCTTTTTCTTTGGCTTCTCTAGACATCTCTTCCTGCAAATTGGCCTCTTAGGCAAATTTCATATGGTTTTCGGCCATATAGGTTGTAATCTTAGTCCAAGCAATCAGTGTAGACATAGTATGGCTCGTCCTCACCCCAATCTGTTGGGGCTACTTCATCATCTTCAAGAGGATCTATTGCCTAAACTTCCCTTTCCCACATGAAACCATGGGTTATGGGTAGTTTCATTGAATGAAAAACATTATCCTGAGGAATAAAACCCCCATCCTTTGGTATACATGGTGTTATGTTTGCTAAGTTCTTGTTGAAGGTTTTCCTACTAGCATGATTTACTTCACCCATGTAGTAGCTTTGGTCCGCCTCCACATTTTCCAGTATGCAATCTTCCATCCATATCAATATCCTCTGGTGAAGAGAGGATAGGACTGCACCGACACCATTTATCCACTATCTTCCTAGAAGTAGTTTGTAATTGGCTTTAAAGGGCACGACCATAAACACAATTGGTCAAATAGTGGTTCTGACAACCAAGTTTACTTGGATTTCTTCCAGGGAATGGCCAGTTTTTCCTTCCTAGTTCGAGAGAACCATATTGCCAGGCTTGAGGTCTGTGTCGAATTTCCCTATCTTACCTAGAAAGGAACGCGACATCAGATTAACCGCTGCACCATTGTCGACCAACACTTTCTCGACACCATAGTTGTCAACTTTTTCCTTAATGAAGAGAGGCTTCAAATTACTCTTCATCCCTAAATTGGGTTTTTCGAAGACGACATTTTGCTCATCCACCCAGTCATTGTTCATTACATAATTGCACACTGCCTTGTGATAAGCCAGTTCCTCTACAAAAAACTCGTCTTCTACATCCGTAATTTTTTGTTACCACATCATATTCGACTGGTAATACTGATACCACATTAAAAAGGACGTCAAAGTCATCCCATGAGTCTAAGAAATTATCTTCTATCATATTTGAGTCTCCATTCTTATCTCCCTTTCTGTCAGCATATAAAGTTGGGTCTCCTATCTCTTTATCTGCCCTTGCAATTGGTTCAATCTTAGGCTCCTTTGAAGAAGATGAATTCACCTTCTCCTTTGGAGGCCTCATATCTACCTCGAGTTTTGATTCGAGTATAGGTGGGGGAGAATCCTTTCCTGGGTTGACTTTCTAGCCATTTTGTTTTTAGCATTTAGGGCCTGGTTGTTTTCTAAATCCTGCATCTCTCTGGACAGTTTCTTTTGACGCTAGTATCTATGCCACTAGGTTTGAGTCATTAGATTCTTTCCCTTATAATTGGGATTGTATGGGGTGTTTGTTGGCAGTCTGAGAATTATCCATACATTTCCAAGTTGTGTTTATAGACAACATTTCTCCCTTATTCTTGTTGGTGGTTGCCTTGTCTTAGGGGTGCATCCAGTTCCCGACCGATGGTTTCGACTGAGGCATGTAGGTCTTGGGTCGACTACCGTTGTGGTTTGGGGCCACATTTTATGTCTTGTATGGGATAGCCCTTTTGTTAAAAGCATACTTTGGCCTTTGCTGGGGCCATTTGCCTCCTCTAGATGGTTGAGGTTTGGTTTCTTCAAGGACCACAGTAGCCTTTTTGTCGAACACAACATTGCACCTGGGACATAACACCTTTTCTGATCCCTTCAGATTGCAATAGTTAAGGAATTCGACAAGCTCTCTTCAGCGCTAGGATAGGTTGCTTTATCCTTCTCGACATAACTTGATCCAAAGACCTCAATCTCTATGTCAGGACTTTAAGTAGCCTTGACCATTCGGCATTCAACTAGTTTTATATAGTAAGAGCCTTTAATATGAAAAGGGTCAGAATCAACCTTTATTGAGGTCTTGGCTTTGTTGGAGAATTTTTAGCCTTTCTTCATTGAATGCTCCTAGCACCAGATCCATGAAAAGAACACAATAAAAGGTTTTATGACCCAGAAAATTATGAAGCTTACAAAACCCTCTTTTCTTACGTTGCTCTTAATGTGGTGTTTTTAGTCCCTTAGGGGCTATCATTTGGCCATCAGCAACTAAAAGGTCAAAAATCGTGTTGCACGTTGTTACATCGAAGGTATACATTTTAGCGAAAAATTTATCATTCTTTGGTTCAACCGGATTTTCCCCGTCAGATGGTTTCAAAAGTTTACAAACGTATGGAGGTACTGGCTTAAGTTCAGCCATATTTATATCTTTCTCTTCTATCTCCTCATATCCTATGTGGTAATCCTGGTCTCTCTCTTCTGCTTTCAAATAGGAAACTTTCTCTTTTTTATGAAACTTGTTTGTTATGGATTTTTCAGCCTTCAGACGTTCGAGCTGTCGAACTCCGTCGGCTAACTGAGCCATATCTCTTAGATATTGAGTGTCAAATTTATTTCTAATAGAGTAACCAAGACCCCCAATATCCATTTCGACTAATTCATGCTCAGGCACTTGGGTAAATTACCTTGCTTTGAGCAATCTAAATCTCTAAAACTGATTCTAAATGTAACTGATTCCAAATAAAATTCTTTGAGATTGATTTTTCGACTGCCCCATATAAAATTGCTTATAGAATACCCTCTATAACGGATTCCAAATGTTAATTGAATGGGGAGGGAGTGAGGTGAACCATGTGAAAGCATTTTTTGTTGGAGAATTTAAGAAGAATTTCATCTTCAAATTCTCATTGTTTGCTATATGGTCTGCCCTAGTTTGGTATCGAGCGATATGATATACAATCGACTCACTTGAATATCTTGCGAACTTGGTGAATTTAGGGACTTTCCATCCCCCCAAAAGTTCTGTCTATAGGTCATATTCAGTCAAAGGAGACAAAAAATTTGACCGATGTAACCTTGCATTTAGGCCATTGTGAGCAAGGATATTTTCGACTAAATGGGCTAGATTGCCCTGGCCTCTCAATTATCCTATCAAACAGTCCTCACTACTTTTTCAGCATCTTAGTATCTACCACCATGACTACCCCTGCATTATCCTGGGTTACTCTTTCTTCTCCTCCCATTACTATAGGGTGTCTGATAGGTCGAGACATCTCTAGTTGTTTTTAACCTAGATTAATCTGAACTCCTCCATTGTCAGGCATTCCAATTTGCCCGACTGATGCAATTTAAGGGATTGGGTGTGCTTGGGCCTGAGGGGCACCGAAAAATCGGGTATTTGACCCATTTTATTGGCCAATAATTGATAACTATGGTTGGTGTTTTGAATTAAGGGGTTAAACACTGTACTAATTTGTTGAGTAAGCATGTTAACCATTTCAGGTTTACTCTCATCCATTTGTTGTCTTATGGTCAACATGGGGTTTTTTGTAAGAGAAGGTGCATTCAAGGGTGCAATTGCAGTCCCCCTTGATGGATTTCTTGATTGGGGTGACTAATGGAAGACCTTGACGCCACATATGGATTCAAAGGGGATACTATTGTCGCGTTATTATCATAAATGTTGAAGTGTTGCTCTGTAACTTTGCCGTCACTGCAGTTGACATACCATAGGGAAAATCTCTCGATACCCGTGGCATTGTGAAATTTGATACATAAGGAGGCCTAGGGTCCACCAAGGGAATACTTGTTAGCCTGAGAGTAGTCGGAATACTTGTTGCCGCGAACAAAGCAATTACCACCCATGGAATTGACGTCGTACTCACCACTGGGTTGAGGACAAGTTCATTAGTCTTTATGGGATTAGTATTCTATGCCATTCCAATCATTGAAGAGACATGTTATTCATTTTCTAGAGAATTGTCATGGGGACGAGGATTGTTTCTTGGACGAACCATTTCGACTAAAGTTTTACCACTCCTAAAACGCATATAAATACAGATGCAGAAAACATTTTTTTTAAAAACAAATGGAAATTATATCAGATATGAAAAAAAAACACTTCTCAAACTATAAATTCAAAAGAAATTTTGCACAAACAAGGTCCCACTAGGCATGCCAATTTGTTCACTGGTGTTCTTGGTAAACAATCACTTATTTTTGAGTTAATTACTTGAAGGACCAAACTAGTAAATCCTCAAGTAAGTTTGTGTCGAGTTTTTAAGAAAAGGAAGTATGTGTTCGATTCTGTTGAATTTCTTATGTACTGTTGGGTATTTTTGGAATATAAACTTGTGCAATATAACTAATACATTGATTTCGATTGGGTCGAACTTAGTCTTTTAATGTTAAGAGGAAAACAAATAATCAAGAAATGTAAATGTAGAAAAAGTGTATTTGCATAAATGTAAAAGTGGTAGACAAGTACATTTTCTTCACGAAACTCGTTTCTCTCTTATGTGTGGTTACTTTGAGTGTTATTGAAGTTTAAAATGTTTTTTCACCCTTGATACTAATGTTAGAATCACTATTTATAATGCTATAAACTAATTGCCTTCCAACATTCAAATGATCCTCTGTCCACCACGTCGATTCTGAATGAAACTGTCGCTTGATTCAATCTCCACGTGTCTCTGCCAATTTGATAAGACCAAAGAGTAGTTATTCCATTTTGAATTTTGAATTCATTATTAGTCGAGCCCTTCGACTGATTGAACTCCACATCTTATTTAAAATTATTAGAATTTTTCTAAGTCCCCAAACTCTCTTAGTTAGACTACATTTAAAACAGACAATTTTGGCCGAGAAACAACTTGATTAAACCCTAAGTTTAGGGCAATTCTAGTCGGTTTCCCTGTCAAATTTCCTTTGGAATTTATATATATATATATATATATATATATATATATATATATATATAGGGTCATACTAATACACACTCATGTAAAATATATATATATATATATATATATATATATATATATATATATATATATATATATATATATATATATATATATATATATATATATATATATATATATATATATATATATATGTATAGGGTCATGCTAATACACACCCATGTAGATGTGCATTAGCAACATACACCTTAGTGTATTTTTGTGTGGGGCCCATTATTTTTGAGTGGAACCCACATTATAAAGATGAAGAAAAAAATAGAAAGAAAATATATGTAGTGTATTTTTGTGTGGGGCCCACCAATTTTGGGTATGTGTTAGCATTTCTCATATATATATATATATATAACTTATAACCATGGATGTTAATAAAACCGTGATAAAATGTAACTATTCACAATGATTTCTTGTACTAAATATGGTAATAGATGTTTTAATTTTAATATATTAATGAGTATAAGGACAAGCCATTTTTGTAACAAAGAAATAAAAAAATTGTTAGTGGTGGGATTAAAAGCAAGTAACATTTCATCTATCACCACAGTTGTTATTATAGTCGGTGATGAAATATCTTTTAGTAAAATAACAAATAATTTAGGCATGTGAAAATGAGTTCTTAATATATTTGTTTAAACCGACGTAGTAATATGGTGTTACCAAAGGTATATTTTGTAGTAGTTATTGTCAAAGGCATGATAAGACAGGCCGAAGGCCAACCTACTGACCCACCCAATGTTAAGGATAGAAACGGGAAAAAAAGCTCTTCATATGCTTCTTAGGGGGAATTGTTCTATCCAATTCATGAGTGGCGAGCAATCACAGGCCTTATGATGGCAAGGCCCCGCCACCCAACTTACTTTATGAAGCTAAGTAGCTTTTGACACCATCCAAATTATTGGCTCTCATCTTCCCTTCTCTGAGATTTTCCCCGACGACTAAAAGGCTTTCCAATCTAACCTTTCATTCGTGCTTAAGAGGAATGAAAGAGAATCTTTTACTGAGAGCATTAATTCTTGAGAACGTTGTCCGAGAGATGCGGGCCCCGACTGAGAATTATTTGAGGGAGAAACTTAAGAAATGTGTGGATGGCTACTGTAACAGCCAGGGGCTACTATAGGCCATACAAAAGGTCAAGGATTCATGGGGAAAAAGCTGACTGTTGTAGAGACTAAGGACAAAGAAATTTCCGCTAATGAGAAGTCTTTGAGTACATCTTTTGAAAAAGCCATCTGTTCCAAAAAAAGAGCTGGAGGACGAGGTGTTAAATTTCAAGGATGACTTGGTGATTATTTTTGGTGTTTATTTTGAATGAGCAAAGGAACTAGTGTCTTTCTTCTACCTCAAACAAGATATGAGAAAACTAGATCTTTTTAAATTCATTCGTGATGGCCAGTTCGTAGACGACGAAGAGGTACCCTGGTTGGAGTAAGAAGGATCCTCCTAACCAACAGACGCTTAAAATGGTCTTTATGGTGACACAATGTTGGGAGAAGGTGAACTAGAAAGATGGTCAATAGGTGGGTTTTTTGATATTTTCTTTACCCATTTATGGATTTTTTTATATTCTTTCCCCTGCGAGGGATTTTTGTAAACGCAGGCTATGGTGCCTTGTGGGTGTCTTTTGAGGATCCATCATATTGATCTCCTCAAGGGTCCCTATTGAGGATCCAACATTTTGATCGCCTCAAAGGCGACAAAAATCCCTCTTGAGGATCTAGCACTTTGACTTCCTTATAGAATAGTCTTCTTCGATATCCTTAGGTCCCTTGTAGAGAGAGAGAAAGAGAGAGAGAGAGAGAGAGAGAGAGAGAGAGAGAGAGAGAGAACAATTAAAATACCTTAGAAATAATAAAATAGGGATCCTCGTCAAAAACCCTCACTGCTTAGGAGAGACAGAGGAAAAAAGTGTTTCCCTAGAAAAATAGCATGCCCTTACAAGCGTCAGAGACATAATACTCGCCTAATCAACAATATCAGCAAAATAAACAAATAATAGTAAAGCAAATAAGCAAATGATGATATAATAAATAAGCATGAGGGGGAATTTCCACCAAGGTTTCAGTCTTCTATCCTCTCGCCTTCTTGATGGGGAGCCTTTTTATCTCAACAATAGTTTGAACCCTTTTTTCTATTTAATACGTTCCACATAGAATTTCTTGGATATTTTTTGGTCCTTTTGGATGAATCCAACCCTCCCATCAGAGAGCGGGTATTTCATGCATAGATACAAAGTGGACAAGGCGGCGCCCAACTTATTAAAAGTTGGATGCCCTATATTCTTATTATAAGAAGATGGGATATCGATAACCAGACACATAACCTTAACCTCCTTGGATTTTTTTCGGTTCCAAAGGTGGTCCTTAATGTTATGTAGCCTTTCACTTCCACTTGGTCACTTGAGAATCCAACTAGCGATCACTTGAAAGAGGATATATGTGGAGCTCCCTTGCTCCATGAGAACTCTTATGATTTCCCAATAACCCCACCTAACGAATTTGACCATGGGGTCGCCATTGTGGGGGTGAATGCGTGTTGTATCTTTCTCTAAGAAGGTGATATAGGTTCTGGTTTATTGGGTTCGCCTTCCCCCGATTCCTTGCGTAGATCTTCTGTATTTAGTACATGACGAGCATAACTTCTATGGCCAGAGCTAGTATCCCTCCCCCAACAAAACCCCCTGCAACTATATTGAGGGTGTGGCACACGTATTTATCACACTGTTCTTTGGATGGCTCCTTTCCACTCTTGGATCAGGGGTTTCCTGCATCGTATCTTCTTCGAGAATTGGACCCGCCTGACCACTGCGATTGATCATCTTTGACATAATTTTTATGTGTCCTTCTTGGATTAGTCGTTCAATCTCATTCTTGAGTTGGTAACCGTCCTTTTTGTGGTGCCCTTGGACTTTATAGAACTTCACCATCTACCTAGCTCATGTCCTATAACATCTTCCTTTGGGTCTAGAGGTGTAGGGATATTAGGAAAAGGGATAACCTCTTGCCGAATCTGTTCACGCCATGTTTTTCAGTGGTGTGAAGCTCTCCACCGTCTTTCTCACTTGCTTCAATGTGGATTTGTCCTAGATGGGCAAGGTATAATTACTCCTCCTCGGGTGCTGCCAACCTTTGGAGCCATATACATTCTCTTTTACATCTCGTGCATTTTTCTTGGTCTCTCTTTGTACTTTATATGGCATTTTCCCATTGTGACTACTTATACTAGCGAGAATGTTGGCCTCTAGGTGAGAGAATCATTGAAGTGTTTCACGATTATATCCTTCTGGAACACCCCTATGAGCATTTATTGTTTAAGGGGATGACATTTATTGGTAACTCATTGAAACGGTCGAGGTAATCCCTCAATGAAACTGAGGGGCTTGTTGTATGTTAAACATCCAGTGGTGAACATCTTCATGTGTCGGTTGGCTGCAAATTGATGTACAAGTTTTTTACCAGCAATTGATAGCTGGCGATGAAAGCTCGGGGTAGTCCCATATATCATCGCAAGGTTGTGTCCTTGAAGGTTCCAGATAAAAATTCACACTTCAGGGAGTCAGGTGCTCTGATGATGGCCATCTACGTGCTGATGGAGGCGACATATTCATAAGGATCACTAGGCCCATCAAACTTCGCCAAGAAGGGAAGCCTGAACCCTTCAAGGACATGAGATTGCCATGTTTCATCTAAAAGTGTCATGGGGCCGCTCACTTCTATATTTTCGGGGGGGGGGGGCTAGTCTATTGTTGGCGCTATTGGATATTGAGGACGTTGTCCTCCAAACTCTGATTCTGACGATGCAATTGGTCCATGGTGGCATGTATCTCTGATAGGGCATTGGTATCACAGCTTCCTCTAGTATCTTCCAGCATATGAGATTGTGCTTTTCTGACAACCATGGTTTGGAACATTTAGGTATAGGAGTGGAGGTTGCAGTGAGTATCAAAATGACAATTGTAGTGAGAGGTATGGCCCTGGTTAGTTTTACTGGGACACCACTGTACTTTTCAAAAAGTACATGAGTGTGTGGTACCTCTAAGTTGGTAGGTTTGATTAGATCAAGCTCACATGAGATGAGAATCTTTATGTTTTTGTGTTATGTTGGGTATATGTTATGATATGTATTTTTACCCTCGAGGGGTAAGGTATTTATAAGGGCTCTTGGGCCTAAATTTTAGGAAACCCTAAGAGGTTGTAATTGCTCTCCTTGTTTGGGAAAAATTGTTGACGACTTATTTCTTAGTTTGGTCATGGGATGAATCCACACACGTAGCTAAGGATTAGATAAATAATGTTATCCACATCACCCTTTAAGACGATCTCGTCGTGGTACATAAATGTCATGCCCAGAGTGGAACCTCTTGGGGCGAGTGCCTACTGAAGAACAAATGCCGCCTAATTTGGGGGCCATTATAAATATATCACTAGAGAAATCAACATAACAAAATCACAGTGCAATCCCAAAAAGTGAAATGAAATGGATTGTGGAAGAAAGCTCCATAAAAATTGTACTAGCAACCTTTTTGAAATTTAACAAAGTCTCTAAATTCACGATACACAACACATTCTCAAAAAATTAAAATCCATGAAAATGAAAAAAAAAAGATAACTCTCATAACAACAACAGAGAAACAATGAGCTAGAGGCAGAGACCGGGTGATGATGCAATGATGGGTATGGGCAAACGTGTGTGTGTGTGTGTGTGTGTGTGTGAGAGAGAGAGAGAGAGAGAGAGAGAGAGAGAAAGAGAGTCAATTTTTCAGAGGGTGAAAATGGTGAAAGAGAAAGAAAAAACACACATCCAAGGAGAGGAGAAAAACATGTTTGGGTTTAGTGAAAATTTTGTAAAATTTTAATTTAATTGAGGATATCTTTTATATTTTCACCTATATGAAGAAAAAATAATTGGAGTGACAGTTACCTTCCCTATCACAATATAGTTCCACCCTAGAATATATTATGTACGACTATGATTCAAGACCTATATTCTTAATAATTTGTTATCAAGTTTGAATTATAAAATATTTTTATTTTTTATTTTAAATAATCTATTTTTAATTAATTTGTGTAATTAATCATTTCTTTCTTTTATTTAGGTGTAGTTTTAGATATCTTTAATTTAAATCATTATTTTTAATCAATATTTTTAGAAAAAAAATAGAAATCATATGAAACTAATACAAAATATATATTTTATAACATCTTATTATTTCTGCCATTTAATCAAACAAAGTAATAACTCATATTTTGCGGCTTTGATTTTCTTTTATTTACTAAAAAAAAATTTCACCACGGTCCAAACTGACAACCAGGATGATAGGTCAAGGAGTGACACGCTTTGAATCTCAACACCAATAATTTTCCATTTTTTGTTACAAAAAAGGTGCGTCCCCTTACTTTTTATATTTATATTAAAATTAAGGCCTAAATAGTCAATTTGTCCTTATAAATTGGTATATTTTTGTCTTTCGTCCATGTATCTTTTTTTTTTTGGGAAAAGTCCTTAAATCTTAATATTCATTTAGTTTTAGTCCTTAACGTCACCCCTATGTTAGAAAAAAGGCGAGGTGGCTAACGTTGCTGACATGACCTTATTTTTTTAAGTTTCAATTGATGAATCAGATGCTGACGTGGTCTGGGAGGACAAAATCCAAAAATTTAATTTTAAAAATTCATCTTCTTCTTCATTCTACCTCTAACCTCCAACCTCCATTTTTTATCATCTTCAACCTCCATATTTTCATCTCCAACCTTTATTTTTTCCTCATTTCCAACCCCAACCTCCATTTTTCCATTTCCAACCTCCATTTTTCTTCATCTCCAACCTCAAATCTCCAACCTCCAACCTCCATTTTTTTCATTTCCAACATCCATTTTTCTTCATATCTAACTTCTAGCCTTCATTTTTTCATCTCCAACCTCCATCTTCAACCTCTATCTACAACCTCCATCTTCAACCTCCAAACTTTATCTCCAACATCCATTTTTTCATCTCCAACCCTTTTATTATACATATTGAAGCATGTCTTCAACAATGGCCATGGTGTTTCCTTCTTCAATCACTACTACAAATAACACATATAACATCGATTGCAAATTAAATTTAACCTCATCTACACAGACGAGGTAATGTAGGGAGACATGAAAAGCAATCATTTGTCACCTCAGGGAATATAAAGACAAGGTTAGAAATTAAAAGGTCGTAGGTTGGATCCCAACATCAACATTTTTAGGATTTTCAAAACTGAATAGCAATGCCCAATGACATTACCTCGGTTTTATTTAATACCGAGGTAATATCTAAATATTGTTATCTCGGTTTTATCAAAACCCCGAGGGGTTAAGTTTTTTTTTTATATTGTCCTTTTGACCTGTATTACAGAATCATTTACATAACCATATTCCTAAATATAGAAGCATATTTTTAGAACCAATTACAAGATTATACAATCATATTTTTTGAAACATGTATTACAAAACCAATTACAGAACCATTTTGAAAACTAAACAATGGATTATGAAACAAAAGCAATAACCAAAATGGAAACATTTTGTCGGCTGTCTAATAAGATTTATCACTGGTCCTTAAGCACCTATAGTTTAAACAACATTTGAAACTAATTAGGTCAATCAATAACAACTTTAAATATGTAGTACAATGATTAAAAAGGAGTAAAATGATTAATTATAAATTTCAAAGGGATATTAAACATTTACTTACTAGTTTTCCCATATACCCTCTTCATGATCACGACGAATAACATGCACATCATCTGAATCATTTTCTTCAGATGCTTGACGTACATGTATTGATAAACAAGGCGTCTCATACTTTAAATCTTGGTTTTCATCACTACTATCGGGAAGATGTTTACCTTGAAGAACAATTGACCATCTAGTGTTAGAAGGATCAGTAACATAAAAAACTTATTTTACTTGGGATACCATGATGAAAGGTTCGTTCTTATAAGTTGCTTTACGAATATCAACCCGTGTGAATCCCAATTCATCGGTTTCTACACCAGTATTATTGTCAATTCACTTGCACTTAAATAAAGACACGTTAAAAGAAACATAGTCAATCTCCACAATATCCTCAATGACCCCAAAGTACGCCCTTGAAGCTAATATAAGATTGTTATCTTTGGAAATAGAAAAGTACATGGATTCAACCTCAACCATAACCCCACTATTTTTCATGGTGCTACAAGCATCCTTTGATTTTGTATAGAATGAATATTTAGAAAGGTCATATGCACTCCAAGTAATTATAGTAAACTTAGGCATATGTGACAACCATTTGCAAAGATCCGATGCACTACTCTCTTTAGAAATACTTTCATTAAAAGTATTTATGAAAGTTTTGTTATGCTCTATCAACAACCATTTTTTATTCATCTAGGGGGATTTTTCCTTTAAAATACTTCTGTGAACGGTTATGTAAGGTTGAACTTCACTAAGGTTATTTAATACATGCAAATGTGCTTGAAGAACTACATCTCGGGAAAATGTCTTAACATTTAAACCTTAAATACCTCTACCATCATAAAACCCATCATGATGAGACTCCAGAATTCCTATAAAGGAAGCTTCTGATAAATAGTTTGTACAAAACTCAATAGCTTTTTCTGTGATATACCTTTCTACGATCGAAGCTTCTGGACATTAATGATTCTTTGTATGCCATTTAAAAATCTTCATGTAACTCTCTACCAGATACATCCACCGTAAATAATCTGGACCACAAATTATATTATCCCTGACTAGATGAACAACTCAGTGAACCATAATGTCAAAGAATGATGGAGGGAAAAAAATCTCTAATTGGCACAAGATAACTGCAACTTCGTGTTCCAAGTCATCTAAATTTCCAGAATTAATAACTTTACTACATATAGCATTGAAGAAAAAGCACAACCTGGTTATAGTTACCCTTACATTTCTTGGTAAAATACCACGGATAGCCACCGGTAAAAGTTGTTGCATCAAGACATGAAAATCATGAGATTTCAAGCCAACTTAATTATGATCATTCTCTGACACAAGTTTCTCCATATTTGATGATTACCATTGGGGAACTTTGATACCCTGCAAACAATCGCAAAAGCTTTTTTTCTCTTTTTTAGAAAGAATGTGACATGCTGGGGGAAAATAGATTATATTTCCTACTTATTTTGGGGCTAACTCTTGCCGTATACCCATCAAAACCATATCTTCGTGGGATTTCTTAGTATCTTTTGTCTTGCCTTTAATTTTGAGAAGTGTTCCATTCAGACTAGACCAGTATGGAAGATCAAAGAATATCGACCTCTTTTTCCAAATATTTTTCTCTGTGGACTTTTTTTATTTCTTTCCAAATACAACCTTAATGTGTTTGTTGTTTTCTATAATCTTCCTTCCCAGTTAAGGGATTTGGAGCGATACCAAACTCCTGCTCTCCATTAAAAGCCTTCTGCAATCTACAATATGGATGATTAGCGCTTAGAAATTCTTGATGCCCAAGATAAACTATCTTTTTTACATTTTGTAATTGGTGGTGACATGTATCAACTTCACATATAGGACACGCTATATGTCCCTTGATGTTGTATCCAGACATATTACCGTATGCAGGAAAGTCATTGATTGTGCAAAACAACATGGCACACAACTTATAATTATCACATGTATACACATCATCAACATCAACAGCTTCCTCCCACAAAAGTCTTAAAATCTCCAATCAATGGCGTTAAATAAACATCAATGTCGTTGCCTGGTTGTTTTGGACTCAAAATCACCATCGATAACATCATATACTTGCGCTTCATGAACAACTATAAAATTAAGTTGTAAACTATGAGAAGAACATGCCATGACGTATAGTTAGTACTCAAATTACCAAAAGGGTTCATTACTTCGGTGGCAAGTCCAAGCCTAAGGTTCCTTGGCTCAAGAGAAAAATCTGGATACAAAGAATCAATTTTCTTCCATTGCAATGAATCAGCTACATGGCAAATTTTTCCATCTCACACTCTTTCATCTGCATGCCATCTAGTATTTTTTGCATCACTAACATTAGCAAACAATATCTTGAACCTTGGAATTATCGGTAGGTACCACATCACTTTGGCAGGAACACCATTGCTAGTTACACCATCATCGTCATCAATACAATTATCCTTCTTCTTGTAGTGTGACTCCCCGCACCTTAGACACTCCTTCAAGTTTTCAAAATCTTTCCTATTTAATATGCAATTATTACGACATGCATGTATTTTGACATAGTCCAAACCCATTGGACACAATATCTTCTTGGCCTCATAAGTACGGTTCGACAATATGTTACCTTTGGGAAACATTTCTTTCAACAATTCAAGCAACTCAGTGAAACTTTTATCCGTCCACCACATTTTTTCCTAAAGATCAAATAGTCTTAACACAACCGACAATCTTGTAAAATTTTTACATCCCAGATACAACAAATCTTCCATGTCTCTTCGTAAAGTATCTACCGATGACGTCTTCTTGAAAGCATCAACTCCAACATCTCGAATGATGTCTTCTAGAGTATCATTCATAACTTCATCATCTTCAATTGTATGTGACAGAGGTCTCTTTTTTTTTCGCTTCACAATGCCAAACCCATTTTGTGTAAATTTGAATAATTCCATCACAACCACAATGATTGAATATAACATCCCTATGATGTTTTTTTTGTATTAAAGCAGTCTTTACAAAGGCAATATAAAATTCCATTATTGTCAGGAAGGTTTTTTTCAGTGTGATCAAGAAAGTGTTTCAATCCATTCTCATACTCTACACTTAATCTATTGGGTTTCATCCAACTACGATCTATAATCACATAAAGCTTATGAAAAAAAACAAAAAAAAAACTGTACACAACCATAATACACAAGAACAAGAATAATGGAGAATAACAAGAACATCAGTAATGGACCAAAGCAACAACAATAACAACATACCGGAGAATAAGTGTTTTTTCCTTGGCAGGAGAATAAGTGTTCTTTCGCTAGGGCTCGAGAAGTGAATGAGGTAGACATTGAGTGAATAAAAAATATAAAGAGAATATATAACAAGAACAACAGTAGTGGAGAATAATAAGAACAACACTAGTAGACCAAAGCAACAACAAGAACAACAACAACAATAATAACATACCAGAGAATATTGGTGAGAGAGTTTTTTCGTTCGCTATGGCTCCTTGAAAAAGAAGTGTTCTTTCGCTAGGGCTCGAGAAGCGAATAAGGTAGAAAATGAGTGAATAAAAAATATAAAGAATTGTTATCATGGTTATACTGAAAACCGAGGTAACATATCCGACGTTAAACTTTAAAAAATAAAGGCACCTTTTTCGTTCCAAAAAGAATAAAAAAAATTAGAGATTATTTATCTTAATTTTCCAAAAAATTAATGTAACATATCTAACGTTAAACCTATAAAAATTAAAGGCGCCTTTTTGGTTCCATATAAAACATAAAACTGCAGGAGCTGGGAATCAAATCTCAAACATTGAGCATATTGTTATGTCGTCTTTACAAAGAACCGAGGTAACAAATTAATTTTTTTTTAAAAAGCAAGGCGCTTCCATTACATACAACCTCGATTTTATATTGTTCGTTGTGAAAGCTTCGTCATAAAAAGCGTTATTTGTTGTAGTGAAGAGCAACAATATTGAGGGACGAAAAAAATATACAAGGAACAAAATGATTCAGGGACCAAAAAAAAAAAAGATAGACGGAGGGTGGAGATAAAGGGAGGAAAAAAGATACAAGAACGAAAAATAAAAACTCGCCGAATTTGCAGAGATGAATTGACTATTTAAGCTTAGTTAAATACATAAGTTTAATTGTATTATATTTGGATTAAATTCTATTTGAAGTGATTTGTTTTTAATATTGTGTATCATAGCAAATTTGTATAATTATATCCAACACAAACTAAAGATTTATTATGTTTAAGTTAGGAAGAAAACTAATCAATTATTCCTAAAGAACTCCATGAAAGTACAGTTCCTAGTATGAATAAATAAGTATAAATGTAACAATCACAAACTACAATAGAAGAAGAAAAACAAACTTATATGTCATTGCTAAATTCATCGCATATATTAGTTATTTTTATGATCATAAAAAATAGGCTGAAAATGGAGGTTGGAGATGGAATGTGGATGTTGAAGATGGAGGTTGAAGATAAAGATTGGATATGGAGGTTTAAGATGGAGGTTAAAGGTGGAAGATGAAAGTTGGTGGTGGAGGTTTGAGGTTGAAGATGGTGGTTGGAGATAGAGATTGGAGGTTGGAGATGAAGCTTGAAGATGGAGGTTAGAGATAAAGGTTGGAGGTTGAAGATGGAGGTTTAAGGTGGAAGATGGAGTTTGGAGATAGAGGCTAGAGATGGAGATTGGAGACAGAGCTTAGAAATAGAGGTTGGTGATGGAGGATGGAAATGAAAAATGGAGGTTGGAGGTTGCAATTAATTTTTATAAGGAGGGGTTGTGTTGGGATGAAAGGTTGTTGGGTGTTAAAGTTAGGTTGTTGGATGTTAAAGTTAGGTTGTTGGATCTAAGTGCTCGTTGATGGTCTTGTGTGTTGGAAGGTTGAAGATGTGGGTTGGTTACGAGGGTCAAATAAGAATCTATTCAGTGATAGATACAAATTTGATACAGATGCATGCCAATCGATGTATTCCCTACTCGATTTACATTCGTCTGGCACGATATCTCTCTGTAAGATAATATGATGGCGGTTATGCGATTGATGACACTCTTATTTGTAATGATCTTTCCAATTATTGAATTTCCATTGATCGAACACTTGACTTGAGTGATACTCCTCCATGGACTTTGGAGGACCCGGTATGTCTTGTTGAATGCTAAATTGGAGTTTAACCCTATCTGAATGATGCATTTCAACTATAGTGTAACTAATTAAAATTGTTTTAAAACTCCACATGTCACCTTCAGTTGGGTCCTCATTTTGAAGGTTAAGATAAGGTCTTCATACAAACTGTTACATAAATTCAGATAAATAGTTAAAAAATTATATAAATGGTAAGTAGTTGTAGTTAAGTCTTTAAGATATTACATCATCCGCCTGGAAATGATCGATGAAAGTCCGATATGCAGCAGCACAATGATGGGGAGTTTGATCGTAATTCATATAAATCAATTTAAATTATTTGATATTAATTTTTTATAATTAAAATATAGTTTATATATATTATTATTAATTATAATATTCATTTTTAATATTTATTTTAAAATATATTATTTTTAATATTAATAAAACTAATTTAGATATTCTTAATATTAATTTAAAAATAATGATTTATATAACTTCGCCCTTCCAATAGGCAGAAGCTTTATAAAAAATAGAGGGTCCGCTCATTTAATGGGCAGAGATACTTCAACTTACCTTTTTTTTGTTTGGAAATAGGGCAATTTGGTATATATTATTGAAAGATATTGTAGATTGGAAATTAATGTGTAAAAAGTGGGTACAATGGTAAAAAAAATTCACGTTCCCACATGTTATTGGTCACATAATGAGTAGAAGGACTATGCTTTTATGTGGACGAATGAGTTTTTTTTTTCAAAATTAAAAAAAGATGATCTAATGGTGGAGATTGGATTTGTTTTTTCAATTTTTTTTTCTCTTTTTATATTACGAACCAAAAACTTAGTTTGTAAGCATCCTCTCTTCTTCTCTTCTCTTCCCTCTTTCTTTCTTCTTCTTATTCCTCTTTTTCTTCCATTTCTTCTCTCTATTTCTTATATTTTACTTTTTTTCTTCAAGCAGTGCTGAATAAAAAAACAAAAAATGATGGAAGCAATTAAAAAATGGAGGTGATTTCAGTAGTTTCAACAATGGAGGCAAAAAATCTGGTGGTTTGACTGGTGGCCGTTGAGATTCTAGTAGTCTATCTGAATACTGCTAAGGTGGATTTGTGAATTTGATTGAACATAAGTCTCCACATATGTTTGTTTGTGTGCATTTTGAATATATCCCGAAGATGATGTTAGAAGTGATATCGAGGATGTCGTCAGAGTTTTTGCTAGAATAGTCATCAAAGTTATCATCTAAAATGTTTCAGGAGTCGGAAATGTTACTGAAGACGATGCCATAATTGTTTTCAAAGTCAGAAATGTTGGAGGAGGAGATGCCGAAAATGTTGTTGGTGTCGGAAATTCTGCCAAAGAAGATTTCAACGAATCATAAATAATTTTTGGTGATGATTTTGTAGCAAGACGAAACTCTTTAAAACTCTCTATAAAATCATTTTTTGATTTAGAAATTTCTTGAAATGGGTTTTTATATCATTTTTCAGAATTTCTTAAGCCTTCTGAAATTTTAGAAAATGATTTCTGCAGATCTACATGTAGATGAGTGTTGTTAATGTTGTAAAACTATTAAATATTGTAAATGTGGATAAAAAATTGTATGTTGTTGATGATAGTTATATGTGTTAAGTGGAGGTGGTGTGTATGCATGGTTAAGACATAAATTTGGTGATGTAGTTGGAATAATGGTGGTGGAATAAAATGGAGGAGTGTGGGAGGGATAATATGAAAATGAATGCATAACAATGGAGTTTGTATGATAAGGATAATTCATTGAAGGATTTGAGTGCATGATTGAAATCACCAATAATAATACAAATAGAAATACTACTAAGATAAATTCTAATTAAACTTAATATTTAAATATAAAATATATATATATATATCCGAACTATGAAATTTAACATTAATCTTTAAACCAAGGTTTTGAATATATTGTATTAACTTTTGAAGATTGGAATATGAAAATTGAAGAAGGAATGAATCAGATTTAGTAAAGAGGTGAATGATGCGCTTGTTGAGCTTTTATAGACAAATCCCTATATTATTTTACCAGGGTTTGAAATAGAAACAATGTTATCATGTATAAGAAATCACTACGGTTGTTATTGTAAACTGTAGTGAAAAGTGTTTCTCTTAAATTAAAACATAACACTTTTTTTGTTTATTCCATTCATAACACAACAATGCCCTAGCGAAAGTCCTTTAGAAAAGAAGAAGGCAATAATAGAGACCAATAGCCATAAAGACACCAAGAAAACTGATCATTTCAGGTTCGAATCAAGAAGGGGAAAGATGAAACTTTAAGAGGGGGTACACGAAAATCATATCTCGACCTCTTCTTCTTCTTCATAGTTACGATACGTTAAATATTTCATCATTATTCATGTTAGAAGGCGTGTTGAGTTTTAATGTTGCTATTTTTTATTTTGATTATGATTGAATGATATATGTTGTTGAGATAGTAATATGTGTTAGTTGTTATTTAATATTATATGTTGTTATAGTTGTTTCATTATTATTGTGTTGTTGTATGAGATTGTTATTGTGTTGTTGACAATGTTTTTGTTGTCACTACGCCATACAAAAGAATAAACAATGCTTTTTTAGGAATAGACAACGCTTAAATGCACTGCCTATATTGGCACTGCTGTAGGTAAAGACAACATTTTTTTAAATGCAAAAGCGCTGCCTTATGTCCTCTTTAGGCAGCGCTTCTTTTCAAAAGCGCTTTCTATTGTCACCTTTAGGCAGTGCTTTTTTTTGAAAAGCGCTTTCTATTGCCCCCCTTTAGACAACACTTTTAAAAGTGTTGTCTAATGTATCTTTTAGTTATCTTTTAGGTCCCTTTTAGGCAGCGCTTTCTATTCTCCACTATAGGCAGCGCTTTTTTTTTAAACGTTGTCTAATGTCTCATTTAGGAAGCGCTTTTTTGTTAAAAGCGTTGTCTATTATGCACGTATCGCAACGTTTTTGTTAAAGCGTTGGCCTAAGTCTCATTTTTTAAATAAAATGGCAGCATATTTTTAAGAAGCGCTGGCGCAACATGAAACCGTTATAGCAGATAGTTTTTATAGAAAAATACCATAAGACTTTTGCTAGAGACAATTTTTTTTTAATATCGAGAGACACCGCATTTAGGGTACTCATTTAACGATGCATATTCATTTCGAAACAAAATGCAATTATTTGGACAATCATGTATCTTATCATAGCTCATGCCAATATAGCACAACATTTTTTTGGCCTCATAGGTTCGATTAGGAAGAACATTATCCTTTGGAAGCATATCTTTCATAAGGGCCAATAACAATGTGAAACTTTTATCCAACCATCCATTGCCCGCCTTTAAGTTGTACAACTTTAATACCGTAGACAATCTTGTGAATTTAGTGCAACCTTTATACAACAATTTCTCTGCATCGCTTACCAACCTCTCAAACATTTTGGGATAATCCTGAAGATCTTCTTCAAGTGCTTCTGCAATCTCTTCGACTCGATCACAATCGTATGTATCTATCCCATTGTCGTTTGAAGCATAGGTTGTATTATCCCTCGGTTCAACATTCTTGTTACTTATCTCACCATGTAATATCCAACATGTATAACTTCGATCAATTCCATGCCTCATTAAATGCGATTCCAACTCAACTGCGTCAATCCGATGCCCATAACAGCGATTTAAGCAAGGACATGTGATTCGACTGGGATCTTTGGTGTGTTCAACATCAAACTTAACGAATTCTAATACCCCATTCTCGTACTCTTTTGACAATCGATTTGGAAGACATCCATTTTTTATCCATGGTTTTACTAAGTAAACTAAACAAAAACACTAATTATTCACACAACAATAGCAAAAGAACAACTAATTACCTGTAGAGAAGTCAGCAACTTCTGGAACCACACAGTGTAATATTCTTGGAAACGATCAGAATTTCACTCTTCACAAGTAACCCCTAGAAAAGATATTCTTGACCAATGTTTATCATGCTGGAAAAAAAAAAGGAAAGAGAAGTTAATATGAATGAAACAAACATCACGACATCGACACGCAAATTCAATCACATTAATTCAAGTAGCATGGTATACTTTGATTCATCACAAATGACACATCAACATTTAATGTTTCAACTCAAGTAATTCACAAAAAACAACTTCATCACTTAAGTTCAATTAACTTCAAAGATATATCCAACAAAGAATCATCAATTCGAGCATAAATCAATCACCAAAATTATCAATTCCACGTTTTAACTCAATAGCAACTTCATCATTAATAAGAGTTCAAACAATCAACAACATCATAATATTCAACAATTAATTCATGAATGTCATTCAAGTTTTAATCAACAACATCACCAATGATTATCAAAAATAAGTTCACAATGTCATCACTATTAATCATCATCAACCTCAACAATTAACAATTAATTTCATTATCATTTTCAATAAAAAATTAGATAAAAAAAGTAATCATTAACAATTATCCATCAACAATGTCATTATCATCAATTAATTTCAACAATTCATCACTAACATTCAACATTAACTTACAAAATCAACACCAATTCTCAAAATAAATTCACCACAAATATCACTATTCATCATCTTAAACCTTACTACAACAACAATTTCAAAATCAAATTCCTTAAAAGAACTAAGACTAAGGAACCCTAATACCAAAAATAAAATAAAGAACTAAACTTGAATATAAAAATTAATAGAAAAAAAAGGTCGGAAATTCCTTAAAAGTATAATATGAACACTGATGGTGGTGGTGGTGAAGCGAGCAAATCGGAAACAGAGGGAGGAAAGCCGGTCAGAAGCTAGAAACAGAAACAAAGAGACGGCGCCGTTCAGAGAGAGTTGCTTGCGAAATGAAGAGAGGAAAGGCCGGCGGAGGGAGTTGCGAACGGTGGCAGAGTGAGAGTCGTTTCAGTTTTGCGAACGGCGGCGGAGAGAGTAACTTAGGGTTCATATTCTTTAAAACTTTCTAAATGTCTCATATCTGGTACTGTACATGTTTAATTAGATTCTAGAAATTAAAGACCTAAGGCAGCGCTTTCTATTCTATGGCCTATAGCAGCGCTTTCCGTAAAAAGCGCTTTCTATTCTATAGCCTATAGAAGCGCTTTTATAAAGCGCTCTCTAAAGATGGCCTCTAAATGTGGATTTAGCAGCGCTTTTCAAAAGCGATTTCTAAAAGCGCTCTTGTATCTCTGGCTTTTAGCAACACTTTTCAAAAGCGCTTTCTTAAGTGGGCCTATAGCAGCGCTTTGTCCAAAAAGCGTTGTCTATGGTGTGCTGTCTTTTTTCAGTTTTTGCGGGGTGTGTATTATTGGTATATAATGTTTTTCCATATTATTGAAAAGTGACCTAATAAGTTGTTGTATTGAGAATGTTGCTATTGTTATTTTTTTTTTGTTGTAGTACGATTAAATGATTTGACAAGTATTTGATACAAATTTCAGAATGTATTATGTACTGTAGTTGGATGAAAGCTGATGTATTAGGTCTAGTGTATGAGAAAGGAACTCATGAATTCCTCAAATACGTGGAACAAAATCTTCCTGACAACAATGAAATATTTTATTTCCCTTGTGTTATATGCAGGAATATCAAAAAATTTGAAAAGAAATAAATATTCCATCACATGTTGTGATGGAATTAGTCAAAATTATACAATATGGACGTGGCATAGTGAAGTAGATAAAAAATTGCAACGTCACAAAGACATGAAATTGATGTAGATATGGATGATCGACTAGAAGATATGATCCCTGATATTGGAGAATATTTTTTAGGAAATCAAATATTTATGTACTTTATATAGTGAAAATTATGCGCCATTATATAAAGGATGCACAAGTTTTTCACGGTTGTCCGAGGTGTCAAAATTGTCTAATATGAAGGCAAGACGTGGGTGGATGGATAAAAATGTAAGGGTAACGATAACCAAAAATTGCTTATTCTTTGACTTTATATGTAATAAAGTACTTGATTTAAAAAAATTATATGAATTGGAAGATGAGGCTACAATAATCTTGTGTCAATTGGAGATGTAATTCCCTCCATCATTTTTTGACATTATGGTTCACTTAATTATTTATCTAGTAAGATAAATTAGATTATATGGTCCAATTTATTTTAGGTTGATGTATCCAATAGAGAGATAGATGAATATCTTTAAAGGATATACGAAGAAACATCATTGTCCAGAAAATTCAATATTTGAAAGGTACATCACAGAAGAAGCTATTGAGTTCTGTTCAAACTATTTATCAAAAGCAGGCTCTATAGGAATTCCAAAGTCTCGTCATGATGGTGTTCGCATGCGATTTCCCCGCGCGAACAACTGATGGCCTCCTGTCGCAGGTGTACTTGCGGGACCGGCCACAGAATACCATGACAAATGGTTGGAGTATATGTGATGTTGGTAGGGTGGTTTTGATTTAGAGGAATTTGGAAAAACTTGCAGTAAAGGTGTATGTGAATTGATAAATAAATAAACCGAAGACGTAAATGACAGGATATATTAAAACTTGGTAATGTAAATTTCTTTAAAAGGAAATGTGGACGCTATCATAGATGTTGCGGAAATGAACTCTTTTCTCTTAACGCTCGGTACTTCGAGTGTATTCCTTTGACAGGGTTATAAATGCGACCCCTCAAAATGAAAATGAACATTGCTTAAATAGAGAAATAAAATAACTTCTATTCCCCCAAGATTGGGTCTGGATGTGACACGTGTCGCCCCACCATCTTCGTAACTTACCCCACGTTCTCAACATTTCAAATCTCTTCCCGCCCAAATATCCTTCAGCTTTGTTTCGATTTCGTTGGCCATCAATTGAAGCCCTTCGACAACATAGCCTTTGGGTCGACTTCCGACACATCTTCTGCTGGTGTCGACCTGCGTTCTGGCCTTCTCACCATCTATTCCTTTTGAAGTCGACCTACATGTTGGCCTTCTCATCATCTCTTCCTTCTCCCTGCTTAGTTGAAATCTTCCAGCCAACAAATTGCCCCCCCAAAAAGCCAGTTTCGACTAAGCACTATGTCGACAGAGAAACTTGGTGTTTTGTTTTCCCTGCGAGATTTCGACTGTACCTTCATTTCGACCCAGTACCTTATACGCATTTTCTTATGTAGAATCTCAACCACGCGTCACACAATGTCTGATGTGATGATGGCGCCTTTCTGCTCCACGATTTCCAAGAAATGTAATCATGGCTAGTCTCACCCTAAGTTATGGGCTTTAAACCACTCCTACTAACTGCAGAATCAGAACAGTTACGTCCTTGACCTTTAGGTTGCATGTATGTGCCTATAAATTCCTCCCATAAGCAACTTGTTTTCTTTTCTTCATTCTCTCATACTTTCATCTTCTTCACAAACTTTCTTGCTCCCAAAGTTCCCTTGGTCTTTGCTTCCATTACTATGTCTTCTTCTACAACACTCACCGATTCTGATACTCACAAAACTGGAAACAACCCAATCGCCTACGTCCTTTCTGAAAGTGAGTCTCTCAAACCCCTTCCTCAACAGACGTCTGCTAATGACGCGGTGATAGCAACCTAGCAACGCCAGATGGTCGTTCCCTTTGTGGTGGCTGGTAAACTTCATGTATTCCGTGGGCCATATCCTGATATTAAACCAAATCACCAAGAACTCCAGTTGTTCTTTCCTTGCTACGTTCCTACCATACCGCCTGCTTTTGAGAAAGGAGGCATCTCCGACCTTAAGTTCATGGGGCCTAAGGCCAGGGTCTTTCGGCCGATGCCCACACCTGGCAACAAAGACTACATCGCTTGGCTTAACAAAGTCCAAGGTAAACGTCAGGAGCAATGGAAAATAGATGGCATCTTCAACACCATCCAGCTCTTTAGGAATGCTCACAGGGTTAACCCTTGTATGTTGCTGGTGTCAATGTATTTCTAGGAGAGATCGACTAATACATTCCACCTCCCATGTGGTATGTTGACGCCGACACTCTTCGACGCGGCAGCCATTACTGGCATCTCACCTTTGGGTGAAACTTTCGACCCAATTTTGAAGACGAACAACACCTTCGACTTCAACCGTGCCGGCTTTCAAAACTATATCGAAGACCATCATGATGAGGATTCCCCTGAAGTGTCGGATGAAGAACACATTGCTTTTCTGACTCTTTGGGTGTCGTACCATCTCTTTTGTCCTGACTCTCTGCAGATAGCTAAAAGCTACATCAACCTGGCGATCCAAATTCATGAGGGGTGACAGGTATCTTTAGGTAATCTCTTGTTAGCCTCCCTCTATCATTCTCTTGGGCTATCAGCCCTGAAACTGAAGCTCCTCCATGAGACTCCCAAGGCCTTGAATATTTCAGGGCCTCTGTAGTTTTTGCAACATTGGCTTAATGCCACATTCGAACACTAGCTGGGTTATCCTGTATCTACAAAAATACAGCACTTAAATGAAGAACGTCCCATAGAAGGTGTTCGACTTGCCCTGATGACTACTCAAGAAACTCTCAATAAGACTCTCTTTATGAAGTACCTCAACATGTTCGTGGAAGTCACAATGTTCGTCCAAGGTATGGCACCCTTCATGGATCGAAAGTTTGGTCCGACGTGGTTCAGAAATCCATTTCCTGGTTCTTCTCCCAAAACAACAGCATTGTCGAACTCTATATGGAGGGCGTTTCTAACTCCCACCATGTTATCCTTCCAAATTGAGACAGGGAGTACAGGTTATAGGTTTATGAACTACCAACCTAACTTGGTGGCCCATCAATTTGGCCTAAGCCAGATGCTACCTAAGTCCTTAGTGCGGTATTCTTCTGATATTGTTTGGGCTGGTCGACAGCTGAACCTGACAGGTCACAAAAATTGCCTTAAATTTTCTAGGTCGACTCAACGCCTTGAGTTGCCTGTTTTTACGTTCCAACCATCTTTCTTCACTACGGAAAACTTTGATGTCTGGTGGTCAGAATATCGAAATCAATGTTTTCATCGTGACCTGATTTTGGAAAACATGGTTTATGCCTTTGATGTCCTTGCTGGCGAAGCATTTACTTCGACAATTGTTGCGCCTATCAAGAACAACCAGGATGCTAATGCCAAAGAAGACCCACCAAAGAGGGTAACTCCTAAATTCTTTACTTTTATTTCATTAATTATCATTAGCTAATAGTTTGTGCTTGTTTCCCAGAATCGAAAACGGGACCCAACTGCTGCATCGACCTCAACCAAGATTGCAAAGAAGCCGAAGGTCCTGAAACTACATGTATAACATGTTTCAACGTTCCTTTGCATTTGTTTCTACCATTATCTTACTCTGTTGTTTGTTAGGCCCCTGTAGAAGTACCCTCTCCTGAGGGTGAAGTGTATGATAAAAGCACCCACTCTCGTATCTTTCCCTCTGAAGTTTCAGCATCCACTCCAGCTACCTCATTGGCAAAGAAAAGAAGAATCCCAATCAAGAAAACACCCTCCAAAACGGTCACTTCGACCGTAAAACCCACTGTTCCTAGAGATCTTACTGAGGTTTTCAAACCTGCTGGTTCCGAAGGACCGCCTCCCAAACACACTACTGAGGTATTAGTCGTCCTTGTTCTTTTGGCTCATATCTTACTTTTGGGAATCTTCTCACTGAACCTCCCCTTGTAGGAAATTATGGCTGATTCGACCATCGCTGAGGACAACGCAATGGCTAATGTTGAAAACCCTCCTGAGACGGTAACCCTTTTGAGTCCCCTAAAAGTTGATGAGTTTCAAGTAGTGTCGACAGAAGATGATCCTGCGGTGAAGACACCTCAAACCCAAAACACCTCAACTGTGGCTGGCAAGGGTGGTGCAACTGCCAGTGGTGGTGAAAACCCTTCGACTATTGCTACTGCCATCAAAATTACGGAGGACAACCTAAATCCTGAAGCTTCCACTGTAGGTGGCCCCAACATGCCTACACAAAATGCCAACAAAACTCTTACACCACAGGAGATTTTGGAGACGAAGCAGACGAATCCAACAGAAACCCTGAGGGCATTGCACAAGCTTCGCCAGGAGTCTATGAACATTCAACCTGCTAGCTCGACGACCATTCTTGATCCAGAACTGGATGCTTCTTTCACTCTCAAGCTCCAACAGTTGAAAACGTACCTATTTGAGGACAAAATTTGGGCTGTCGACGCAGAAGAACCAGCTGTATCTCGTGACGTCTTCAAGATGCTTGATGAACTTTCCCAGTTCCAAGTCTCTACTCACATGGCCAAGTAATTGATTGAATTCGAGGCCTTCTTTACCCAAATGGCTAAGGATCTTACTGTTTGTCGCCAGGCTTACGCTCAGATCAGGACGAAGACCAATAAGATGAACCGTGAGTGGTACCTCAGTTCACTCTGCGAAAAGAAACTTGGGGATTTTGAGGTCAAAAAACAGGAGCGCTTTGATAAGTATTATGCCTTCGACTAGTAGATTTCCGAATATCAGGCTCAAATAGCCGAAGTTACTAGGAAAATTACTTAGGTCGAGAAACAAAAAGCCTATATGGATTCCACTAAACCTCTGCCTGCTCAAGAAGTGATTGATCAAGAAGTCACCCAAGGAATTGCTCACGTCAAAACGGCCCTTGCACTAAAGGATACGATCAGCCAAATGCAGAAAAAGAAGACCCTCCTCGACAGGAAGATTGGTTGTGAAAAGACTCTTTTTGAAGACTTCAAATCCCGATTCTCTGTTTAATTTTAATTTACATTTTTAGTCGTCGAACTTTTGTAACTCCATTTGGAGACTTTTGTAAGCCATCTTGGCCCTTAGTCCATTTTGGCTAATTATCAATGAAAAGTTACTCTCTGATTTGAATCTCTTGTAACATAGGTTTATATTTTCTCAAATATTTCCCATTTACTCTTAAGATTCATTGGTCCATACCTATTTCTTGAATTTCGTACGCGTTGTTTCTGAACACTTGGATTACTTGGAATCATCCCTCCCAATTTGAAGACCATTTTCCTAACATTTGATCCCTTCAATCCATGGGCAACACTACTTTCCACACATAATCATTAACTACAAAAGTCTTCTCTCTAACCTTCTTATTATATGCTTTGGTAACTCGTGCCTTCTGGCGTAGTAATACATTTAACGCTGCCATCCTTTCTTCGTCTAGGTCAACGATTTCGTCTAGCATCATGCTCCAGTATTGCTCCGACGAAATCTCATTTTGGCGTTCACCCTAATTGACCGTAGACAAATCTCTGCTGGCAATACGACATCATGACCGAATGTCAAACGAAACGGTGTCGAGTTGGTTGATTCCTTAGGGGATGTTCGACAAGCCCATAAAATTTGATCTAATGTCTTGTGCCAATTTTTAGGTTTCCTGGCAACGTGTTTCTTGATGAGTCCAATCACTAATTTGTTGGCTGCCTCGACCTGACCGTTTGCTTGAGCATAATATGGCGTCGAAGTAATTAACTTGAAACCTGTTTCGGCTGCATATTCTTGCATTTTTTGGCCAACAAATACGGAACCTTGATATGTAGTGATGGTTTCAGGGATCCCGAACCTATACAAAATATGATTTTGGATGAATTCGATCACATCTACCTGGTTCACTTTTACAAGAGGTACAACCTCTATCCATTTTGTGAAGTAGTCTATACCCACAAGGATGAATTTATGTTGTTTCGACGAGGCTGGTCGAATTTCGCCTATAACATCCAACGCCCATCCTCGAAAAGTCCATGGCTTAATAATTGCATGTAATTTGCTGGCTGGTACATGCTGAATGTTTGCATGTTTTTGATAGTCTTGGCATCCTTTTGTAAAGTCTATGCAATATTTGAGTATGCTTAGCCAATAGACACCTTGTCGAAATAACAACCATTTCATCTTATGGCCAGCTTGGTGATCCCCACATGTCCCACTATGGACTTTAGAAATTGTTAGGTATGCATCTGTGTCTCCCAGACACTTGAGCAACACTCCTTCTGGAGTCTTTTTCAGCAATTCATTTCCCATTAGAACGTAACTTAGAGCTCTGTACTTAGTCTTCCTATCAGTACTTCCAACCGGGTTATCCAAATACTCGATGATTGGTCTTCTCCAATCTGACGGCGATAGATTGCTGATAGGAAAAATTTTGTAATTTCCAAAACTTTCGATTAAACTCTCTGTCGGCCCGTTTGCCCCTCCAGCTCTTGGGATTGATAAGCTTGGTGATGGTAGCACGTTCGACACCATATTCTCCTTGATTTCAATGAAATCTATCAACTTCTCTTCCAACACTATGTACCTAGAGGCAATCTGCGCTAAATCGTTTGCCTCTTGATTCTCTACTCTGGGCACGTGCGTAATGGTGACAACCTCGAAGCGTTCCAACAGTCGCTTAGCCATTGCAAAGTACATCAAAAGATGTTCTTTGACACACTTATATTCTCTCGTGATCTATTTAATCACTAGTTCGGAATCGCCCTTTATTTCAACTTTCTTGGCCCCCAAATCCTTGAGTATTTTGAGGCCAGTGATTAAGGCTTCATATTCTGCTTCGTTATTTGAACATTTTCAGTCGACCTTACACTTGAATTTATTCGGAATGCCATGCGGGGAAATTATTAAGATTCCAATCCCTGTCCCATTTTTATGACTCGACCCATCGAAGTATAACTTCCAAGGGTCAACGTCGACCATACATAGCGACGGTTCGACCACCGCATGATCGACAATAAAGTCTGCCACTAATTGACCTTTCATAGCCTTTAAAGAGACATACGACAAGGGAAATTCAGTTAATGCTAGTGCCCATTTCACAATTCGATTATGCAGAATGGGTTTAGACAACATATGTTTAATAACATCAAAATGCAACAGAACATAAACATCAACTGGTTTGATATATTGCTTGAGTTTCATACGTGAGAAGTACAAGCATGGGCACATCTTTTCAATCATATTACACGTAGTTTCAGCATCTATTAACATTCGACTAAGGTAATAAATGGGTCTTTTGACGTCACTGTTATCCTCTTGTGCTATCATGCTTCCTATGGTCGTGTCCGACGTAGCAATATACAATTTCATACTTTTATTCATACTAGGTGGCAATTAAATGGGAGGCTTTGTGAGGTATTCTTTAATGGTGTCGAAAGCCTCATGCTGCTTCCGTTCCCAGTGAAAATCACTTTCCTTCTTGACCTTGAGCAATGGCGAGAACACCTTCGTCTTGCCACTTAGATTTTATATAAACCTTCTCAAGAAGTTTATCTTCCCCTACAAAGGTTGGAGCTGTTTCTTTGGCGAAGGAGGCTTGAGATCCAAAATTGCCTTTGTCTTGTTTTGGTTTATCTCGATGCCTTTTTTTGTGAACCACAAATCCCAGGAAGTCTCCTACGTGAACACCAAAAACACATTTTAGTGGATTCATTTTTAATCCATATTTCCTTATTCTTTCAAATGAACGTCGAAGGTGGTCTAAGTGACCATTCTCTGATGAGGATTTTATTACAATGTCATCAATATACACATGCATAAATTTTTTAATTAAACCGTGGAATATAGCATTCATGGCTCTTTGATAGGTTGCCCCAGCGTTCTTTAAACCAAACGGCATCACAACCCATTCGTATGTTCCTAAAGCCCCAGAGCATCTGAACGCAGTTTTGGGGACATCATCTTTGGCTATGAGAATTTTATTATAGCCAGAATAATCGTCGAGCATACTCAAATATTCGAAACCTACAGCCGAATCGACTAGTATTTCTGCCACATGCATCGAATACTCGTCTTTTGGGGTAGCGTTGTTCAAGTCCCTAAAATCTATACAGACTCAAAGGGTACTATTTTTCTTGATAACAGGTACTATGTTCGCTATCTATTCGACGTACCTCACAGTTCTGATGAGCCGGCTTTTGAGCAGTCTCTTGATCTTCTGCTTAATCTTTGGAGTAATTTCTAGAGAAAATCGTCGAGGCTGCTGCTTTAGTGACCTTTTCCCTGGCTGAATAGGCAGTCAATGCTCCACTACACTTCGACTCAAACCAGGCATTTTTCCATTATCCCAGGCGAAGCAGTCCTTGTATTCTTTCAATACCTTGATCAACTTGGCCTTCATCTTCGACCCAATTTTAGAGCTTACGTAGGTGGTTCTTTTTGTAATCCCATCTCTTAGGTCTACCTCCTCGAGTGGGTCTTACGCTTGCATTCTCTGAAGCTTATTGGATGGGTCTTTCTCAAACCTCAAAGGCTCATTGTCGTAGATGCAATCAAGCCTTCGACTTTCTGAAGTTGTTGTTTAGCCTTGTTGGTCATTTACGTGTGCATTGCTGTCGGCTTCACTAGCTAAACTTTGTCGCTTCTCTGCTTCTAGTGCCGACTTTCTTTCATTTTCAGCCAAATAGGTCAAAATTCGAGTCAAACTTTCTGACCCAGTAGTCATTTTCATTGACTACTGGCCACCCAGCAGGTGGATTTTCTTCTGTAGGCTCCATTGTTTCGTCAGCAGCATCCCAAATAAACCCATAATCAGGATCCATATTCAAGACGCGACCCATATCGACAGAGGTATAAGACCCCGATCCATCGTCACAAGGTGCCACATTAGCCAGGTGTTGATCAAAAGATTTCTTCGTACCCTTCACTTCGTCAATCTTGTAATAACTCTGATCAGCCTCAATATTTTTGACAATGCCATCTTTCCTCCAGATACTCAATCTCTGATGTAAAGTCGAAGGCACTGCCTCTATCCCATGGACCCACTCTCGACCCAACAGTAATTTGAAATTTGCATTTGAGTTTATAACCATGAAGAGCATTGATCTAGTAGTTGTACCCACAACTAGGTCGACTTGGACAACCCAAAGAATGTTGCTAGTTTTCCCTTCGTAATTTGATAAAACCATATTATGTTGTCGGAGGTCAGCCTCAGTTATCCCAATCTTCTTAAATAATGTATGAGGCATTAAATTAACAGTTGCCCCTCCATCCACGAACACTTTGTTGACTACCACTCCGTCGACCTTTACTTTTATAAATAATGGTTTCAAATGGTACATCATTCCAGGACTAGGTTTCTCAAACACGACCCTCTATTCTTCCACCATGCCATTGTTCATAACATAGAAACATAGTGGTTTGTCTTTCGCAGTTTCATCTGGCACGAAATCTTCGTCTGCTTCAGAGACTTTCGACACGATATCATACTCTGCTGGCACTATCGACACGATACCATAGTTTACGACGAAATCTTCACCGTACGTGTCGGCATTGGTATCATCATACATATCTTCGTCGAAGCCATCTTCTGGTGACGGGGTATATTCTCCATCTGACTGGGGAGAATACTTTGGCTCTTCTTCATCTGACTGGGGCGTGTACTTTAGCTCTTTCTTGCTCTCGACCAAAGATGTGTACTTCGAGCTTTGGGTTGATACCACCCACTTTTCTCCTAAAGCTTCAACAGTCACTGCCATTGTTTGATTCTTCATGATTTTTTCCTTCTCGACCCACCTTCCTTTTGGGTATTGCCTTTTTTGTCCATAGGTTCCGACAGGTTTCAATTATGAAGTCGAAGCCTCTTTCCCAGCATTTTTATTTATCTGATAACGCCTCCACTGAGTCCTTGTCATAGGATTCTTCCCTTTGTAATTGGGAGTCACCACATAGCCCCTGGGTTCGACCCTTTTGTCGGATATCTTAGCCTCCTTCTCGAGATCCAACACCTTCCATTTTGGCCTCTTGCTCCCCGTTTGACTCACGGGTTCCACCCACTTCTCTTGTGGAGTGTCTGATGGTGGCACAAAGGTCCTGGGTTTTATTTACCGAAACAACTTCATGTACTCCTCGTTTCGACGAGGGGCACTGCTTTGGTTGAACACAAATCTTGGAACATGCCGCTTACCATCTCGCAGTGTCTCTTTCTTTCTAGCTTTGTATTTCTCAGCAGCTTTTTTGTCAAAGACGACGTTGTACCTTGGGCATAACACAACCTTCGACCCACTCACCCTGCATTTCTCCTAGAAATATGTCAGGCTTTTGCCAGCTTAAGGGTAGACTGCCTCAAGTTCTTCTTCAGTCTTTTTGTCGGAACCATCAGTAGTCTTGACCATCATGCATTCAAGAGATTCAGTCGTGAAATGTTTGGGGAAACCTTCAGTAGTCTCAACCATCATGCAGTCATACAACTCAGAGTACAAAGCTTCTTCGACCTTCAGAGGGTCTGTGTCAACTTACATCTTCGGCCTTTCGCCAAATTGAAGTCGACCTTCCTTCAAAGCTTTCTGCACCAAATCCCTGAAAAGAACACATTGAGATGTCTTATGACCAAGGAGATTATGAAACTTACAAAATCCCTTTTTCTTCTTTTGCTCAAATGGGGGATCCTTCAAACCAGGAGGGATAATAATCTGACCATCTTTAACTAATAAATCAAATATTTCGTCACACTTAGATACATCAAAAGTATAAGTTTTTACAACGTATTTATCTGTTTTCTTAGTTTCGACGAGATTTTTCCCGTTCGATGGTTTAAATAATTTACACGTGTATGGAGGCCCTGGCTTGAGTTCAGCCAAGTTAACCCCACTTTCGTTTACAAGCTCGTCATCGTCAAAAAAGTATTCATTAGCGGCTACATACGAAACTTTCTCTTTCTTATGGTATCTGCTAGTTTTGGTTTTTTCAGATTGAATAATCTAGGTTGCCCGCAGCCATCTCGACTAGCTCCTGTTCAGGGACTTGAGTGCATCATCTTGCTTTCATAAGTCTAAAACTGTTGAGATATCGGTCCACCGACTTTGTGGCCTTTCGTTTTACACTGGCCAATTCTTTTAGACTAATTTTCGATTGTCCCATATAAAACTGTTCATGAAACAATCTTTCTAATTGGACCCATGTATGGACAGACTGTGGAGGTAGCATGGTGAACCAGGTAAATGGATTCTTCGTGAGGGAACTTGGGGAGTATTTCATTTTCAAGTCATCATTATTTTCTATGTCACCAGCTTCAGTTTGATATCTGGCAACGTGTTCGACGGTGGACTCTTCGGTCTCTCCGGCGAATTTGGTAAACTTTGGAACCTTCCATCCCCTAGGAAGTTCTGTTTACAAAACGAAATCTTGTAGTACGGACGTATATGTTGGTCGTCGAAGGCCTGGGTTCGATCCATTCCGAACCATGATCCGTTCAACCATAGCTTCTAAATTTGGTTCTCCAGCCATGGCATCGTGTCGAACCTGCCTGACCACGTAGTCAGGATCTTGGTTTCTATGAACTAACACAACAGGAGGCGTTTGGGCCACCCTAGGTATGTGTTCAACCTCATGGGGTTGCTGGTCAATTTTTTCGTCGAAGACTTCTTCTTGTCGAACTGGTGTCTCCGGCGGAGGTGGAGGAGTGTGTCGACCCGGTGTCCTAGGAACCCCTAAGAAATCACCTATTCGTGTCATCTGAGTTGCCAATTATTGGTAACTCTAGGTCAAATATTGTATTAATGGTCTTAATATGGTACCCATTTACTGAGTCAACATGTGAACCATTTCATGATTACTCTCATCCATCTGTTGTCTCATGACTGCGGTTGAACTTGAGGTGAAAGTTGGAACTGATTAAGACAGAAGATTAAACCCTGGGGGTCGATTAACTTGGTTTGCCAAAGGCCCTAATCCTTGATACAGTGAGAAAGCTGACGATGAAATTTCTCTAAACACCTGACTACTAGGGTGTAGACTCGACATGAACTCTATTGGCATCCCAAAAGCTCGAGGCATGGGCATTGTGAAACTAGGCATATTCAGCCCTGCAGTCCCCGTCATTGTTGGCCTAGGTTTAGGCCGACGCGGTGTTGTGGCTGGTCCACTATGAACGGTCGAAACCGCAGCCACAGTGCCAGAGCCAACATCAGTTATTTGCGTCACAACCGTACTTTCCTCTTAAGACAGTTCTTCGTTCGTACGTGGTGTCACCATTTTACCACTACGTAAATGCATACATTTAACTCAACAGGTCCCACTTGGCGTGCCAATTTGTTCGCACGCGATTTCCCCGCACAAACAACTGTTGGCCTCCAGTCACAAGTTTACTTGCGGGACCGCCCACAGAATCCCAGGATAAATGGTTGGAGTATATGTGATGTTGGTAGGGTGGTTTTGATTTAGAAGAAGTTGGAAAAACTTACAGTAAATGTGTATGTGAATTGATAAATAAATAAACCAGAGACGTAAATGACAGGATATATTAAAACTTGGTAATGTAAATTTCTTTAAAAGGAAATGTGGACGCTATCATACATGTTGCGGAAATGAACTTTTTTCACTTAACGCTCAGTACTTCGAGTGTATTCCTTTGACAAGGTTATAAATGCGACCCCTCAAAATGAAAATGAGCATTGCTTAAATAGAGAAATAAAATAACTACTATTCCCCCAAGATTGGCTCTAGATGTGACTGTGTCACCCCACCATCTTCGTAACTTCCACCACGTTCTCAACATTTCAAATCTCTTTTCGCCCAAAGATCCTTCAGCTTTGTGTCAGTTTCGTTGGCCATAAGTCGAAGCCCTTCGATAGCATAGCCTTTGGGTCAACTTCTGACAAATCTTCTGCTGGTGTCAACCTGCGTTCTGGCCTTCTAACTATTTTTTTCCTTCTAAAGTCGACCTATATGTTGGCCTTCTCATCATCTCTTCCTTCTCCCTGCTTAGTCAAAATCTTCCAGCCAACAAATGGCAAATATGAAGCTAGAAGTACTCAAGGTTTAAATGTTAAATAAATGGTCGGTATATAGTTCTTCAAGAACATTTGTATATATTGAATAAAGTTGATGAAGTTCAACCTTAATTATCTACTCACAAAATACATATTAGGGGGAAATATTCCCGAATGAGTGACAAATGGATGTTGAAAAAGCATAACAAAAGTTTCATAAATTGGTTTAATGAAATAATTTCTAATGATGTTAGGGCATTCGAGATAATTAAATGGATGTCAAACATGCCTAAATTTAATGTAGTAACTTGGAATGCATACGACATTAGTATATATTCCTTTTAAACAAAATCAAAAGATGATTGCAGTACAATAAAAAATAGAGGGGTTATGGTTAAGGAAAAATCAATGTATTTCCCTAGTTCCAAAGGTAAGTATCATATAATGGCATATAGAGCGCACTTTAAGTCAATGAGGAGATTGATTATGTTTTATTCAAAGTACCTTTATTTAAATGTAAGTGGATTGGCAGTAAAACTGGCATACAAACTAATGAGTTAGGATTCACATGGGTTGACCTTGGCAAGACAACTTATATGACCAAACCATTCATCATGGCACCCCAAGCAAAACAAGTGTTTTTTTTTTTGTCATAGACCCTTTTGACAAAAGATATTAAATTGTTCTCCAAGGAAAACACATTTCTCATAGTGATGAAAATCATAATTTAAATTTTGATATTCTTGAACCCCTTTTTTACACAACACATGTGCTTACGTCATATAAAGAGGTTGATATAGATGATGTGCATGCTATTCGTTATGATCATGAAGAAAACATATAGGAAAATTAACAAGAAAATATATTTTATTGTTTATTCATAATTTATTATTTGTTATAATTTCTATGTGTTATATACTAACAAATATTATTATTTGAAATCATAGGTGTTTTAGGACAAGTCACTAAAAGACGTTTAGTCACATAGTGCATCTTCCTTCCTTAAAAATTATGAATGTAATGCACAATATTTTTGCATGTTGATTGGTTTCTTATTTGATGTAATGAAGTGTAAAATGAATATTGTTTTGGTTCCATTTTGGTTTTGATGTAATACATATTTTTAGTTCTTAATGGTTGCTAATTTGGTTTTGATTCACAAATATATTGTTGTGTTGTTTTTTGTCTTTTATAATTCACAAAAATACAGGTTAAAAAATGAGAATTTTTAAGAATAAAAAAGTATATATAAAAAAACAATATATTTCACCACAGTTGATTCTTCCAACCACGATGATATGCAGATCTCTATCTAGTTTAATGAACGCCAAAAATGGCGTTGCTAGGTATCGAACCAATGACCTTTATACTTTTCACATCTAGTTTGAAATTCTGGTATAACAGATCCCTGATGTCTTACATGATGTCGAGACATCTGGTCTGACATAAACAGCAAGGCAATTATAGACATTTAAAGAAGTTGCTGAAACGTAAAGTGCACACAGAATTTGTTCACCCAGTTCGGTCTAACAACCTACATCTGGGGGCATACCAAGCCAGGAAGGAAGTCCACTATTAACAATATCAAATTACCGACTCAACAAACCAGTTGACAATCCACTAACTTAATCACTACCCAATGACCCTTCTATCTAAGTCTTCCCTAGATAAGAGACTCCATCTCACTCCCAATCATCGCAATGATGTCTAGCAGTCAACATCTCAGTCACTGCATCAACAACTTAATTTCCAAAAACTCTCCAAACACATAAAAATAGAAGACACGCTTCTATAACAATACCTAGACATGACCCTCATGACTAAGAACAATGCTTAGAGTTGCTTAACAACTTCCTCTAAGAACAATACATCTCTTACCTACAGGCTTCGAGATAAACACGATGACCATCCCACAAACCGGGTGGTTCATCGACCAACACAACCCTTATAATTTACATGATGGTTGGCTTGCTAAAACTAGGTTACAATGCTTCTATTTATAGCCTATTTCCAAACTGGATTTGGGCCTTCAAATCACAACAAATCAACTGCTACAAATCTGCAAAAGATTCTCTTACAAATTAGGTCTTCAATCAAATCCTTCCTAATTTATCTCCATCATTAGAAAGTCATTACTCTTCAATATTCTTCTTGATTCTGACTTGAATCTTCCAGACCTTTAAATCAGCTCCATAATATTTCCAGGATATTATGTATCTTTTAAATCTTCACTTTTTAATTCAGCGGCAAGATCTTCTGTATAAAAATAGGAACAAATCTTCAAATAGTTTCCTAAAAAGTCTCCAAGATCCTTTTTATGAAATCCAATTAAATCTGCACTTTGTTCCTAATAAATCTCCTTGACCTGCGTATAATGATGAGGTATATCCAAACAGATCTCATCAAATCAAATCAAATCCGTCAAGAGATATACAACAGCAGTACTTGCTGTCCCAGACAACTGATGTCGTGACATCTCCTTTGACATCACATGACAGCAAAATAGCAACACCTTCTATACCAGACTAAGATGTCATGACATCTCCTGCAACATCTGTCACATAACAGCAGTAACTACTGCGCCAGAACCAAGATGTTATGACATACTGTCATGACAGTAATACTCCATATCTGTATTGATGTCTGATTAACCATGTCAGGACATCTCACCCAACATCCTGCAATACAAAAAACACAACAGATGGTTTGGTGATGTTCTGTCAACTGATGTCAAGATATCATGTTTAACATCAGACCTCAAAACTGCAACCCTGCAACAACTAATGTTAGGAACCAATGTTAAGACATCAGACATATGACATCAACATTGTTCAACTTTTTTTTACCAATATTCCAGCCAATACAAGAACTAACATAGTTGATTATTCTAACTGAGGTGATATGTAGCGCTATTTCTAGTTTATTACCACAACAAATAGCATGTGGTGGTAAGTAGCTCACTTACTACCACACCCTTTGTTACCATGGTGTTTATTGGTATTTTTAGTATGCAATCATGAGTTTTAATTCACTTAATGCAGTAAACTCAAAAAAAATCCTAAGAACAATTTGTGCAGAAAAGTACAACGAAAAGTGTTCGTGATTGGTCCTTAGATGTTTAAATGTTGACAAAGTGAACATAAACTCTAATTGAGACAATGTAAAATGTCTTTGGAAGAAGAAAATAGACAAAATGCATAATAAGCGTCTTAAAAGTAAATGCTTCAATTGAAAAGATTTAAATAATTTAAAGAAATAATACAAAAATACATTTCTCATAAACTATTTCTCTCTGTGACTTGGATACTATGGTTCTATAGAGAATAAATGAAATTTACGACCTTTTATCACAATAATAAGTTCAACTTATATACTAATGAAATGTTAACTGTTGAAAATGATTATCTCTATAGAACTAGACATGTATCCCTTTACGTGGGCTTCAGCCTTCTAAATTGCTTCCACGCGTCTTCAATATTAAAACTACTACAAACCATCCAACATGTTGATAACTGCCTTTGATCCCTTAACTTCCTCTTTCAAGAATCTTTGTACAACTCCTATTATGGCGTCAAGATATCTTCAAATTACATAATCTTTAGACTTAAGAATATCCTATGTTCCCAACAATTACATGAACGCGTCGAACTAGACACCTCTACACCTCATCTTCATGTCTAAGTGTTGATTAGTGCAAACCTTTTCGAGATTCTGGACAAGTTTTGAAGAGAGAGTGATCATAATCTTGTGGATCTATTCTTGAGACTCTTCCAAACCAAGTTTCACGGGTGCTAAAATACATTATGTTCTAGATCATCTGACAAGGTACTTGAACCATCTTTAGTCTACATGGTTAATATTTCGAAGCTATCTTTGAGATACTTGAAACTTAAAAATTTCAAACGTGGTTATTACTATTCTTTGTCGAATTTTTCAACTAAAATTTTCAGGCTAACAAATACCCCTAAAAATGACACTTTCAATCATGTACAAAAGATGGAAGAAAGGTGGTGTTTTTATTAACTGCTCGACATTGTTCAAGATAGTTTGCACACGTTGTAGTCAGCATGATCACTTTTCACCAAACCGTCATGTCAAGGATGTGCGTGCAGATTATCATCATCACTCTGATTTTCTAGGATAATCATGGATCATAAATTAAGGCTTGAAGATACTTTACCCCCTTGCAATGTGAGAGAATTTCGGTTTACCCCACTGTAATTTTTTTTTAGTCTCTCCTTGTATTGTTTAGATTTTGTTTCTTTGGCCCCTTTGGTGACGTTGCAATTATGGAATCTTCATAGTTGTTGATTTGACAGGCTACATGTTTTTTTTTGAATTTTTAATTTTTTAAAATCCTCATGGATTTTTTTAAATTATTTTTTTAATATTTTTTAAATTTTTATTTTAATGATTTGTATTTATTTTTTGAATTTTTTTTAGTTTTTAATGTATTAATATTTATTGTTTAGGTGTTAATATTTTCTTCAAGATACCTAATCCCTCATGTCAAAGTCCTTTCACAACAAGATTTTTAGTTCACTTACATCATTGTAAATGATTAGTAGTTGTCGCGGCCGGCAAAAATATCGAGTCGCCATCATATTTTTTAAGGAAAATAAGTGATAAACCTAAAATCCTAATCCTAAGAGTAGAGATTCATAAGGTTCGGGAGTCGATTAAGCGAGGGGAAGGTGTTAGGCACCCCTCACTTCCATTGTACTCAATGGGATCCTCCTTAGATTTTAGGGTATGTTTCGTTTGTTGTCTGACTTTTTACTTATTTACAAAATAATCCTAAATTTTTTATTATTATACTCGCTAGGGTTTACAACCCTATGCCTACGTACCTTCAATTTTGAAGGATCAGAGCAACCGTAGTTCACCTTCCTTATTCCTACCCCATAACCCTATCCCAAAACCTAATCCCAAATCTAATCCACTATTTATACTCTTGGATAAAGAGTTCTATCCCTAAATCTATTATTTATACTCCTATTTAAGGAGTTCTATCCCTTAATCTATTATTTATACTCCTAGACAAGGAGTTCTATCCCTTAATCTATTATTTATACTCCTAGTTAAGAAGTTCTATCCCTTAATCTATTATTTATACTCCTAGATAATGAGTTCTATCCTTTAATCTATTATTTAGACTCCTAGATAAGGAGTTCTATCCCTTAAATCCCGATCCGTTTATTTATACTCTCGGAGGAAGAGTTTTATCCCAAAATCCTATCCTTTATTTATACTCTCAGAAAAAGAGTTTTATCCCTTATATCCTAATCCCTTATTTATACTCTCGGAAGAAGAGTTTTATCCCTTAAGTCCTATCCATTATTTATACTCTCGGAAGAAGAGTTTTATCCCTTAAATTCTATCCATTATTTATACTCTCGGAAGAAGAGTTCTATCCCTTAAATTCTAATCCCTTCGCCTATATTTATACTCTTGAAACCTAAGAGTTTTATCCTAAAATCCTAATCCCATGGCCTATATTTATACTCTTGGAACCTAAGAGTTTTATCCCAAAATCCTAATCCCATGGCCTATATTTATACTCTTGGAACCTAAGAGTTTTATCCCTTAATCCTAATCCCTTGCCCTACATTTATACTCTTGGAGCTTAAGAGTCTAATCCCAAAATCCTAATCCTTAATTTTTATCCCTTAAATTAATATTAACCCCAAAGTTTGTAAAGAACAAATCTTAAATTAATCAATACAAAATAGCTAAAATTACAATTTAATCCCTTTAACCATAGCAAATTATCCCCTATCCCTTATTTAGTTAACTATGAAAATTAATTAAATAAATTTTATAATCTCAATTATTTAAAAAGCAAATCCCAAATATTTAGTTATTATAATAAACCCACATTAAAAAATATATTAAGTTCAATAATCCAAATCTATTTAAATATTATAATAAATCCCAAAATATAAATTAAATCCCAAAATAAAGTATAATAAATCCCAAATTATAAATAGACTAGGATAAATTCCAAATTATACGTTAAACCCAAATTTGTTATAATAATTAAAAAAATAAAAGATATATAAATGTATTATAATTTATTAATTATGATAATCCAAAAAATATAATTTAAACCATAATATAAACCCAAAAATGTAAATTAATCCTACCTTTCTTAATTATACAAATAAATTTTAATAAACCCCAAAAATATAATTTAAACCCATATTTATGAATTATAAAATACCATAAGACCCCGAAAAATATAATTTAAACCTACATTAAAAATAAAATATGATAAACTCAAAAATACAATTTAATCCCCCATTAAAAAAGTATAATAAACTCGCTATATACTATAATTTAATTCCATATTAAAATATAATAAACCCAAAAATATAATTTAATTCCATATTAAAAATAAAATACAATAAACCAAAAATATAGTTTAACCCCATATTAAAATATAAAATATAATGACCCAAACTATTAACTTAATATTAACCCTATAATTATATACATATCTCTTAATCCTTGGTCGCGTAATTCCATAATTATTTTATCCCTAATTTTAATAATTAATAACTCCCTAACAATTGTTTTAATTAAAATTTACAACTTGATTAATAACTATTGCAAAAATATTAATTAATCCTAATTATCCTAACTTAATATTATAATTCTAAATGACCCAAATAAGCCTAAGTATTTCCAATTGTCTTAATAAGATAAATCCTAATCTAATCCTAAAAACCCAATTGAATATTTAATTATAAATATTTTTGTGTTTTATTATTTTTAAACGGTTTATAAATTATGATATAAAAACGGTTTACAATGTTGATTACAAAAGGTTTCTTTTTTGTTTTTCTCCTTTTTGCGTTAATAATAATAATAACATTACAAAACCTAACTAAAATTAATCGTAAAAAAACAAAACTAAATATACCACATCAGATTATATACATACATGGGAATTTTAGAATAAAAGATACACCAAATCGCAATCCAAAAAGAAATTCATACTAATAGTTTGAAGGTACCAACCTGGAGTGCCGTGACCAATTTAAGTTGCTTCACACTCCTTATTTCCTTTGCCTTTGTGCCTTTTCCCCTTCTTTTTCTTTTTCCTTTTCCCCCCGGGCCTTTTTCCCCTTCTTGTGCCTTTTCCCTTTCTTTTTCCTTTTCCCCTTCTTTTTCCTTCTTGTGCCTTTCTCCCTTAGTTCCCTTGTGCCTTTTTCCCTTAGTTCCCTTGTGCCTTTTTCCTGTTGAAGATTTTCCTTTTTGCCTTGGAGGATGTTGAAGGTTTAGGTTTTAATATTGTTTAGGGTTTAGGGTTCTAGTGTTGTTGAGGGTTTAGGGTTTTAATATTGTTGAGGGTGTAAAGAACACTAACTTTAAGGATATTAGGTTTGTAAATTGTGGGGGTTTTAGTGTTGTTACTCTTCGATGTGTGAAGAACAACAACTTTTTATCGTATGGTTTGTAATTCCCCCCCCCCCCCCCCCCCCCCCCCCTCTTTGTGATGAGAAAAATAGACCTATTTATAGGACAAATTAGGTTAAACAAAAAAAGGAAATTAGCCAATTAAAATAAAAGTTCATAAGTCAATTTTATGTGATTTTGATTTAGTGATCAATCACATTAATTTTCCTTTTAAAAAAGAGGATTATTATCCTAAAATGCAATATGAACAAAATCTTTTCAAATATTTTTTTATTTTATAATTTTTGGATTTTTTTTGCTAAAAAGTGAAAATTAACATTTTTAAAGAATGCCTAAAAAAAAATACGAGAAATAATAATTAAAAAAATAAAAAATACAAATTATATGATTTTATATTTTAAGTAATAATAAAATAAAATTATTTTACTTAAAACCTAGATTTAGTAGAATTAAAAATAGAATTAACCTAATTAATCTAAATAAAAATGCATTTAAGACAAGATATATATTTTTTTATTTTTTGGATATTTTTTTTTTCACTAAAAACATGCAAAAAGTGAAAAATAATATTTTTTTAAATGCCTAAATAAAAAATACGAAAATTAATAAAAAATGATTAAAAAATGCAATTTTTGTGAATTTTTAAAAGAAAAATAAATAAGATGAAAAACACTAAAAAGTGATGAATATGAGATTCGAACTCACAACCTCCCCCTTTGTAATCCCTTGTACCCTTTAATACCAACTAAGTCATTCCATTTATTCGAAATAAAATAGAATTAGCGATCATATAATAATTTAATAATAATTCCATGATAATTTTAATATTAATAATATTATTAATACTCTAATAACCCCACTATGACCCTAATGTAATTATGATTAAAAATTAATCTAATCCTAATTAATCCCTATATATTAAATAACAATAATCTATCCCCATATGAATTTATCCTACCCAAATAATCCCCTTAATATTTACCATTATAATCTTCTATATATAAAAAAATAGAAGGGTGGTCAAAATTTGGGGTACTACAGTAGCAATCAACATATCATCCAAATGCACAAATAGGAAAAATAAAAGTACCATCATCAAGGATCCTAACTATCGAAGAATCAAGACATATACTTATAATTTTTTTTCTTAAGGCCATTCTCAAAAGAGGAAACCCTATTTGTCTAGACCGCTAAGAACAACGAGAATCACTTTGAGTTTATATGTTTACATCTTTGAAGCTTCGGTGAGAATATAAATCCGTGGAACTATATTTTTGCATTTTTAATCAAGAAGTAATCCAAGCTAAAGCAAGTCACCCGTCTCATGTTTTGGTTTTGATGATGACAACTAGTAAGGACGAAGAGACCTTGATGAAAAACTATGGAGATTCAATCTGATCCAAAAGCATAAAGTCAAGTAAGTATGTCAAGTGGTCAAAGATGTAAAAGAAAGTTTGTTCAAAGCTCTTCCGCTGAATAAAGCCGAAGACTTAGGGTTTAATAACCACCGATGATGACATTCAACTTGATGAAATCTCAAGCCTCATATCGAAGATGAATCAAGAAAATGCTTGTGTTATTGGTATATTCGACAAAGTCTTTAACCTTCAAAATGGGAAAGAAAGAAAGTGTGAAAGTCCGCCTAATCGTGTATGAGTGATCTTTGTTTTATAATAACACAAGGACATTTTCATAAAGTATTATAGCTAAATCACACACTCACTAAAATATTTTTTAAAGCCTCTATATCTCAAAGAAATCAACTTATAAATGTTTTGGATCCAATCCAAATGAATTGGGTATTGCCATAAAAATATTGTATGATAAATAAGTTTTATTTTTAATTTAAATATAATAATATTATAAAAACAAAATTTTAAGCACTATTATTTATTTAAATGAATGACATAATTGGAAGAAACAATACTATCATTTATTATAAACTATAGTACCAACACTACATGTAGCTTGGTGGTTGGAGTGTCTTGTTGCATTGCAGAAGTCTAGGGTTCAAACCTTATTGGGACCAATTTTTGGAAGTTGTAGATTTTAGCATTTAACACCCAAACAATAAAATATTAAAAAACAAAATTTTAAAAATTAAAAAATTATAAAAATTATAAAAAGTATAAATCCATGTGGATTTTAAAATAAATGAAAAAAAAATGCTACGTGGCCTGCCAAATTAGCAACTATGAAGATTTCATAGTTGCCATGTCACCAAATGGACCAAAGAAACATAATCTAAACATTACAAGGGGGAATCAATTTTTTTTTTTACGGGTAAAGCGAAATTCACTCATATTGCAGGGGTAAAGTATATTTACCCATAAAATTAAATCATATTAAAAGAAGTCATTTAATTAACTTTTTTCCCAAAAAATTAAATTTCAACTGTCCAATTCGAGATTCAACTTGTCCAACTATTTAGAGGAAAACTGAAAAGTTTTCTCCCCAAGACTATATATGCGATTCTTCCTCATTTCTCTTTTCTTTTCGCTACCTTTTTCGTCCTAAAAACCCTAGAAATCTCTTTAATCTTTTTGCAACTCCTGTTCTCATTCCTTCAATAAACTTCTTTTTTCACTTAAAAATTGCTTCTAGTTCTCTCACTAAATGTCAACCACAAGTTCCCTCTGCCAGCAAACTCAAAGCTCCCATTTTAAAAGATGGTCGCATTTATGTCCCAGAACCTCCAATTCAAGAAATAAAAACTGCAATTTGGGTTTTTCATGTACTAATCCATTACTCCATTGCATGTACTGTTCACGCTTTCATGGGTCCTCTACCCAAACCAAATAATGGACCACAAAACTTGGCGAGCTTTTCCTGGCTTTTCATCGTACAAACCCCTTCTGTTTGAAGATTAACATTTTGATTTCAGCTTCATGAAAAACCATGTATTTCGTTTATCTCCTTCAATCAACAATGGTTGTTATATCAAGAGTTGTTCAATCAACAATGGTGAAAAACCATGGATAAGGTTCAACAAAATAAGGAAAGAGTATGGAAGGACCATTGTATCTTTGATTTGATATAACTCTCAAGAGCTAGTCCTAAGTATATTCTCACATGCCTGGTCAATGCTATTTGTTTTTAGAAAACTTTGTCCAACACATTTCATCTACCATGTGGGATGGTTACCCCTACACTATTTGACATAACATTCATTGTTGGCCTTTGACCAAACAAAACTAAGCCTAATTTCACCTTCTCACACCCTAGTTTTAGAACTTTAACAAAGGCCATCATGCTTCTACTGGCCACATAAGCACCCCGGAACTTATAGCCTTCCTTACCATTTGGCTATCCCACTTTATTTTTTATTTTGGTTCTCTTCAAATAGCCAAGAAATTTATTCATCTCGCTACTTAGCTTCATGAGAGGAGAAATGCTTTCTTTAGTAAATTAATATTGGGCGACCTGTATGAATCTTATGGGATTGCCTCTTGTGATTTCAAGGCACAAGAAGATCTTGAGGAAAAATTTATGTTTTCTGGTCCCGTCTGGCTTTTGCAGTTGTGGCTTAATGCAACCTTCAAACCTTTCCTCAACGCTAAATTTCACCTGATTTAGAGAGAAGAATCGAGGGCTTAAGGCTTACCATGGTCACACTTGATGATGGCAACGCTCCATCAAAAGAAGTCTTAGAAAAATACTTCTTTATGTTCAACAACTACAAAACATTTATATCAACTATGGCACATGTTGTCATTCGAAGCTATGGACCACACTGGTTTAGGAAGGCATTCCTAACCTCTTTGCCTAAGGACCAAAGAGAGGTCCATGACACTTGGATGAGATTTTTAAAACCCTCTATTTTGTCGACTAGAATCTCTTATGCCAAATTAGGTATTGGGGTGGCTGTCTATTTTCCAAATTTGGTAGCCTGACAGTTTGGCTTCAGCCAATTCTTATCAAAATCATTTTTTTGCTAAAGAAGAGCCAGTCTTCTTGGCCACTGATGAGCCAAATGAATAATGATAAGAAGAGTGTTTATATTCTTACACTAAAAAAGTAATGTATCTTAATCCTTTCTAATTCTAGTCATCTTTCCATTATACCAAAGACTTCGAAGGCTGGTAGTTTGCCTACTATCGTGGCATGATAAACCCTTTAATTATGGTTTAGAGCCTAACATATGCCTTTTTGTTTATGTAGAACCAAACAAAGAAAATAAGAGGTACTCATATCAAAGAAATTCAAGCTTTTTAGCATTATTTTTAATCTATATATAATCCTTGTGATCTTAGTCGAACCATCTATGATGCAATCGTTACTTTAAAACATAAAGTTACTAAAAAACTTCCAAACTTGAAAATTCCTCCCAATGTAAAAACAGGTATCACTTTGCTTCAAATTTTTTTTCTAAACTTCCACCAATGCCAACCTGTGAAACTGGTTTAACTTTTCGTCTACCACTTCCATACTGGCCCACATGTGGGTCTTTATCAGCTTTAAATAACGAGCCAAAAAAAACCTGGTCATAAGGTAGTTTCAACTAAGTATCACATGGAAAATTATAGAGGCCATGTTTATGTTGATATCGAACATGTTTAAGTCTTGTCCCCCATCTCAGTAGGTGAAATACAAGACTCTTAGGAAATTTTGAACTTTCCTATATGTCACTCTTTACTTACTTATGCTGACCTATTTCAGCCGTACAAATAGTTGCAGCTGAAACAAAATAGAAGGTCGACGCAGTCGAAGGTAGGGAGCCATCAGAGTAACCCAAAGAAAAGAAACATCTATATTCTCTAAATCTTTGGTCCTTTCATACAACCATTAATTTTTATAAATGTACACATCTTTATTCATACTTGGCCCAATTTTCAAAAAAGAGAAAGTAATTCCACAACTCCCACGCCAAAAAAAAATACAAGAAAAACCAAGAAACTGGAGTTCCTAATAATGAAGAGACACAAGTTTAACTTACTTTCTTATTATATTTCACCTCTTCATATTAGTCCTTTATCATACTAACAATTATGCATACCTTAGTCTGCACAAAAGGTTCAGGAAAAAAGCAAATATGCTGAATCCATTATTAAGGATTACAAAATTTTTATTTCGACTTAGCTCATCTCTCCTAAATATCAAACCTCCATGAATATTGGAATTGAAAAAGCGAATAAGGGAAAAGCCCCTGATAATACTTTTGGACATCAACAAGATAAGAAGAAAAACAAAACAAAGAAACAAGCTTCTGATGCCAACCCCAAATAAATCAGAAAAGAGACCGTTTTCACTATTGATGATGGAGATAATGAAGGGGAAAAACGCCTTCAGCTAACTAGAAAGACAACAGAATGAGTAAAGTAGAACCTACCTGGAAAGAGCCTAGAAAGTTCCAATTCAAGTCCAAATTTCAAGGTCATTGTGGTACTCTTTTCTGTTGAATTCCTATATTCTAATTTGACTTTTCTTCTCAAGAGTAACTCCTTTCTGTTGAATTCCTATCATCACAACTAAAACCTGGTAATCCTTTATTAACAAATGTTAATTAAAGTATCTAATGGTCATTTCCTATAACTAGATCGCCATCGATCCAACCGACCACAACTGATAATCCAATCTAAGGGACACTTGTTGATTAGCCAACAAAAAGAGTCGAGAAGGACATTACGCTTGGACAATTCCCAGTTGGGCCAGACAAACAAAACCTTGGACACCCTTTGACTGATGTTGAAGGTTCTTCAACACCAGGGAATGTAAATATTGGTCAAAGCCCAGAAACTCTAGACTATGCCTAACCTCATCCTATTGTGGTCAAGGAGGAAAGAAATCCAAAATCCCCTACTCCAATGTCCTCGCTAATAACTAGCGAAAAAACCATATTGGACTTCTTCCTTTAACACCTTCAACACCACATTAAATCAAGGAGGAATGAAGGATATCAGGGAGAAGAGCCCCGTCCAAGATTTTAAGATTTTAAAAACCCATAGTGAACTTGGGGATTTTCCAACCCCTGTGCGGTTCAGTTTGCAATACATATTCTGATAACTCAAAAACAAAATTTGGCCTATGCAAACCAACATTAAGGCCATTTTGTGTTAAAAAAATTTCGAACACATTATTTATATTACCCCCCCCCCCCCCCCCCCCAAATTATTTTTTTGGCCATTCCTAATTACTTGGTTTGCATCTTAGTTTTTATGTACAAATACTAACTCAGGGCTATTTTGGCCCGCGTTACCTTCGACTACCCTTGGTACGCATTATTTGATAGGTTTAACCTACTGTGGAATTTGGTTATTAGGAATTTGCTAAATGGGTGCTTGAGAAGCACCAAAGAAATCAGTAATTTGACCCATTTTAGTGCACTAATTGCTGGTAACTATGGTTAGTGTTTTGAATCAAAGGGTTAAGCACCATACCAATTTATTGTGTAAGCATGTTAACCATGTCATGGTTACTCTCATCCATTTGTTGACTCACAGACTTAAGGGAACAGCGGTTAAGGGTGGCATATCGTGAGGGACATATCCTAACCCTTCTTGTGGTTGCACCATTTGACCAGGATTACTTATATGAATACATGGATGCATTGATTTGTAAGCCTGCCATCATTGCAGTTAGCATGCCATATGGATATTCCCTATCACTAAGAGTTAAGGTAAAATTTTGGAGAAACGAAGGTCTAGGATCTCCCAAAATTAATTGTGACCCTGGGGATAGTTGGGATACTCGTTACTTGTGGCGGGGAAACCACAACTTCCGGTAACGTCGTTGAAAGTAGCATTTGGCTTATAATGAGAGCACTTACTTCAATAGATGTTGAAGTTCCCACACCATCAACTATCATTTCGGTTGGTTGTTCTTCTATATTTGGTGCATCATTTCGTGGAAGGGAAGTATTTTTTTGACTTTCTTTCTGCCATATTCCTTTTAAGTTTACCACTTCTGGAACACATACTCATTCAAACATTTGTGTGAAGAATAAAGTAAACAATAAAAGACACAACACTTTTCAGCAGAAGTTAAAATTACTTGCAAAAAGGGTCTCACTGGATGTGCCAATTTGTTTACTGGTATTTTTAGTAAACAATCACGAGATTTAATTTACTTTATAGATTAAAATAGAAAAAATCCTAAGGACAAATTGTGCAGAAAAGTACAACGAAAAATGTTCGTGATTGGTCCTTAGATGTTTGAATGTTGACAAATTTAAAATAAACTCTAATTGAGACAATATAAAATTGCTTTGGAAGAAGAAAATAGACAAAAATCATAAAAAATATCATAAAAGCAAATGCTTCAATGGAAAAGACTTAAATAATTTAAAGAAAAGACACAAACATACATTTCTCACAAACTGTTTCTCTTTGATCACAACAATGAGATCAACTTATATACCAATACAATGTTAACCATCGACAATTGTTATCGCCATAAAACTAGACATGTATCCTTGTGGTTTTCTATCATGCATCTTCAATTTTAAAACTTTTGCAAACCATCTAACATGCTGATTACTACCTTGGAACCCTCAAACTGCCTCTATCGAGAATCTATGTTCGACTCCTATTGTGGTGTCAAGACAAATTCAAATCACCTAATTTTGGACTTAAGAATATACAAAGCCCTCAACAATCATGTGAACATGTCGAACTAGACACATTTACACCTCATCTTCATATCGAAGTGTTGATTAGTGCAAACCTTTTCGAGATTCTGACATATTTTGAAGAAAGAGTGGTCATAATCTTGTGGATCTATTCTTGAGACTCTTCCAAACCAGGTTTCCTGAATGAAAAATACACTATATCCCATATCATCTGACAAGGTAGTCGAACCATATTTAGTTGACATGGTTAATATGTCGAAGTTATGTTTGAGACTCTTGACACTTAGAATTTTCAAACATGGTTATAACCATTCTTTGTCGAATTTTTCAACTAAAATTTCCAAGCTAACACACAGATCATCACGTGTAGTTAAATCTCTATTCCAACTATTGTGAAATGTGTTGAGAATATAGCAAGTGTGAGTAGTGTGAGTTATAGTCCCACATTGGCTGGAAATATGGAGACTTAAGCATTTATAAGTGAAAGAACCCGCCCACCTATCACCTTAAAGTTTTGGGTGAATATATGGTGTGTCTTTCACAAAAGTGTTTCTTAAAGTGAAGTCCCACAATGTTTAATGCTCCCTAGTTGAAAAAACTCCCCCAACACAAGGTATCAGAGTCTGGTTCAATTCCACAAACACCTTATGTGCAACCTGAATTCTGCCTCCAATGAAAGAATCCCTACAAATTTACAAATCCTTGAAGTGAAGAACTACGACATGTGGTGTGTTGTACGCCAAATTTTTCCCTTAGATCCATTGATTTCTTGCATGTCATATTAGGTCAATTATATTGCATAGCTAACCCTTTTATCAGGTTTTGTTTGTGTTTGTTTCATTTGTGAATCAGGTGTTATCTTAAGGAGATTCAAGAGGTGATTAGTCAAGATTTTGGATGGAGCATTGAATCAAGCAAGTTTCTTATTTTAGAGAGATGTCTCTATAACCCTCTCCTTAACCAATATTCTACCCACCTTATCTACCCTCAATTGTCACCTTTAATTCCAAATCAATTTCAACAATCATCTATTAACCAATTTTATCCAATTTCTCCATTTGTCAATGTTAATCCTCCTAAACCATATCTACCACCATATCAATTGCCAAATTCACCTATTATTCATCTATTATTTGTTTTCCTAATCATTTCTCTTTTATAACAAAAAGATAAAAAACAATTCCAATATTTGTTCATAAGCCCACCATGGTAAGCCCATCGTGGCAAAACATGTTACAAAATAAGGAAATGAAATGCATTAACCAAGGACCAATAGGAAATGAGCATTGTTGCTTTGACTTTTCAACTTTGCTCATCAGCCAATGAGAAAACGACATGTGGCATACAAAGAAACAAAATCAACCAAAATGTTTTCTTCTTCCTTGGTCGTGTTTGCAAGCTTCAGAATGGAAGAGAGAATTTCAAAAGACAAGTGAATCAATTCGTTCAAAATCAAATCCATCATCAATCCTTTGGCGCGGTTTCTCACTTTGAATTCTCCAAAGACAATTCCCTTTTAAGCTTTCAACGGTTTGGCTCATTAAAAGTAGTTTTGAGGAATTGCTAGTTTCAGCATACAACCTGTCCTCCTCTGCAAATCTCTTCACGCCATCCCCAATCCTTGCCTCATCTGATACCCTCCATATGACATCAAATAAGGAGCTCTGAAGCAATATACGAAGTGGTGAAATGGACCCTACAACCTCTGAGATTTTTGGCAGCATAAGCAGCGCATTTGTCTCCAAGGAGTGGACCATTTTTGAATTCAAAAAGAGACGTTGTAACCCAAGTTTCTACTCAGCATACCAAGTGTTTGATGATTGGACTCAAAGCAACCCAAGCCCATTTGTTCAGCCTATAAAAGGAACTTGCCTCTACACTTCAACTCACCAACAATTTCTCACAAACACTTAAATATCTTCTGAAAGTTTCCTAAGTTCGAGCAAGCAAGGTGGAAGTTGGCTTTGGAGTGTTTTGGAAGGAGAAACAGTCAACATACTTGAAGGCAGTGGACATTACTCCACTTGGTATTGTATTCTTACCCTCTTGTTAATCATGCTCATTTGGTATCATTGTCATATGCATTTTGGTTATTCCTTTACATGTGTATCTTGCTAATGTATGCTTGAATATGTTGTTTGTATACTCATGGCTTGATGTCATAAAATAGATGGTTTTGTTCATTTACACGATATACATGTATGCTTCTTGGTGTTAAGTTATAATGCCTCTGATTTTGTTCATTGAATGGCTGCAATCTTATAAGTTCTCACTGTGGCATTGTACTGTCAAGATTGGATGCTTGATTTTGTTAAACTACTTGGACATCATATGTGCTTAAATGTGATTTTGAACAAAGGACTCATGAATCTTAGTTTCTTTATATAGTTCTGTTATGCTCCTAAGTCTTGGGATGTTTGAACCTATCTATCTTTGTTGTTGGCTTAATGATTGATTGGTGTTGTTAAGTTGTTTTTGTTAAAGTAGCACTAGTTTCTTTTTTGCCACCATTAATATATGAGCATTTTGTATACTCAGTCTTGGTTTTAAACTCTGTCATTGTTGATGTTTGTTGTTAAGGTTGATATGTTGATTATTCATGTATTTGTTCACATTTGTATGCACCACTCTACCTTAGCATCGTTGATGATTGACCATGTGTTTGAGTTTGGATTGTTTGAACTGTTAGTATATGCAAGTTATTGATTAGTGTTGCATCTCATTGGAGTGATTTTGGTTTAATACATGTTTAAGGTTTATGTTCATGAATGTTGAATTTAGAATGTGTTACTTTGAGTTGTTCCCATCATGTGCCTCATTGTTCTATGACATGTCATACTATGCCATTTCATCTTGTACATGCAAACCATTGTGCTGAAACTGTCAACTTCAGAAGTTATGTCATTGTAATATCTTGATTTAGTTCTCTATGTGTGTGCTAGCTTTGGTGTGTTTTAACATGTTCCTAAGTCATGCTTCTAATATGTGCCAATCTGAATCTAGTACATATATGTCATATGCTACTGCCTATTTTTAAATGATACCACTTGAATGAATTTGGTTGTTATTTTGTCTTGTAAACATGTCCTATTCTTGAATACATGTGAAGCTTTTGACCATCATGATGTGTGTAGTTGTTTTGTGTATCTAATACTCATGTCTAGCTGTTACTTGATTTAGATGCCACTTTGTTTGAGCTTTTGTTTATGACAGTGCTGTATTTCAAGTTTACCTTGACATTATAACTTATTGGTGTGCCTATATTTTGCCTTGATGAGTGTTTCAGTTGTATGGACCATCATCATATTCTTTTTTGCTATCTTTGTGAAACTGTCTGCTGCATTGCTTGATAACCACATTGGACCTTAAATCTTGTTATCTTGTTGGTATGCTAGTATTGTTTGTTGTCATGAACTCATTACTTTGTGAAATTGCCCTGATGACATGTTATTATTTGCTGCTAACTGCTTGTGTTGTTTATGTTGTTGCTACCATTTTACTTAGCCTTCGTTTTAATCATAGAAATTGTCACTAACAGTCTTAGAATATGCCTTCATATTTGATCTGACCTGCCCTTTTCTTTCACCACTCATTGTGACATGTTTGAATTTGTTTTTGAACTTTGATAGAGTATCTTTGGAACTGACTGCAATGCCTTAATCTATCTTTCTATGTTCTTGCTTTGTTCTTGCACTAACCTTGTTTACCATATGATTTTTTTAGTCCTAAACATCTCTGCTACCCTCCATGAAGTATGCCAAGTCTTGAAGATTGTTTTGATACATGAACTAAACCTAATTGCCATTTGGAACTTTGAACTACATGTTTATTTGTTAGTTGCTTTTCAAGATATTTATTGAACCTCTTTTGAATATGCTTGCTGTTGTGACTGTGTTGGAACTTATTGCTTCACATTCAAATGTTCTTCTACTTTACCAATTTGTATGATTAAAGCACTCACTTGATATACATGTAGCAATTCATGATTCTTTGAGATGGTAACTACATGTTTCTGCTTCATTTTATTTGACCATGACTGACTTTGAATGGCATAGCTTGTATGTTTCCCTTTCGTGAGCAGTTGATGTTGTGGTTTGGTTTGTGATTAATTTGAAATTTGCTGTATGCTTGCCATGGCTGTGTATAAGTTTCTTACATTATTCATTCAAATGTTGTTGCTTTGATGTTCAATGTGTATGATAAACACTTGCTTGGTATTTAGTATACGCAGTAATCCATGAGTTTGAATTGATGATTATATTCTGCTTCATTTTAATTTGGTTGTTGGTCGAAAGGCATGGCATGGCATGGCATAGCTACTGCAATCTGATTTTCGCCCTATTTCATATATATATATATATATATATATATATATGTGTGTGTGTGTGTGTGTGTGTGTGTTCTCACTATGTATTCAAGGTGCGTACGTTGGCCTGATGGTATTGATTTTAAGCTGCAAACGAGTGGTCCTGGGTTCAATCCCTAGGAATTCCACTTCCTTCTTTTTTATCACTTGTTGGTTTTACTTATTTTTTTCAAGTTTATGCTTCAACTGCCAACTTTCATAACTTGCTTATTTTTCATCCTTTTTCTTCCATTCTTTTTGCTATATTCTTCTAATTGAATCTACTTTCTTAATATAAAAAGAAATGGTTGGATATATTTAATCTATGTGCTTTATTTCATGGATTTCTCCTAGGGTTTTATTGCACTTCCTTATTCATCTTGCCATGCTATTTTTGTTTATCATGTTTGATCATTGTCTAATATGTATGATTCTAACTTTGCATGACTTCATAAGCTTTGATTTCATCTCATTATCTTGTTCTTGTCTTTTACATCATCATATTTGAATTGTAACTCTTTATTTCTTAGTAATTCTACAACTATCATCTTTCCCCCATTCCAAAGGGAGACCATCCTAAAATTGACTCATGAAGTCACTAAACAACCACCTTACCTTATCCTTTTAGGTTTTTTCCTTTTTCTTGGCATCATGAGAGCCAATGAAATCATAACTTAGAAATAGGTTGGAGTTTTGAACTCTATGTGATTCTCACCATAATGAGAACTCACTTTTCCCCTATAACTTAGACTTAGAGAGTTATCGTGAACTCTAAAATGAGCTTACATTCATTTCCCCTTAGAACTTTGACCATAGCCAATGGTTCTTCTCCTTCACCCTTAGATCGGTGAACTACGGATACTCTGATTCCACTCCCGTAAGGATACGTAGGCGCAAAGTGTGATACTTTGTCGAGTATACTTAGATACTAACCCCTAGGGTTTCAACCTTTAGCATAGCACCCTTAGCAAGCGAGTAAGACATAATAAGTTAAAACAAGAGGTTCCCGTAGAGTACTACGGACGTTTAGGATGCTAATACCTTCCCTAGGCGTAACCAACCCCCGAACCTTAGACCTCCCCCTTTTAGGTTTTTCTCGATCTTGAACCTTTCCTTTGGATAAATCAAAGTCGGTGGTGAATTCAAAGAAATGTGATGTAAGTTAATTAATAGCTTGTTATCCGATTCTCACCGCAACAGAAATGGTGACTTCACTGGGGACATCCTTGTTTTTTAGGGTTAAGCCCACCTTGTTTTTGTTTGTTTTATTTATGCTTGTTTGCAATATTTGTGTATATCTGTTTGATTGCCTGTATATATGCTTTGCTTGATTATCTTATGTTGGCTTGGTTCTTGAATGGTGAGATAAATCCTAACCCGGATTTGAGTGCACTTATGATAGGACGATGGGATATTCAAGGAGGCTTTGAGGGAGTCGATTCCTGAAAAAGTTAACTTGAGACACCATCACTCAGTTGAGGCCCTCTTGAGAGTCTAGTCATGTTGAACTAATCTATTCCTGAAAACGTGCTACTATCGACCTAGGATATGGGAAGTTGTGGGTTTTATTGAAGAAGACCATTGATGAAGGACTCCTTTCAACTCTGCTTCATTTTTATGATCCAAAGTATCACTGCTTCACGTTTCCTGACTATCAACTCTTACCCACCCTTGAGGAATACTCTCAGATAATTGGTTTACCTATCAAGGATAAGTCCCCGTTTCCTATCTTCGAGAAGGATCCTAAAGAATAAGAAATAGCCAAGAAAACTCACCTGGAGTTAGTTGACATCAAAAGCAATTTAACTTCTAAGGGGGGGATTTTTGGGTTAACTGCTAAGTTCTTGTTTGAAAAGGCTCGTTACTTTGCTAAACACTCCAACAGGGATGCCTTTGAAGCTATTTTTGCATTGCTCATCTATGGACTTTTCTTGTTCTCGAACATTGACAACTTCGTGGATCTGAATGCGATCAAAATCTTCTTGAAACAGAATCCGGTACCTACCCTGCTTGCGAAAGCTTATCACTCAGTCCATACGAGAAACGCTCATGGAAATGGACAGATTACTTGTTGTGTCCTCGTGTTGTATAAATGGTTTATTTTGCATCTACCAAAGGCAAGTGCATTTTGGGATTCCAAGAAAGGATGGTGGTCTCAGAAGATTATGGCACTCTCCCATGCAGACATTGACTGGTATAATCGGGTGTATGATGGAATCCTGATTATAGATAGTTGTGGAAACTATGGCAACGTGCCTCTTCTTGGCATTAAAGGTGGAATTAGCTATAACCCTGTTTTAGCACGACGCCAATTAGGATATCCTTTGGAAGATAAACCTCTCAGTGTTCATGTGGAAAACATCTATTTTGAAGCATATGACAAGAACGAAGAAAAGAAGAAGTTGATCTTGAACGCTTGGGGTAGCAAGCGCAAAAGAGGAAGAAGTTCTTTGGGGAGGCCTAACTGTGTGTCATTGGAGCCCTATCTCCAATGGGTCAGAAGAAGAGCTATAGAGTTAAAGATGCCTTATAAAAGGCAGGAACCAATTACTTTGAAGAAATAACCTGTTTTATACTTCATGTCAAAGGAAGAAGAGTTGGAGATTTCTCTAATACAAGCTCAACGGTCAGAAGAAGCCTAGAAGCTCAAGTATCAAGTGGTTGTTGAAGAAAACCTAGAACTCTGAAATCAACTACAGATCAAGAATGAAGAGCTACCCTCATGCAAGAAGAGAAAAGCCCTGGAAGATCCTAGTTCCTCTAACACTCAGCCTCCTGCTTGGAAATCCATCCTTGACAACCTCGTCGCAGAAAGGGATCAGATGGAGAAAGAAATTAGAAGACTCAATACAAGACTCTTAGGAGAATTTCCGTAGGACTTTCTAGCTTTTATTTAGCTTCATGTTTAGGGCTTTGAAAATGTATCAACTCTTGTAGTTCACCTTTTATTTAATGAAATGAGGTCTTTTGATATCTCTTGATATTCTGCGAGTGTCTGAATTCCATGAAACTTTGCATTGCATCTTGCATTCTCTGCTAAACTATCAAGATACTAATTTTGTTTTGCAGATTTTATAGAAATGGATGCTACAAGGAAAAGATTTTGGCCTTATTTCTTTGAACTACCAGAGGTGGAACGTTTGTTGTGGTTATGAGAGATGGTTGAAGACCAGTCAGCTTTCGCTGATAGATATGGATGTATCATTCCACTGATGAAGACACCAGTGACTGTAGGGCCCCTTGAAGTTTTGGTCCAGTTATATCATCCCGTGTACTGCTGTTTCATATTTCCTGAATTCCAGTTGGTGCCAACCCTGGAGGAATTCTCAGCCATGATAGGAATTCTAGTCAGAGAAGCTCCCATCTTTTCTGGGATTGAAGAAATTCCTTCCGCCAGAGACATCACTAGAGTAACCAGAATCAGATTATCTGACATCCAGGCTAACCTGACTAACAAAGGAGGAAAGCGTGTACTTCCCGCTCAGTTCTTGTTGGAAAAGGCTTTGTACTTCAAGAACCGAGGAAGTGAGGCTTTGTTTGAATCAACTCTAGCTCTGATGATATATGGTTTGTTTCTGTTCCCAAGTGCCAAGAACTTTGTGGATACCCAAGCCATTCATATTTTTACAGTCAACAATCCGGTCCTGACACTGCTGGCTGTTGTTTACCATTCCATACAGACCAGATACACAAGAGGTTGTGGGCCAATTGTCTGCTGCGTAGCCCTCTTTTACAAGTGGTTCATCTCTTATCTGCCGAAGGCTCCGACTTTCTGGTAAGTCGAAGACTGTAAGATTTGGTCCAAAATGCTGATGGAATTGAAACATACCGACATTGAGAGGTATGATTCAACTAAAGAAGGAATTATTATAATCCATAGCTGTGGGGATTGCCCCAATGTGCCTCTCATGGGGAGAAACGATTGTATCAATTATAACCCTGTTCTTGTACGCCGTCAACTGGGTCATCTGAAAGAGGGAATTCTAGATGACGAGGATATGCAAATGATGTTTTATGATGAGAGAGGAGGTTTTGAAATGAAGATGCGTTTGGAGCGCGCTTGGCACCAAATTAACAGACAACTATGGAAAGCTGAATGCCAAGTCACAGAGGCTCACTTGCAATGGTCTCGTGATATAGCTCGTGTAATGATGAAGCCACATCCTCACCATGAATCACCTTCCAAGACAAAGCAGAGGATGGTTGAAGCGTTAGTAGAATTGGTTCTTGCAAGAGAAGAGACGAAAGAGCGTATCGGCAAATTAATGAGACTGATTAATGGAGGAGAGGAATCATCAACCAATGGATTCAATCCTTAGTATCGCTGTTGTTATTTCCTTTGTTGCTAATGTTCCCATTCGTTTTGATGTATTCCTATTTATGTACTTGGAGTATGAGGATACACTGCTCCTGATGTAATGCTCACCAGACCCTTGAATGAAGAAGTTTATTTTGTCAAAAATCTATCGTCTATATTATTTGCAAAATTTCTTTGGTTTCTTGATAGTTTAGCCTGCATTTGCATTTGCATCCTCATTTTCATCTTCATGTGCATTTCTTTAATTGTCTTTGTCTTATGTCGCAGTGTTCTCTCCAGAATCGTCACACTGAATCCCAGACACAACTACAACACCCAGGCCCAAGCTCGATTCAGAATGTTAGAGATATATGGAGAAATGGACAGAGTCAACAATGAATTGAATGAGATACGAGGAGGAATGGGACAAATCCTCGAGGCTATTAATGTTATGAAAGCAAAGATGGACACCCAGGCCACTGTGGTCTCTGAAATCATCACTACAATGGTAGAACCTCCTATCATCCCTGTCATAACCCCCACGTTGGGCATGCTAGGTGATTTTATCCGTGCTACAGTTCCTTTATCCACCAGCAGTACAAACGCAAGTGCATCCGGTTTTCAAAAACCACCATCCCTACGATTACGTTGATGTTTCAGAAGAAGGAGATGATAGACACGAGAAATTGAGAGAAAGTGTTGAAACAATGCAGAGGAAGATGAAGGCAATGGGGTTAAGTAATGCATTCAGTACTGATATCAAAGACATGTGTTTGGTTTCAGATTTAGTAATTCCACCCAAATTCAAGTTACCAAGTTTTGAATTGTACTCAGGAGCCACATGTCCAAAATCCCATTTGATCATGTACTACCGAAGAATGGCCGCGCACGTACGTAATGACAAGCTGATGATCCACTGTGTTTAGGACAGTTTGAAAGGGCCTGCCGCTAAGTGGTATTTAAGTCTAGACCAGTCCCAGGTCCGTTGTTTCCAGGATGTGACTGATGCTTTTGTGAAACACTACAAGTACAACATGGATTTAGCCCCTGACCGTAGGCAGTTATTGAGTATGGCCCAGAACAGTACTGAGACCTTCAAAGAATATGCACAACGATGGAGAGAGACTGCTTCTCAGGTTAAACCACCATTGACTGAGAAAGAGTTAGTTGATTGGTTTGTAGACACAGTGAAGCCTGAGTTTTATGAGAGAATGATCAGTAGTGTCAGTGCTAATTTTGCTGATATTTTTACCATTGGTGTGAAGGTAGAAGCAGGATTAAAGAGTGGAAAAGTAATTAGTTCTCCGAGCAGTTCAACTGGCGTCAGTACTAAGAAGTCTCCTAGTCATTCTCATAAGAAGAGGGAAGGAGAAACTAATGCCGTCATGGCAGGAAAGACCCAGAGTCCTCAATGGAAGCAACCAATGTACCAGCAACAGCATAAACCAAACTTCTCTCAGCATCCAATCTACCATATGCAGTATGCTCAGCAACCCTACGTAGCTACTGTTACGCCTACTTTTAACCACCAAGCAGCGCAGCAGGCGCCAACATATCAATAAACAGCTTACCAGCAATGGCCTAAAAACCAGAATTATCAGCAACCAAGACCACGGGTTCCACAGCAGAATTCTCCCCACAAGAGGCAAGGAGGAAAACCAGCATTTCCACCTATACCAATGTCATATACAGAGCTCTACCCTTCTTTATTGGAGCAAGGGTTGATCATTACTAGACCTTTGGGACCACCAACCGAGAAATCCATGCCTTTCTTCAACCCAAATGCAACTTGTGCTTTTCATCAAGGAGGTGCTGGTCACGACTTGGAAGGCTGTTTAGCGTTGAAGAATGTAGTGAAAGTTTTTATGGAAAAGAATATCCTTTCGTTTGCTGATAATCAACCAAATGTGAAAAACAATCCTTTGCCTACCCATGGGGCTACTAATGCCATCGAAGATGAAAAAGATGAGGTTTTAGTTTTGGATGTAACAAAAATCAAAACTCCTATCAAGACTTTTCATGCTAAGATGTTTAAAGCTGGGCTAGTTGAAGTTTGTCATGATGACTGTGAAGAATGTAATGTCAGTATCAAGGGCTGCCGTTTAGTCCAAGATGACGTTTAGTACCTGATCAATGAAGGGTTCCTACAGGTGTTCAACAAATAAAAGGAGAACAAAGTTGCAGCAATCGAGCCTGTATTCAACCTACCAAAGCCTAAAGGGCAGGTATCCGAGTCTAACACACTTAACTATGGTTCTGTAGTTCCTGTATTTAATAAACCAGTACCAACTTTCAATAATCCTGGAATGATTGATGCTTCCACCATTAATCACTCCAAGCAATATGACACCGACAACCTGTTCCATTTAGGTTCAGAGGGACCAAGGCAGTGTCGTGGGTCTAATATTATGAGTAGCAGGAGACGAGAAGACGTGATTCCAAGGAAAGAGGTGGGAATCGCTGTTGAAGACGTAGTTCCAAGGAAAGAGGTGGGAACTACTGTTGAAGATGTGACTAATATAGTTGGAACTGGGAAGATGACCCGAAGTGGTAGAGTATACACTCCTTCTTTCAAAGAAACCACACCCAGGGAAACTGTTATCCCCACACCATCTAGAGACAAAGGAAAGGAGGTAATTTCTCAAGAAGAAGATGAAGAGTTCCTAAGAATTATCAAGAGGAGTGATTACAAAGTGATAGATCAGCTCCATCAGACACCATCCAAGATTTCGATCTTATCTCTATTAGTTAATTCACCAGTTCATAGATCAGCTTTGCAGAAGGTGTTAGCCCAGGCACACGTAGCCCAAGATATATCAGCAGGACAATTTGACCATGTTGTCACCAATATTACAGCTTGTAACACTCTCAGCTTCAGTGACGAGGAATCATAATCTCGCTCTACATGTATCAATGAAATGTCAGGAGGATACAATGTCCAGGGTTCTCGTAGATACCGGTTCATCCTTGAATGTTTTTGCCAAAAAGAACTCTTGAGAAGCTATCTTACCAAGGAGCTATAATGAGACCCACTTCTCTTATTGTCAAAGCTTTTGATGGTTCAAGAAGATCGGTGATGGGAGAGATTGAGCTACCTGTCTTGATTGGCCCTCAAACATTCAACATCCTTTTTCAGATCTTGGATATCAATCCTGCCTACAGTTGTTTGCTGGGTAGACCTTGGATCCACGAGGATGGTGCTGTAACCTCTACCTTACATCATAAGATGAAGTTCGTGGCTGACGAGAAGTTACTTATCATACATGGTGAGAAGGACCTGATGGTCAACAATTTGTCCTCGTTTTGTTACATTGAAGCGGATGAAGATGCTTTGGAAACTTCTTTCCAGGCTCTTGAAATAGCTAGTGCCGTTATGCTTGACGACAAGGAACCAGTGGCCTCCAGTTGTCCATCTTTTGCTTCTTTCAAAAGCATTTAATCTGCTCTACGAGGAGGAGTACCTGAAGGCTGGGGCAAGATCATCGAAGTCCCAGAAAGAAAGAAATACCAAGGGTTGGGTTACAAACCAACTTTTGAGGGAATAGCTGCTTCAACAAAAGGAAGACCAAGGACCATTCAAGAAGTGTTCGTCAATGGAGGACAGCAAGTCCATGCAATTATTGAATACGCTGAAGATGAAGATATCAACCATTTGGTCTTTCGGTGTGACGCCGCTTTAAGTAATTGGGAAGCCATTGAGATACCTACTTTGTACCCTATGCCAGAGTAATTTGTTTGTTTGCTTTGATGTTTTCAATTCCGCAGCCTTGCCCGAGGCTTTCAGATTATTTTGTATGGGCCACCGTTTTTAAATCTTATTAATCAATGAAGTATTTGTTTTGTTAAAATTCTTTGTCTTTATTCCTGTTTTCGTTTTAAGGAAAATGGCAACCTTTTCAAAACTACAAATTTCTCCTTCTTGCGTTCATGTTTGTGCATTTTTAATAAAATAAGTCCCTCCATCGTGCAGAGTGATTCCCAAACCCGTTGTATTCAATGACCCTACTCTCACTATCGACTTTGATTCACCCATTTATCAAGCTGAGGAAGAAGAGGATTATGAGATCCCCGATGATTTGGCAGAAATGTGTGAGTATCAGTACACGGATCTTCGACCACACGAAGAAAAAGTTAACGTCATCAACCTTGGCACTGATGAAAAGAGGAAAGAGGTCAAGATTGGGGCAACGCTTGGGATAGAGATCAGACAACGGCTAGTACTGCTTTTGGAAGAATATGTAGATGTGTTTGCTTGGTCTTAACAAGACATGCCTAGTTTGGATACAGACATAGTAGTTCATAAGCTACCACTCAAGCCTGAATGTCCACCTGTAAAACAGAAGCTCTATAGAAGTAGACCAGATATGGCTCTCCAAATCAGAGATGAGGTAAAGAAGTAACTGGATGCAGGATTCTTGGCAGTGTCAAAATATCCAGAATGGGTAGCCAATATCGTGCCAGTTATGAAGAAAAATGGTAAAGTGTGAATGTGCGTAGATTACAGGGATCTCAACAAAGCTAGTCCCAAAGACGATTTCCCCCTACCGCATATCGACACTCTTGTAGATAATACAACCAGGTTTGCAGTGTTCTCCTTCATGGATGGTTTTTTCGATTACAATCAAATCAGAATGGACCCAGCTGACATGGATAAAACTACCTTTATCACCCCGTGGGGAACCTACTGTTACAAAGTCATTCCCTTTGGTTTTAAAAACGCAGGGGCAACTTACTAGAGAGCTATGGTGACTTTATTCCATGACATGATCCACAAGGAAATTGAAGTATACATAGATGATATGATTGGTAAATCCCAAAGTGAGGAGGAACATTTGGACCATCTCTTAAAGTTGTTCAAGAGACTCCGAAAGTATCAGTTGAAGATGAATCCGGCCAAATGTACTTTTGGTGTCAGGTCAGGGAAGTTGCTTGGTTTTATCGTCAGCCATAAAGGAATTGAAGTAGATCTCGAAAAGGTACGAGCTATTCAAGAGATGTCGGCTCCACAAACCGAATCACAAGTGAGAGGATTTCTGGGTCGTTTTAACTACATATCCAGTTTCATTTCCAACATAACTCCAATTTGTGAACCGATCTTCAAACTACTCCGCAAAGACCAGACTGTAGAGTGGAATGCTGATTGCCAACAAGCTTTTGAGAAGCTCAAGAACTATTTGCAAGAACCACCTATTCTGATCCCTCATGTTCCTGGAAGACCTCTCATCATGTACATGACTATTTTAGAGGGATCCATGGGTTGTGTATTGGGCCAACGTGATGAAACTGGTCGTAAGGAACATGCCATTTATTATCTGAGTAAGAAGTTCGTTGATAGTGAAAGCCGTTATTCACTGCTTGAGAAAACCTGTTGTGCCTTAGCATGGGCCGCCAAACATTTGAGGCAGTATTTGATATGTCACACTACTTTGTTGATCTCGAAAATGGATCCAATAAAGTATATCTTTGAGAAGCCTGCTCAGACAGGAAGACTTGCCCGTTGGCATATGCTATTGTCAGAATATGATATCCAGTATGTACCTCAGAAGGCTATCAAGGGAAGTGTATTATCAAAATACCTTGCAGATCAGCTTGTTGAGAATTATGAATCTCTCAAGTTTGATTTCCCAGATGAAGACATTATGGTAGTAAAGGATAGTGAAGACCCTGGTCCCGATGAAGGCCCTGAGCCTAGTTATAGATGGAAGATGATGTTTGATGGTTCTTCCAATTTCAAAGGACATGGTGTAGGTGTTGTATTGATAAACCCCGATGGTGGTTATACTCCTTTCACAGCAAGGTTGGACTTTGAATGCATAAACAATATTGCCGAGTATGAAGCATGTATTTTGGGTCTAGAGGCTGCAATTGACCTTGGAATCAATGTTCTTGAAGTTATGGGTGATTTTGATTTGGTCATTTATCAAGTCAAAGGTGAATGGGAAACCAAGGATGAAAAACTCATTCCCTACCGTACTTACATTATGGAATTGATTAAGTGGTTTGATGAAATCACTTTTCATCATGTACCTCGCACTGATAATCACATAGCTGACTCCCTAGCCATGTTAGCTTCAATGTGGCAAGTCAGGTTTCACAATGAAGCACCTCTCATTAGTATCGAGCCCAAGACCAATCCCGCTTATTGCCAGTCAGTTGAAGAAGAGACAGATGGAAAACCTTGGTTTCACGACATCATGAATTATCTAAAGACTCAAGAGTACCCTGCCAATGCCTCCAACCTGGATAAGAAAACTTTACGAAGATTGTCATCCAAATTCTTTTTCAGTAACAACGTGCTTTACAAGAGGAATCATGACATGGTTCTGCTAAGATGTGTTGATAAACGAGAAGCAGACCTGTTGATTCACGACATTCACGAAGGAGCCTTTGGCACTCACGCCAATAGATATGCCATGGTTAAGAAAATTTTGAGGGCTGGATATTATTGGTTAACTATGGAAGCTGATTGCATCCAATACGCCAGGAAATGCCATAAGTGCCAGATCTACGTTGATAAGATGCACGTTCCTTCTACCTTGCTGAATGTTTTGTCATCCCCTTGGCCTTTCTCTATGTGGGGCATTGATATGATTGGAGCTATTGAGCCGAAAGCTTCTAATGGTCATCGTTTCATTTTAGTGGCCATTGATTATTTCACTAAATGTGTTGAAGCTGCTTCTTTCACTAATGTGACCAGGCAAGTAGTTGCTTGTTTCATCAAGAATAATATCATTTGTCGTTATGGAATTCCCAGCAAGATCATCACGGACAATGGAACAAATCTGAACAACAAAATGATGAAGGAGTTATGTGCCAATTTCAAGATTGAGCATCACAATTCCTCGCCTTACCGTCCCAAGATGAATGGAGCTGTCGAGGCTGCTAATAAAAACATCAAGAAGATCTTGTAGAAAATGGTCAAGACTTATAAGGATTAGCACGAGATGTTACCTTTTGCTCTGCACGGATACAGAACTTCAGTTCGAACCTCGACAGGGGCAATCCCCTTTTCTCTCGTATATGGAATGGATGTTGTCCTTCCCATTGAAGTAGAAATACCATCTTTGAGAATCCTGATGGAAACTAAACTTGACGAAGCTGAATGGGTTAGAGAGAGATATGACCAACTGAACCTCATTGACGAGAAGTGACTGACAGCTATGTGTCATGGTCATCTGTATCAGAAAAGAGTGAAGAGGGCTTTTGACAAGAAGGTCCGTGTTTGGGAATTTCAAGAAGGAGAGCTTGTACTCAAGAAGATTCTGCCATCTCAAAGAGATGCTCGTGGAAAATGGGCACCTAACTATGAGGGCCCATTCGTGGTAAAGACTGTATTTTTATGAGGTTCTTTATTCCTCACAACAATGGATGGTGAACAGCTCACACACCCTGTAAATGCTGACTCTGTAAGAAAGTACTACGCCTGAGAATCTAGACCCTCTTGTCTGTATCAACATAGAATTCTAGAATTTTTAGTCATTAGGGAGTAGGTCATTGAATATGATGTAATCCTTTCCTTTTGCCATTTTTCAATTGTAATGATCCATGGAACTTCGCTATTGGCAAGTTACCATTCTAATGAAATCAGTTTTTTTGAGCCATTCTTTGTTTGATATTTATCATTACTCTGATATTTTCATTGTTATGTAAAACTTCACTTATTTATTAATAATGGTTTTAAAAGCGGAATGTTTTGAAAACTTTGAACTCTAAAAGAAGATTGGCAATATATCCCTGATTTAAATGCTTTAACAATGGCTAACCACTAAGGACGTCTCACCAGTGTCTACACAAGATGTTTGTTGAGAAGCGGTTTCCCCAGTATATTGAGAATGTTCTCACTTTGACTTCAAGACTGACTGTCTGCTCAGATTTCAGTGTGACTCTTTGTGGTGGACACGGTGTTTTCCTTTTGGTTGTCCCCGGTCTGTCGTTTCTTTCATATCATTGAGCATTCGCATCATACCATAGCATTGAGCATCTTTGTATTTGGGTGTTTTGTTTGGGTGGTTTTGTTTTTCTTTCCTTTTTCCCCTTTTGTGGGTCTTTGGTTCTTTGTCTTTGTTTTTATTGTGTCTGGTTTCTTCATCTTTGTGCGCCAGATTTTGACCCTTTGTGCATTATTCCCCGGGAAGTTTAACCTGCAACTATTCTATTACCTAATCACCCCATTTGGAAACCTAAAATTTCAGTAAACGCTGATTTTGTTTATTTCAGGTTATCGTGAACCTAAAACCTCTGGTTATCGTGAACCAGTTGTTTGTATCAGGTTATCGTGAACCTAAACCTCTAGTTATCGTGAACCTAAACCTCTGGTTATCGTGAACCAGTTGTTTGTTTCAGGTTATCAAGAACCTAAACCTCTGGTTATCGTGAACCAGTCGTTTGTTTCAGGTTATCATGAACCTGTATTTCCGGTTATCGTGAACCAACTTTTTATATATCTGGTTATCGTGAACCAGTCGTTTATTTCAGGTTATCGTGAACCTAAACCTCTGGTTATCGTGAACCAGCTTTTTTATATCAGGTTATCGTGAACCTGCATTGCTCAAACCCAGGTCAAATATGAACCTAAACCAAATTACAAATCCAGCTCATACTGGTTTTCTTCATAAAGCAAATTATTTATTATTCAACCAACTCTTATGAGTACCAGAATCTATTCTTGGTTTATTAACCTTGTTCCCTTTTAAACTCCAGGTGTTTTTATCTGGCGCGCAAAGTTCGTCTATGTCTTTTCTGGCTTTTCTTGAAGATCTCGTTTGAACTCTTCAGTATAAGAAATCCCCAGAATATCTTTTCTTCGGGTATCTATCCTTTTATTGCAAACTGATCTCCAGTGGAGATCATGTCTTCTTTCTGGTTTCATGCCCAGTGAGATTGTGTCTTTTTCCCCGGTGTCGTCCGATCATATTTGAACCTGTCGTCCACCTCCCTGGATCCTCCTATGTGGAGATTACCTTTTCTTGTTTCTATCCCCGGTGTTTCCTCAGGATCTCCCCAGTGAGTCTCTTTTGTTGGTTAGCCTGCATCCCCAAGGAGTTTTCCTTGTGGATACTAACTTTCTTTCTTCCCCAGTGAAGCTCCTCTGTGCTTGGTAGCTCTTCTTTCTTTGGTGTCCTGTTTTGTCTGCATTTTTGCATCTTTCATGGCATCATATCATCATATTAGTAGCATTGCATGTCTTTGCATCTAAGGGCAAAATTTTCGGTTATCTGTATTTAAATATCTTTCACCATGATTTCATGAGGATCTTCATCTCTCATTTCATCCGGTGAAGATATTTAAATAGGGGCAATTGTTGTACCCCAAATTTTACCCTTAGATCCATTGATCTCTTGCATGTCATATTAGGTCAATCATATTACATAGCTAACCCTTTTATCAGGTTTTGTTTGTGTTTGTTTCATTTGTGAATCAGGTGTTATCTTAAGGAGATTCAAGAGGTGATTAGTCAAGATTTTGGATGGAGCATTGAATCAAGCAAGTTTCTCATTTCAGAGAGATGTCTCTATAACCCTCTCCATAACCAAATTTCTACCCACCTTATCCACCCTCAATTGTCACCTTTAATTCCAAATCAATTTCAACAACCATCTATTAACCAATTTTATCCAATTTCTCCATTTGTCAATGTTAATCCTCCTAAACCATATCTACCACCATATCAATTGCCAAATTCACCTATTATTCATCTATTATTTGTTTTCCTAATCATTTCTCTTTTATAACAAAAAGATAGAAAAACAATTCCAACATATGTTCATAAGCCCACCATGGTAAGCCCATCGTGACAAAACATGTTACAAAATAAGGAAATGAAATGCATTAACCAAAGACCAATAGGAAATGAGCATTGTTGCTTTGACTTTCAACTTTGCTCATCAGCCAATGAGAAAATGACATGTGGCATACAAAGAAACAAAATCAACCAAAATGTTTTCTTCTTCCTTGGTCGTGTTTGCAAGCTTCAGAATGGAAGAGAGAATTTCAAAAAAGAAGTGAATCAATTCGTTCAAAATCAAATCCATCATCAATCATGTGGCATGGTTTCTCACTTTGAATTCTCCAAAGACAATTCCCTTTTAAGCTTTCAACGGTTTGGCTCATTAAAAGTAATTCTGAGGAATTGCTAGTTTCAGCATACAACCTGTCCTCCTCTGCAAATCTCTTCACGCCATCCCCAATCCTTGCCTCATCTGATACCCTCCATATGACATCAAATAAGGAGCTCTGAAGCAATATACGAAGTGGTGAAATGGACCCTGCAACCTCTGAGATTCTTGGCAGCATAAGCAGCGCATTTGTCTCCAAGGAGTGGACCATTTTTTAATTCAAAAAGAGACGTTGTAACCCTAGTTTCTACTCAGCATACCAAGTGTTTGATGATTGGAATCAAAGCAACCCAAGTCCATTTGTTCAGCCTATAAAAGAAACTTGCCTCTACACTTCAACTCACCAACAATTTCTCATAAACACTTAAATATCTTCTGAAAGTTTCCTAAGTTCGAGCAAGCAAGGTGAAAGTTGGCTTTGGAGTGTTTTGGAAGGAGAAACAGTCAACATACTTGAAGGCAGTGGACATTACTCCACTTGGTATTGTATTCTTACCCTCTTGTTAATCATGCTCATTTGTTATCATTGTCATATGCATTTTGGTTGTTCCTTTACATGTGTATCTTGCTAGTGTATGCTTAAATATGTTGTTTGTATACTCATGGCTTGATGTCATAAAATAGATGGTTTTGTTCATTGACACGATATACATGTATGCTTCTTGGTGTGAAGTTATAATGCCTCTGATTTTTTTTCATTGAATGGCTGCAACCTTATAAGTTCTCACTGTGGCATTGTACTGTCAAGATTGGATGCTTGATTTTGTTAAACTACTTGGACATCATATGTGCTTAAATGCGATTTTGAACAAAGGACTCATGAATCTTAGTTTCTTTATATAGTTATGTTATGCTCCTAAGTCTTGGGATGTTTGAACCTATCTATCTTTGTTGTTGGCTTAATGATTGATTGGCGTTGTTAAGTTGTTTTTGTTAAAGTAGCACTAGTTCCTTTTTTGCCACCATTAATATATGAGCATTTTGTATACTCAGTCTTGGTTTTAAACTCTGTCATTGTTGATGTTTGCTGTTAAGGTTGATATGTTGATTATTCATGTATTTGTTCACATTTGTATGCACGACTCTACTTTAGCATCGTTGATGATTGACCATGTGTTTGAGTTTGGATTGTTTGAACTGTTAGTATATGCAAGTTATTGATTAGTGTTGCATCTCATTGGAGTGATTTTGGTTTAATACATGTTTAAGGTTTATGTTCATGAATGTTGAATTTAGAATGTGTTGCTTTGAGTTATTCCCATCATGTGCCTCGTTGTTCTATGACATGTCATACTATGCCATTTCATCTTATACATGCAAACCATTGTGCTGAAACTGTCAACTTCAGAAGTTATGTCATTGTGATATCTTGATTTTGTTCTATATGTGTGTACTAGCTTTGGTGTGTTTTAACATGTTCCTAAGTCATGCTTCTAATATGTGCCAATCTGAATCTAGTACATATATGTCATATGCTACTGCCTATTTTTAAATGATACCATTTGAATGAATTTGGTTGTTATTTTGTCTTGTAAACATGTCCTATTCTTGAATACATGTGAAGCTTTTGACCATCATGATGTGTGTAGTTGTTTTGTGTATCTAATACTCATGTCTAGCTGTTACTTGATTTAGATGCCACTTTGTTTGAGCTTTTGTTTATGACAGTGTTGTATTTCAAGTTTACCTTGACATTATGACTGATTGGTGTGCCTATATTTTGCCTTGATGAGTGTTTGAGTTGTATGGACCATCATCATATTCTTTTTTTCTATCTTTGTGAAACTGTCTGCTGCATTGCTTGATAACCACATTGGACCTTAAATCTTGTTATCTTGTTGGTATGCTAGTATTTTTTGTTGTCATGAACTCATTACTTTGTGAAATTGCCATGATGACATGTTATTATTTGCTGCGAACTGCTTGTGTTGTTAATGTTGTTGCTACCATTCTACTTAGCCTTCGTTTTAATAATAGAAATTGTCACTAACAGTTTTAGAATATGCCTTCATATTTGATCTGACCTGCCCTTTTCTTTCACCACTCATTGTGACATGTTTGAATTTGTTTTTGAACTTTGATAGAGTATCTTTGGAACTGACTGCAATGCCTTAATCTATCTTTCTATGTTCTTGCTTTGTTCTTGCACTAACCTTGTTTACCGTATGATTTTTTTAGTCCTAAACATCTCTGCTACCCTCCATGAAGTATGCCAAGTCTTGAAGATTGTTTTGATACATGAACTAAACCTAATTTCCATTTGGAACTTTGAACTACATGTTTGTTTGATAGTTGCTTTTCAAGATATTTATTGAACCTCTTTTGAATATGCTTGCTGCTGTGACTGTGTTGGAACTTATTGCTTAACATTCAAATGTTCTTCTACTTTACCAATTTGTATGATTAAAGCACTCACTTGATATACATGTAGCAATTCATGATTCTTTGAGATGGTAACTACATGTTTCTGCTTCATTTTATTTGACCATGACTGACTTTGAATGGCATAGCTTATATGTTTCCCTTTCGTGAGCAGTTGATGTTGTGGTTTGGTTTGTGATTAATTTGAAATTTGTTGTATTCTTGCCATGGCTGTGTATAAGTTTCTTACATTATGCATTCAAATGTTGTTGCTTTGATGTCCAATGTGTATGATAAACACTTGCTTGGTATTTAGTATACTCAGTAATCATGAACATAGCTACTGCAATCATGAGTTTCGATTGATGATTATATTCTGCTTCATTTTTATTGGGTTGTTGGTCGAAAGGCATGGCATGGCATAGCTACTGCAATCATGAACAACTTGCGTATTTGGTTGGTTTGTGGTTTATTTGAAATATGCGCACACGAATAGCTTATATATTAATTGAGGTGAGTATATTATCGGATGTAACAGCCACCCTAGTGGCAAGCACACACTATCACACGCCCTTGCAACCCTAAGGACTGGGGTTCGAATCCCCCTCGCCCCAGTCCTTTTGTTTAATTTTCGGATGTTCGCCCTATTTCATATATATATATATATATATATATATATATATATATATATATATATATATATATATATATATATATATATATATATATATGTGTGTGTGTGTGTGTGTTCTCACTATGTACTCAAGGTGCGCGTGTTGGCCTGATGGTTTTGATTTTAAGCTGCAAACGAGTGGTCCTGGGTTCAATCCCTAGGAATGCCACTTCCTTCTTTTTTATCACTTGTTGGTTTTATTTATTTTTTTCAAGTTTATGCTTCAACTGACAACTTTCATAACTTGTTTATTTTTCATCCTTTTTCTTCCATTCTTTTTGCTATATTCTTCTAATTGAATTTACTTTCTTAATATAAAAAGAAATGGTTGGAAATATTTAATCTATGTGCTTTATTTCATGGATTTCTTCTAGGGTTTTATTGCACTTCCTTATTCATCTTGCCATGCTATTTTTGTTTATCATGTTTGATCATTGTCTAATATGTATGATTCTAACTTTGCATGACTTCATAAGCTTTGATTTCATCTCATTATCTTGTTCTTGTCTTTTACATCATCATATTTGAATTGTAACTCTTTATTTCTTAGTAATTCTACAACTATCATCTTTCCCCCATTCCAAAGGGAGATCATCCTAAAATTGACTCATGAAGTCACTAAACAGCCACCTTACCTTATCCTTTTAGGTTTTTCCTTTTTCTTGGCCTCATGAGAGCCAATGAAATCATAACTTAGAAATAGGTTGGAGTTTTGAACTCTATGTGATTCTCACCATCATGAGAACTCACTTTTCCCCTATAACTTAGACTTAGAGAGTTATCGTGAACTCTAAAATGAGCTTACACTCATTTCCCCTTAGAACTTTGACCATAGCCAATGGTTCTTCTCCTTCACCCTTAGATCGGTGAACTACGGATACTCTGATTCCACTCCCGTAAGGATACGTAGGCGCAAAGTGCGATACTTTGTCGAGTATACTTAGATACTAACCCCTAGGGTTTCAACCTTTAGCATAGCATCCTTAGCAAGCGTGTAAGACATAAAAGTTAAAACAAGAGGTTCCCGTAGAGTACTACGGACGTTTAGGATGCTAATACCTTCCCTAGGCGTAACCAACCCCCGAACCTTAGACCTCCCCCTTTTAGGTTTTTCTCGATCTTGAACCTTTCCTTTGGATAAATCAAAGTCGGTGGTGAATTCAAAGAAATGTGATGCAAGTTAATTAATAGCTTGTTATCCGATTCTCACCGCAGCATGGTGCAAGCAAATAAAGGTTTTATTTGGCTATCAAGATGTTATTGAGGTGATAAAGAATGGGGTTACTCCTCTCCAAGCCAATACAACATAGGCACAACAAGCATCGCATAAGGAAGAAAAGAAGAAGTTTTCAAAACATTGTTCTTGATTCATCAATGTATTGATGGCGGCAATTTTGAGAAAGTTAGTGATTGCGAATCGTCGAAGCAAGCATGGGAGATCTTAGAGAAAGCTTATGCAGGGCAGACAAGGAAAATGTGGTGAGGTTATAAACTCACAAATAGCAATTTGAATTGATTCAAATGGAAGAAAATGAGACAATTAGCGACTCCGCGACGAGAATTACTTGGTCGGTGAACCAAGTGAAGGCATGTGGAGAAACTATTACGGAGCAGTATGTTGTCGTTAAAATCTTATGTTCTTTAACACCAAGATTCGACAAACTAGTTATGGCGATTGAGGATTTAAAGGATATTGTGACGATGATCAAAGAGGAGTTGCAAATCTCTCTAGAGGCTCATGAGAAAAGGATGGAAGAAAGGAACAACGATAAGGAAAAGGAAGAGATCGCTTTGCAAGCTCGTTTCAATGAGAAAGTAAAGATATTAAAAGGAAAATGGCCCGCGTAGAACAAAGGGTTTTTTTTTCCAGAATTTTGGTGGAAAAGAGTCCCAAAAATCAAAGAATTCGATAAGTAAAAAAGGTGAGAGTAGATACAACAAATATGGTCGTCAAGGCAACTATATATGTGAAAGAAAGAGATTTGACAAGAGCAAGAAGCAATACTGCAAGTGTCAATGGTTCGGTCATTTTGCTAAAGAATGCAATGCAAACAAGATGGAATCTCAAGGGGATAAAGCCAAGGTTGGAAGAAAAGAGTTTGATGAAGAGAATACACTCATAGTCATGATCACAAAAGCAAATTGTAGCAGTAAATAGTTGCGGGACAACAGTTGCAGCAGGTTAAAGAATGCAGAAAAATTAGGCTGTAGCCGGTTGAATTATGCGATTGATAGGTTGCGCGAAGATGAAGATGTCAAGATGAGTGTGAAAGGAGTTCAATGCAGTAAGGAGTTGTATTTGGACTCGAGTTTTTCAACTCATATGATGGGAATAAAGGATTGGTTTGTCAAAATCAATCATTCCATGAAAAACAAAGTAAAGTTCGCGGATGACACCACTCTAATGGCCGACAGGATCAGTGTTGTTTTGATCATGAGGAGGGATGGTGGACATTCCTTGATCAAATATGTCTTGTATATTCTGGAAATCAAATGTAATCTTCTAATTATTGGTCAATTACTTGAGAAGGATTACAAGATTCATATGGAAAACAAGGGGTTGCGCGTTATGGACGCAAATAGAGGTTTGGTCCTTAAAGAGCCTATGGCTGCCAATAGAACCTTCAAGGTTGAGTTGAAGGTTATGGAGAATAGATGTCTTGCTACTGCAGTAAGTCGTGAAGAGTGGGTGTGAAATTATCGTCTTGGGCATCTCAATTTTAGACATCTCAAGGAGTTGCAAAAAAAAAATAGAATGGTAACGGGGCTGCCAACTATCAACATTCCAGCTGAAATTTATGAAGAATGTGTGCAAGAAAATCCACATAGAGGGAAATTCAGCAATGATGTAAACTGGAGAACCAAGAATCACCTTGAGGTGGTGTATTATGATGTGTGTGGGCCTATGCAAGTAAATTCCATTGGTGGCAATAGTTTTTTTGTCACTTTTATTGATGATCATAGTAGAAAGCTATGGACATACCTTATAATGATAAAGAATGAGGTATTTGATGTGTTCAAGAAATTCAAGTCCATGGTTGAGAGGCAAAGTGGAAATACCTCCTATTTCAAGAAGAGATTGTACATGAGGTAGTACAGACTTATATGCCACAATAGAATGGTGTAGCCGAATGGAAGAATCGATCGACAATGAACATGGTGAGAAGCATGTTAAAGGGGAAGAACTTGCCGAAAGAGCTATGAGGAGAAGCGGTATCTACAACCACCTATTTCTTGAATAGGTACCCTACAAAGAAGATGGAAACTGTAACACTGGAGGAAGCATGGTCGGGGTTCAAGCCAAATCTGAACCATTTGAGAGTCTTTGGTTTCGTTGCATACCATCATGTTCCGTGTCAGAAAGAAGTTGGATGACAAGGGTGAGGTGATGATTCTTGTTGGATATCACTCTACCGGTGGTTACAAACTGTTCGATGCTGTAAACAGGAGGATCATAATCAGTCAGGATGTTGTAATCGACGAAATAAAGTAGCAACTGCAGAGTGTAATTGATTACTAGAATCCTGTAAGCGGTTACATGCAGGCTATAACCAGTTACCAAAATCCTATAACCGGTTACAGGTATGAAATTTTAGATTCTGAGGTAGTAGGAAGTACAGAATAACAAGTCGTCGAAGCCTATAATGAAGGTCAACAAGGCAAAGGGGTTTTCCTCAAAGACTCCAAGATTGTGAGCTATTTTGTGACAAAAAGGTCAATGATGATGGTGATTTTTTCCACTTGGCACTTATGGCCGAATCCAAACTTGCCAATGTGGAAGAGGCTTTAAGTAATCCAAAGTGGATTTGTGCTATGAAAGAGGAGCTGTAATCCATTGAGAAAAATAGTACTTGGGAGCTAGTTAATCGAGCAAAAGGGAAGAAGGCAATAGGTGTGAAGTGGGTGTCAAAAGTAAAACCAAATCCCAAAGATGAGATAATCAAGCATAAGGCTCGATTTGTGGCTAAGGGATTTTTGCAAAGAGAAGGCATAGACTTTGAAGAGGTTTTCGCACCGGTTGCTAGGATCGAAACCGTTAGGCTTGTTGTTGGTATTGCAAATAACCACAACTGGCCTATTACCAAATGGATGTTAAATTCACATTTTTGAATGGACCACTTGAAGAGGAGGTGTATGTAGGATAAGCCCCTAGGTTTATTGTTAAAGATTAACAACTGAAGTTCTACAAGTTGAGGAAAGTGATATATGGTTCGAAGCAAGCTCCAAGAGCTTGGAATAAAAGGATTGAAGGTTTCCTAAAAGACACTGTATTGAAGAAATGTGGATGATTTATTGATTACGGGAAGTAATGAGAAGAGTATTTCAAAGTTTAAGAGAGAACTTATGGAAGAACTCAAGATGACAGACCTTGGTCTCATGACATACTTCGTAGGCATAGAGTTCCACAAGTCAAAATTGGGACTGGTCGTGCATCAAAGGAGATATGGTCTTGAGATATTGAAAATTTGTGAAATGGAGCATTGCAATGTAGCCATTTCTCCAACTGAACCAAGGTTGCAGCTGTCCAAGAATGAAGATGTGGAAGATGTTGATGCATGGAGCGACCGAACTTAGCGTTAAGTGTTGGTATTGTGAGTAGATTCATGGTGAGACTGAAGGTGTCTCACTTGGAACCACTAAAGAGGATCTTAAGCTATGTCAAAGGTTCTGCTGGTTATGGAATTCTCTTTCCTACGGCGGATACAGGCAGAAAATGTAATTCGCTCGGTTTCACTGATTCCAATTTGTGCGAATATAAGGATGATCGAAAGTCTATAGCTTGATACATATTTATGTTTGGTTCGACACCAATACCATGGTGTTCGAAGAAGGAACTGGTGGTTGCACTTTCATCTTGTGAGGCCTAGTACATTGCCGCTTCATTATGTGCGTGCCAAGTCATATGGCTTATGAATCTATTAGAGGAGCTGAGCATCCGTGAGGGTGAGGCTGTCACACTCTTAGTTGATAATGTTTCCGCGATTAATCTTGCTAAAAACCCAATTGCACTTGGGAGGAGCAAGCACATAGAGATAAGGTTCAACTATTTGAGGGAACTTGTTGGTAAAGGGAGGTTACGATTGAGATACTACAGAAGCGAGGACCACATTGCTGATTTGTTGAAAAAAGAGGTCACAAATGATGTTTTCAAGAGGTTGAAGATGAGCATGAGGATGGTAGACTAGAATCACTTGAATTAAGGTGATGTGTTGAAGTTTGTGTAGTAATTCAAGGGTTGTAATCGGTTACAAAAAGTTTTGATATGCATTCCAAAAAGTAGGAGGTTCTGTTTCTCGTTGGTGTAACGGGCTACATGATTTGGTGTAACCGGTTTCCACGGTAGCTGATTTAATTTGGAATTAATTCAGTCCCATGTGTAATCGATAACCCAGTCTGGGGTAATCGGTTATGAGCCTGAGTTTTTGTCTTTTCTGCTATTTTACTTGATTAAAATGTATTCCAATCATTGTGTAACCTCTATATAAGTGTGTTAGATGCACTAATCTAATGAAATATTGCATTCTCACCCTTAATTCTCTCTCTCTCTCTCTCTCTCTCTCTCTCTCTCTCTCGCTCTCTCTCCCAATTCTCCTCTTTTTCTCTCCACTTCAAAATTACTTTCACTAACCTTATGGTTGCTTGTTCCAACATTCTTGACGTCTTAGTGTAGTGATATAACTTTTCAAGTACGTGAGAGAAAATTGTCATTCCAAAACTTTGTTATTTTATCTATTTTAAATTGAACGACAAATTTAAATTGATTAAAAAATACCTAAAAATATGTATTATCTAGGACAAAGTTAAGATGAACATAAATGAAAAGTTGTTTATATTTTTGTTGTTGTTGTTGTATTTTTCTAGATGTTAACTATTACAATGAATCAATGGTGAAAATGAATAATTCTTTGACGAACACATTAATCTAACTAAACCCTGTAGCGAACGATTTTTTTCGGTGACGCGACCACCTTATCGCTGGGTTTTCCTCACCGCAATGAGGAGAAGGGGGTGCTACTTTCTGATTTCTTATTTATCCCATGAAGCTGAAAGGGAAAGGGAAGCTATCTAAAACTAACCTTGCACGCGAATGTTTAACGGAACAAACGTTTAAAAGAGATTCGGGGAGTTCGGGGTCAGGTTATACAATGGGGAGTTGTCAATTACCCATCCTATATGTGGTTATCCACAAGATATTAGCTTTAGGTTTCGCTTTATAATCGATGGTGTTTATCTATTAATGGGTTGGGATAGTTTCTTGGGAAGTATGAGTGAGAGAGTGAGTTTTTATTGATGTTTGGGTGTTTTTGGTAAGGTACTGGACCTAAGTTTTAACGTGAAGGTACTGGACCTAGAGTTTTTGATTGGTATGCTCGCTAAGATTTCGCAATTTTATGCCTACGTATTCTCGTTTAAATGAAACAGGGAAATCAGAGCAATCGTAGTTCCTCCTATTCTAAGGGAGGAGAAAGATGTTTGGTGTCTTGTTCAAAGCCCAAGATTGAAGCTAAAAAGTTTTGACTAAGAGAGAATTTATCATCTCTAAAGAAGGATTGTTGATTTTTGTGTGCCTTAATCAAAGCACAAGGTTTATGCAAAAAGGTTAATTGACTCGGCTATGGGATTTCTCTATAAAAAGCCTAAGAGGAGGCTGGAAGTTTGTATTTTCCGGGGGAAAATGTTCTATCTGTCTTGTACAAAGCCCAAGATTGAGGTTAAAATGAGAATTTTAACTGGTGAGGATATTTTTATGTGTCTTGTATAAAGCCCAAGATTGAGGCTGGCCTTACTAGGAAAATCATTATACAAAGCCTAAGAGGAGGTTGAAATGAGTTTGACTCTTCTTGGGGAAAATCATTCCCCAAAGCCTAAAGGAAGGCTGGGAGGAAATGACTCTGTTGGAGAAGATATATGTCCTAAGCTTAAGAGAGGGAGATTTATGTCTTGTACGAAGCCCAAGATTGAGGCTAAAGGGGTTTGACTCAGCAAGAGAGGGTTTTTATCTGTCCTGTACCAAGCCTAGGATGGAGGCTGGACAAGTTGGAGAAATTAAGGGATGAGAATCAATCCTAAAGTGGCTAGCTTTTTGCTGAGGAAAGGTCCTTATACAAAGCCTAAGAGGAGGCTATCTTTTGCCGAGGATAATTGAGATCCCCAGGCAGGTCCAAGTGGGGAATCAACTCTTGCTGAAGATTACAGAAGAGTTAAGATGTCAGGTACCTTGAGGTTCTGATTTAAGGTAGTGTTGAACCTGGTCGGGGAACTCCCATGAGAGAGACTGGGTTTCTGCTGGAGATCGATCCAGAATGCCTTGGGTTTTTCCTATAGTTGTAAGGGACTTGAGAATGTCTTTGAGACTCAAAGGGATTAGATTGTCCAAGTCTACTGGTGTGGAAGAGTTTTATCTTTTGTATGATGCCCAAGAGGAGGCAAGGGCATTAAAGGATGAGAATCAACCCTAAAGTGGCCTGAGGTCTGACACTGGAAAGACTGCTCTAGCATAGGAGGACTAAGTTCTGTCGTATACCTTTAAGAGATTGTCAGGGTCCTTGTATTAAGCCTAAGATAAGGCATGAGAACTTCTAAGAAGCCAGAGGATCCTTGTACAAAGCCCAAGATGAGGCGGGGATGCTTGTAGGAAGCCCGTGGGTCCCAAACCAAGAAAAGTTCAAGAAATGCTATTCACCGAGAATAGATCATTTAGTGAAAATTCTAAGGTTTGGAGAAACTCAAGAGATGTTATTCACCGAGAATAGATCAACTCTGGGGAGTAGAATTTCTAGGGGTGACAGTCTGAGAAAAGGTTCACCAAGAATACTCCCTTTCTATTTGTTCCATATTGTTTAAGCCCAAGAGAAGACAAGACTGTATCTGGAAATCCTATGGGGATCTAGTTTTGTTTGTATTTAAGGGTGACCAACAGGGCTTTACCTAGTTCTAGACCTAGTTGCAGGGGAAAACTCGAAATAAATATACTAGTATATATACAGTTGATATATGACAAGTATTTAAAAGGGTATGAAAGAAGACTAACCATGCGCAGCTTCCCACAATACAGTTATATATATATATATATATATATATATATATATATATATATATATATATATATATATATATATATATATATAAGCGAGTAAATGAAAGTTGTTAAAACTTACAGGCGAGCAAGCTTCCATGCTATATGGTTAGTTGTTCAAAGAAATTAAAGAAAGTTTTGATAACAATATATATATTTGAATTTAAATCAAAAGCGAATTGTTTTGAAAAGATTGGTGGGGCTTATACTCAAGGAGAGGCACAAGGTTTAACAGCGATCGCACTGTTGTTTTGAATATTGTACCGGGACATATACAATGGCTGAGGCCCAAAAAGGTTTATGTACAACAAGGGTTGGGTCTTACAACTCAAGGAGAAGCCCAAAAGGTGTTTTAAAAGAAAAGAAATTAGACTTATAACACGAGGGTAGGCCCATCTGATTTTCTTGTTTGAAAATGGCGATCACACCGAGTTTTTTTAACGCATAGGGACTAATACAATGTCTGAGGCCCAAAAAGGTTTTGGTTAAAAAGGGATTGGGTATTACACTCTATTAGAGGCCCATGAGTGATTTTAAGAAAAAGAATGGGGCTTACAACTCAAGGAGAGGCCCAAGTGTTTTTATTTTAAACTGGCGATCGTACCGAGATTTTTGAAAACACTGTGGGTCTTATACAATGACTGAGGCCTAAACTATTTTGGGTTTAAAGAGGGATTGGATCTTACACTCTATTAGAGACCCATGAGTGTATGAAAAAGATTGATGAGGGTGGAATCAATCAAAACCCTAATTTTGTCTAAAATGAAATTAAGTTTGTTTAAAAATTAATAAAAATTATTGAAAACATGTGAAAAATGAGTGGTGATCTTGGATCAATGTTTCAAAAATCATGTTTTTATCCACAAAATGATTGAAAACCATTTAATTTTGGAAAATCAAGAAGGAACAAATATTTTAAATGTTAAAAAACAAATAAAAATTAATTCTTTGTAAAAATATCAAGTATATGAAATAAATAATATTTTTGGGAAATTTTGGTAAAATAAAATATTTTAACATTTTTGTGAATTATTAAAAAAAGAATCAACTCAAAATCATTAAAATTCAGAGAGAAATTAATTTTTGAATCAATTAAATAAAATCACAAAAATTCAAATATTTGAAAGTTTGAAAAAAGGGCGCCAAGAACACCCAAGAACACGCGCGTGTTCTTAGTTTTGCCCAGATTTGCATTTTCTCATCAATCTCACTGAATACTTGATGAAATCACACAATCCACATATTAATATACTCGTTTTCACCTCATGATCATGTCTATGGTCTTTAATATCATTTATTTTAAGCATGGAATAAGAAATCAAAGAGAAACCTCAAGAACCCTAAATTCTGCATGAAGGCTCATAAATTCCACACACGATTCATATAAAGCAATTAATTGAGGGGAAACATTCCATACATGATTATGAACATATGGCAAAAGTATTGTGTGAGGAAATATGCATGAATCATGAGATGACCAAATTGAGGCTTACCTCTTGTGTCTGAATGCTTGTAGTGGATTGAATTGAATTGGAACTTAATTTGGCACCTCAACTGCAAATCTATAAAAGTCTTGTGCAGATGGCTGGTGATTTTGAGAATCTGGTGTTCTAGATGTTGCTTAAGTGTTTGTATCACTTCTATATGATGTTTATGAGGTGTGTGTGTGATTGGTTTGGTTGGAATTGCTCTCAAACTCAAAACCCAATAGTGACTTGAGTTAGAAGGCAAAATGGGAGTGAAAGAGGTGATTTAGAGGAAAGCATCAGTTTGGGTGCTTTGGTGTACTCAAACTGATCACAAATGAGGTCTATTTATAGTGCAACAAGTTCGTTTTGGCTGCAATAGTGTATGGCAACTGGTACAGGTCTGTGGCCAATTGTGATAAAATGGAATCTCAAGTCTCCTTTAGCCATTGACTTGAGATTAGAGCACAGGCCTATGGTTCTTTGATTCAAGGATAAGGCTTGACTGAAGTGTTCAGCTTTGCTCTAATACATGCCCCCTCTAAGCATCCATTAAATGTTCCAAAACAAAATTGGAGTCTTGGCCTTCTTTAGGCTTTTTTAGGTTTGGCATGGCTATTGTAGATTTTGGGACTTTGGAGGCTGGTAGATCAATGCTTGTCCCTTGTTTGTTCCTCCTTGAGGTGTGCAGATGGATAACCATGCTTGGAGTTGCACAATTTGATCAAATCGAGCCATAATGCATAAATCTGTCTTGCAAGACAGTTTGCATCAAGGCATATTGTAGTTATCATATCTTCTAGCTCAGATGGAATTTGATGGAGTTCTTGGACATTTTGGAAAGCTGATATATCCTATTTCAACATGATGTCCAACTTTGGTTTTGATCCAACTTGAATTACAATGAAAAATGCCTCTACATTTGGGAAAAAATAAGGCAGATTCTGACTTAGTGAAAATTTCACAGTGTTGGAAAAATGTCTTTTTTGTGTTTTCAGCCATTTTGATCACTCCATAACTTAAAATCCATGAGGAATTGGAATGAGGTGTAGTTGACACTTTTAAAGTATGCCATGAGAGCTACAAATCCATCTTTAGACCATCCAAAATGGTTGCTTGGATCTCAAGGTATGATCCTTGGAAGTTGGTACCCTAGCCACTTTGTTTCATAACTTAGAAAAATTCTAAGTTTTTTATGGTTACCCCTTTTACGAGTTAACTCACTTTTAATTTTATTTTTATTGATGAATGATGATTCAAAATACATATTAACATTGTTTTAGGGTCAAAGAACCATAATTGTGAAAAATCTCAAAAAGTCAAACTTGACTTTTGTGCACAGTTGACTTTTTATCAGGTGAATTCCAAACTGTGCGATCCTTTGTGAAATCAAGTCCTTGATCTAAATCAAACTTGATGTATATGTTCCATAGGTGTTATAGGGTGTACAGAATCATGTCCCAGGGTTTGGGAGCATGTCCAGGTCAAAAGTCAAAGGTTCAGTTGACTTTTCCCCGAAACCCTAATTGTGGTCCTGAGGAAATTGAAACTTGTGGATCAAGCTTCTTGGATCAATCCATTGTTGCAAATGGATCAATGTGGTTTATTTGAGACCCTCAAATCATGTCTTAAGGTCTTGGCTCATTTTTGTCCCGAAAGTCAACCTAGGGGTGAATTAGGTCAAGAAACCCTAATTCCTGATTTTTGGTAAATGCATCCCCTGAGACTAAGTTGACTTGATGATTGGGTCCATGAGGTTCATTGGAGTATCTTGAGTTATATTTTGAAGCATTGGCTCATGCCCAGATGAAGATTTTCATCTGGAGGCCCTGGTCGACCAAAACCCTAATTTGGTGACACTGGCGATCTTGAGGCTTAATCCACTTGGAATTCTTCAACCTTGTGCCTGATTCCTGATGTGGGAGTCCTCTTGATCATTTATGTGTGTTTGAGAGGTTAGACAAGTTGAATATAATGTTATTTCTTGATTGATCCTTTGTCTAAGCGCCCTAAGAGGGCTTAAAACCATAATGCTTGATTTCAGGGAATGCTCAACAATTCTTGAGGAGATTGATGAGGCATAAAGGTACATCCATATTGTGATGATGATTTGCACAATGATGGGAAATCTTAGTGGTCAAAATTTGGGGTATGACAAACCCCAAACAAAGATAAATAAAGAAAAGTAAATTTTTTTAAATAGGAATATAATCAATTTTGCTCAATTTTTTGTGTTGTAATTTTATTTGTTCTTCAATAGAATAAAGATGTATCAGATAAAAAAGTTAAATGTTTGAAGACGAAAAAGATGGATGAACTATTAGAATATAACATTTTAATGGGGGAGTTTTTTCAACTAGGGAGAATTGAACATTGTGGGACTTCACTTTAAGCAACACCTGAATGGGTTCTCTCACTTATAAATACTTAAGTCTCCACATTTCCAACTAATGTAGGTGAATTACCCACACTATTCACACTTGCTATATTCTCAACATTCCCCCTCAAGTGTGACTCCATAATGCCCCCTTCAAGTGAAATATCTTCTTACTTCCACAAACTCTTGTACCGCCCAGAAGGTTTCTTACTCACCGCCTTTGTGGTGCCGTTGACACTCTTGAACGAAACGTTTCTTACTCACCACCTTTGTGGCGCCATTGACTTTCGATACAAGTAAGTTGATCTCTTCCTTTTACCAGACTCTGATACCAAATGTTGGAACAAGCAACTACAAGGTTGGTGAAAGTAATTTTGAAGTGGAGAGTGAAAGAGGAGAATTGAGAGAGAGAGAGAGAGAGAGAGAGAGAGAGAGAGAGAGGGGGGGGGGGGAGGGAGAGAGAGAGAGAGAATTAAGGGTGAGAATGTAATATTTTATTAGCTTGGGTGAGAATGCACCCAACACACTTATATAGAGGTTACACAATGATTGGAATACATTTTAATCAAGTAAAATAGCAGAAAAGACAAAAACTCAGGTTCGTAACCAGTTACACCAGATTGGGTAACCAGTTACACTTGAGACTGAATCAATTCCAAATTAAATCAGCTACAGTAGTGTTGGAGCAGTAAAGCGGCAAGTAAAAATATTATTTTCGGAAGAATTCCCTCTGGGATTTATGTCGTGTCCACAGAGATCGGTGCTACTGAACTGTCGTTCGACAATTTAAATGTTATTGAGTTTGGGTTAAAATGAGTTTAAAGTAAATGTAGAAAAGTAAACATTAACACAAAAAGAATTCATTCTTCAGAGAGAAGAAACTTGTCAGGCATGCACATAATCGACGCGTCACAAACTTAAACCTATCGACCAACTATACTCAACCTACAATACTCCTCAATATCATCCAGCATCGCTCACAACAGTGTCCATCTCTGACAAACTGAGCTAAGAGAACAACCGTGTTACCCTCGTCGACACTCTCGCACCCGACTCGAGATACGGAGGCATTAAGCTTCGACACCCATAAAGATTGTTAGCTCTAAATCTATCTCTAGCATCCAGAAACTAACAAATAATCATCTCTAATCAAAGTTTGCGATGTCTATCTCTAACACAACCCAAACCCCGAGCATAAAGCAAACATCAAGGACAATCACCGATAAAGATTTGTAAAACAAATTAGATACAACGCCACGGGCGACAAATATACACGAGTTCAAAGTAAATACATATACAACAACCCAACAAAGAAGAAATACACAAAGAAGAAAAGAAATAAATCAAACATCTCGCGGTTTGTCAATGCCGGTCGATGAGAAATCCACCCCAGATCATCCGTGTGCAAGTTTCAATGTTGTTTTCTAAGCTAATCCTACTGAAAAATGAGTTTGATGGAGTTGGGAGCAAAAATCCCCAAAACCATAACCTAAAAAATGAATGAAATGACTTAAATATCATTTACAAAATCTTTCAAGTTTGCAAAGTGAACTTTTATCTGCAGAGCGAGCATCAAATTTAGGCACCTGATGCCTCAGGGACAATTAAACCGCCTCTGCAATTCTGCAAAAGTTCGCAATGAGAAGTTTTATTCGCAAAACGAATATTCGCTGGAAAGTTCGCAATGTGAATTTTGGTGCCTTTTTCTACTGCCTCAAGTCTGGGAACATTCGCTGGGAAGTTCGCAAAGCGAACTTGACAACACACTAGCCCTTGTTTTGACCATAACTTTTGAACCATAACTCGGATTGACGCACGATCGGAAGCATTGGAAAGCTTATTCAATTCTCTTTATGAATATGACAAGATATCCTTGCTTAAATACCTACAAAAATGAGATAAAAAATCAATTAAACTCAATGATATTTACACAATACATAATATATACACTATAATGTAAAGTAAACGTATTTACAAACAAAGCAGGGTTTCTTCGAACGATATTAACAAAAAGTATCGATAAGTGCAACAAAAATTATATACAAAAATAGCTACAATTTGCACTTATCAAACTCTCCCCAACTTAAACTTGTTTGTCCCTAAACAAGAATCAAGTGACTCAAAGAAACAGAGTGACAACCAAAGAATCACAAATCAACAGGTTTTGAAAAACAGAAACAAACGAATGGTTCAAATGAAAAATGGTACACACAAAGTAAATACTTACCACTAAACTACAACGACAACATAGGCACAAAACAAATGCAAAATACAAAAATCACGCCAAACATCCTAAAACAACACAAGTTCAAACGTGAATCACACCTAGCAAAAACAATCATCGGTAGATGAAAAACATAAAATGAGGTACTTTTCACTCACACAACAATCTTGCAAACAAAAGACTAAATTATGCATTCATCAAAAAATTCACATTGAACATACAAAGGTAAGAATCACAAGGGCTTTCAAGGTTGTAGTGTGGTCGAGTATACAAACAAGGGGCAATTTCTAAAGGTAATTGAAACAAAAACTTGGCTAAACCTAAGGGAGTGATCAACTCACAAAGACTCAAACACAAAATTCCAATCAACTTCTTCCAAAATCCCAAGTGTTACACAAAACACAATACTTATTTAGCACAATTATTTGAACTCTTTTGATTTCCTTTCTCAAGGATTTTATTTTTATTTCTTTTTTTTTTTCATTTTCTTTTCTTTTCTTTTTCATATTTTTCTCTTTTTTCTTTTTTTTTTCAACCTCATAGAAACCAACCAATGAGTAAACAATCATTCTCTCCCCAACTTGAATTCAACCATATCATCATGTGAATACTCCCTACTTTCTAAGGCAAGATAAAAATTCATACAACAACACAAAATTGAGGGTTCAAGAAAAAAAAATCAATCAAAATCCATACAAAAAGTGAATTCAAAACTCATAGACAAACATTAAGTTCAAACAACATGGATAATGATAGAAAGGCACAAAGGGGTTACGAATAATCATACGCTCACAAGGTGAATGACTATTTGGTTAGGTAGTTGTGCTCAAAATGAAACAAAATGCCTTGATCCTTTTCATGATTTCATATAATTAATACAAACAAAAGATTAAGCATAATAAAATCCAGTTAGAACAAGAATGTTGGTACTCCACGCATAGTTGAACAATGGAAAGCTACCTCACAAAAAGGATGGGAACTAAAGTGATTCACATCAAGAACAAGTATACAAAAGAATGAATGGCATGGAAGTTTGTAAAATGCATAAGTATCATGAATATGCTAAAGTGTAGAAAGCGACCTTGGACGTGTACAAAACTTAACAATATCATTACCATACATCCGCAAGTTGAAATGATCAAACTTGGAACATCACCTTAAATTCCCTCAAGCTACTCAAAACAAGCTTTTAGACAAACACAAAAACTATTAATATAAACAAACTAAAAGACCGGCCGAAAATGGATTAAACAAGTTGTAATATGGAGATTTGAGAATTTTACGAATAATCCGAGTACAACTTGTTTAATGAATGTTCACCACACTACCTAAGCTAGAATGAAAAAGTAATAACGAAACAAAAAATGATAAAACATGCTTGTTTTACGTCGTAAGCTCAATGCCTTTACTATGCTTAGCTAGTAACTTACTCCCTTCATGCCATGTTGATGCCTCACCATGCAAACCAAAAGCAAGTGTCTTAACTAAACACTTGAACAAACATTACGGGAACAAACTGTATACAACATTTGAACAAACATAATGGAAAATAAAAGCAAAACAAGTGTCTATACAAGCATATATACAATATAAACAATTATGTACAAAGCTCTAAAACATCGAAACTATCGCAATGTAATTCAATATCAAAACCAATCCCCGGCAACGGCGCCATTTTGTTGGAGCGGTAAAGCGGCAAGCAAAAATATTATTTTCGGAAGAATTCTCTCCGGGATTTATATGGTGTCCACAGAGATCAATGCTATTGAATTTCCGTTCGAAAATTTAAATGTTATTGATTTTGGGTTCAAATGGGTTTAAAGTAAATGCAGAAAAGTAAACATTAACACAAAAAGAATTCATTCTTCAGAGAGAAGAAACTTGTCAGGCATTCATATAATCGACTCGTCACAAACTTAAACCTATCGACCAACTATACTCAACCTACAATACTCCTCAATATCATCCAGTATCGCTCACAATAGTGTCCATCTCTGACACACTAAGCTGAGAGAACAACCGTGTTACCCTCGTCGACACTCTCGCACCCGACTCGAGATACGGAGGCATTAAGCTTCGACACCCATAAAGATTATTAGCTCTAAATCTATCTCTAGCATCCAGAAACTAACAGATAATCATCCTTAATCAAAGTTTGTGATGTTTATCTCTAACACAACCCAAACCCCGACCATACAACGCCATGGGCGAAAAATATACACGAGTTCAAAGTAAATACATAAACCCAAAAAAGAAGAAATACACAAAGAAGAAAAGAAATAAACCAAACATCTCGTGGTTTGTCAACGCTGGTCGATAAGAAATCCGCCCCGGATCATCCGTGTGCAAGCTTCAATGTTGTTTTCTAAGCTAATCCTCCTGAAAAATGAGTTTAATGGAGTTGGGAGCAAAAATCCCCAAAACCATAACCTAAAAAATAAATGAAATGACTTAAATATCATTTACAAAATATGTCAAGTTCGCAAAGCGAACATCAAATTTAGGCACCTGATGCCTCAGGAACAGTTAAACCGCCTCTGCAATTCTGCAAAGTTCGTAATGCAAACTTTTATTCGCAAAGAGAATATTCGCTGGAAAATTTGCAATGCGAACTTTGGTGCCTTTTTCTACTGCCTCAAGTCTAGGAACATTCGCTGGGAAGTTCGCAAAGCGAACTTGACAGCACACCAGCCCTTGTTTTAACCATAGCTTTTGAACTGTAACTCGGATTGACGCCCGGTCGGAAGCGTTGGAAAGCTTATTCAATGCTCTTTATGAATATAACAAGATATCCTTGCTTGAATACCTACATAAATGAGAGAAAAAATCAATTAAACTCAATGATATTTACCCGATACGCAATATATACACTATAACGTAAAGTAAACATATCTACAAACAAAGCGGGGTTTATTCGAGTGATATTAACAAAAGTATCAATAAGTGCAACAAAACTTATATACAAAAATAACTACAATTTGCACTTACCAAGTAGTAATCAATTGCACCGAATTTTGTAACCGGTTACGCCAACGAAAAACAGAACCTCCTATTTTCTAAAATGCATATCAGAACTTGTTGTAACCGATTACGCCAACGAGAAATAGAACTTCCTATTAAATACTAATTATTAAATAATTATTTAATTGAATTTTGTTTTTGGATGAACCATAGATTAAACTATTTAGTTAAGTCTAAGAAGTATAAGGAGAAGTGTTTACCTCCAGTTATTTAATTATTTAAATGTTTTTTTTATAATAAACAAAATTACACTAAAAAAGCATACTAGTAATACACCAATCCTTATACAATTCTAGTAACTAACCTGTGCGTCCGCACAGGTTAAAGTAGTTTTATTTAAAATGTAAAATTTGAAATAAAAATAAAAGAAAATTATTATTTAATATGCATAACTTAAAAGTATAAATTGTTAATAGAATAGTTTATATAAACGAAAATGTATTTATAATGATGTTTAGAAAAAAGAATAATATTAGAAAAAGATATTAAGTGATAAATAAATAAATGTTGTTTTATCAATAAAAAATATTAATTATTTTAAATAATTTATTTTTGGAAAATACAAAAAATAATATGACATAAGGATTTTATATTATATATAACTTAATACTGGTTCTTTCATCTTTTAAATATATATTATAAAAGCAAAACAACTGTAGAAAAACATAATTATAGTGTTTTCTTTCATCATTTTATAATATCAACATAATAAATCCAATATGCTTAATAACTATAAATATTTACAAATATCACTAATATAATATAAATATTTACAAATACTTTGTTGATTAAAATAAAAATAAAAAAAGGTATTGTGGTGTTAGTGTCCGTGAAAATAATAAATTTCCATGAAAAAAGTTACAAGAGTTGGTAGCTTAGTGTTTTCACTGCAATCCAACAGATTCTCCTGGTCTTCATCACAAACAGGTATTGTTATGGTAGTGACCCGTGAGGATTTGAATAAGTATTTTAGAATATACAAACTTTTTGCAAATACACGGGATATGAATAATTTTGTATTATACAATTGTATTGAAATGCATATGGATTGCAATATTTATGCATGCTTTCACTACTACAAAACGCTAAAACAACAATGCCAGGCTTACAACGCATCCTTTTATGCCGTTGTAATAGGTTAAAAATTTCACGCCCAAGTAAAAGCTGAGTCATTTAATGACAGTTGTATGAAACCACCGTAGTCATAAATAAAATGTATCAAGCTTCGATTCCCTGCAACCACATTTTTTCCAGTTTTTAGAGTATATTTAGCGTGTGTCAATTATGTCCATTATTTAAAAAATAAATTGTAAATTATTTTACAACGGTTAAGATAAACAACCGTAGTAATAAATGAAATGTAACAAGCTTCGATTCCATGCAACACATTTTTTCCTTTTTTAGGATACATTTAGCATGTGTCACTTAAGATTCCACTACGGTTTGTTTCTCCACCGAGATTAAAAGGTTTACTGATAACTTAAAACAAAACTTATTATGTATTTCATTCATAAGATGCCCTAATCGAACAAGTGAGCCAGAGACGCCCTAACCTTTACCCTCTTCGTATCCATTCATTTGGAGCTCAAATATTGCTCAAATAAGGAACTATTCAACATCTTCATCCTTTTTTCTTGGTTTATGCTCAAATATTGATCGTCTTCATTCATTTGCTTCTTCAGCTTTGAAGTAAGGTACTGTTCAACATCTTCATTCCTTTTTTCTTGGTTTATGCTCAAATATTGACCGTCTTCATCATTCATTTGCTTCTTCGGCTTCGAAGTAAGGTTCTCTTCAACATCTTCATTCCTTTTTTCTTTGTTCATATTGTATATGCTCAAGTCAGAATGAGATGTTTCATATGCTTTATGTTTAGTATGAGACTACATCTTCATTGATTTTTTCTTTGTTCATATTGTATATGCATATGCTTGAGTTTTTGGATTAGATTTTGGGTTGTCATTCACATTATTATACATGTATAAATTTCAGAAGTTGTAATGGATCGTAGTTGGATGAAAGCCAATAGATTAGATCCGGTTTATGAGAACAGAGTTTGTGAATTCCTTGAATACACTGGTAAACATCTTCCCGGCAATGATGGTATCTTTTATTGTCCTTGTGTTGTTTACGCTAATATAAAAAAGGGTACAAAGAAAGAAATACACAATCATCTTTGTTGTGATGGTATATGTCAAAATTATATAATATGGACGTGGCATGGTGAGGTGGATAATAAGGAAAGTCGGGCGTCACAAAGTCAAAGAGTGGAGGAAGATGAATATATGGAAGATCACCTAGAGGATATGTTCCGTGATATTGGGGAATCTTCTTTTATGAATGCTCATATTTATGATAATTTATGTAGTGATAAAGACACCCCTTTATATAAGGGATGCACAGAGTTCACACGATTGTCGGCGGTGTTAAAGTTGTTTAATCTGAAGGCAAAAAATGGATGGTCAGATGAAAGTTTCACGGAATTACTTGAATTGCTACAACAAATGTTACCAGAAGATAACAAATTGCCAGATCGTTGCTATGAGGCCAAGAAGATATTGTGTCCACTCGGTCTGGAGTATATCAAGATACTTGCTTGCCATAATGATTGCATATTATACCGGAAAGAGTATGAAGACTTGTTTCAATGTCTGAAATGTGGTGTGTCGCGTTACAAGCTAAAGGCTAGCAATGGTGATGACAATGATCACTATGACAATGTTAGTAGGAAGCATCCTCCTGCTAAAGTGTTATGGTACTTGCCAATGCTTTCACAATTAAAGAGACTTTTTGCTAATTTGAATGACGCAAAGAATCTAAGATGGCATGCAGATGAAAGGATTTGTGATGAAAACATTCGCCATATAGCTGATTCTTTGCAATGGAAGAAAATTGATTTGTTGTTTCTGGATTTTGGAGTCGAGCCAAGAAATCTTAGGCTTGGGCTTGCCACCGATGGAATGAACCCCTTTGGTAATATGAGCACTAATCATACTTCGTGGTCTGTTCTTCTCACTATTTACAACCTATCTCCTTGGTTGTGCATGAAGCATAAGTATATACTGTTAAGTATGATGATTTCAGGACCACGACAACCTGGTAACGACATAGATGTTTATCTTAGTCCATTAATTGATGATTTACGACTCTTGTGGGATGAAGGCATTGAAGTTGATGATGCATATTCTAGGGAAAAGTTTAATATGCGTGCAATGTTATTTTGCACAATTAACGACTTTTCGGCTTACGGTAACTTGGCGGGATACAGTGTCAAAGGACATAAACCGTGTCCTATATGTGAAGATGATACTTGTTATCACCAACTTGAGTTTGGAAAAAAGACCATTTACCTTGGGCATTGAAATATTTTAAAACCGGGTCATCCTTATCATAGATTACGAAAGGCTTTTAATGGAGATCAAGAGTTTGGTGAGGCTCCTAAACCTTTAACCGGGGATGAAGTTTATCAACGGCAGGAATACATTAATGTTGTCCTTGGGAAGAGAGAAAAAGAAAAAGGTGGGAAGAGAGAAAAAGAAAAAGGTGGGAAGAGAGGAAAAGAAAAATGGACAGTTGCGAAAAATATATGGAAAAATAGGTCCATCTTCTTTGATCTTCCATATTGGTCAAGTCTTGATGTTAGACATTGTCTTGATGTGATGTATATGGAGAAAAATGTGTGTGATAGTTTGATTGGTAAACTTCTAAACATTCTGGGCAAGACTAAAGATAGTAAGACTTCCCGTCTTGATATGGAGAAGGTGGGTATACAAAAACAGTTGGCTCCAATAGAGAAAGGAAAAAGAACTTATCTGCCTCCAGCATGTCACACTCTATCTAAAAAGGAAAAGAAGATGTTCTGCGAGTGTTTGCAAGGTATTAAAGTTCCGCAAGGTTACTCATCAAACATCAAGAAACTTGTATCAATGAAAGATCTCAAGTTAATTGGTTTAAAATCTCATGATTGTCATGTATTGATGCAACAACTTCTACCCGTGGCTATCCGTGGGATCCTTCCAAAAAATGTGAGAGTAAATATAACGAGATTGTGTTTATTCTTAAATTCCATATGTAATAAAGTTCTTGATTTCAAAAAATTGGATGAATTAGAAGATGAGGCTGCCATAATCTTGTGTCAATTGGAGATGTATTTTCCGCCATCATTTTTTGACTTTATGGTTCACTTACTTGTTCATCTCGTAAGAGAAATCAGAATTTATGGTCCAGTTTTTTTAAGGTGGATGTATCCAATAGAGCGATATATGAAGATCTTTAAAGGATATACGAAGAATCATCACCGACCGGAAGCTTCGATTGTTGAAAGGTACATCACAGAAGAAGCTGTTGAGTTTTGTACAAACTATTTGTCGGATGCAGATTCTATAGGAATTTCAAAGTCTTGTCATGCTGACACTGACGGAAGAGGTATTCAAGGTCTTAATGTTAGGTCAATGGCTCGGGATGTAGTTATTCAATCACATTTCTATATATTGAATAATATAGATGAGGTTCAACCTTTCATAGAGACTCCCAAAAGACTTATGAAGAAAAAATATCCCCAAATGAATGACAAGTTGTTGTTGATAGAGCATAACAATAGATTCATGGATTGGTTTAATAAAAGTGTATCTAATGATCCTAGTGCATCCGAGATACTTAGATGGTTGTCGTACGGGCCAAAATTTTGTGTCATTACCTGGAGTGCATACGACATTAGTCATTATAGCTTTTATACAAAATCAAAAGATGATCGTAGTACAATGCAAAATAGTGGGGTTATGGTTGAAGCCGAATCGATGTATTTCTCTAGTTCGAAAGATAAGAATCTGGTATTGGCAACTACCGTGTTTTATGGTGTCATTGATGAGATTTGGGAGATTGATTATGTTATTTTCAAAGTGGCTTTATTTAAATGCAAGTGGGTTCCCACTAATAGTAATGGTGTAGACATTGATGACTTAGGATTCACCCTGGTCGATCTTGGCAAGACATCTTTTAATACAGAACCTTCATCTTGGCTTCTCAAGCAAAACAAGTTTTCTATGTTTCCGATCCATCGGACAAATCGGGGAAATGGTCAATCATTCTCCAAGGAAAATACATTCCTCTTAATGATGAAAGTCTTGATATTTTGTCCATACCTTCTTACACAACACAAGTTCCTACCTCATATGATGAAGTTGATGGAGATGTCGTGCATGCTATACGACTCGATCATGGAGAAGGCATATGGGAAAATTAACAAGTACGTAATTTATTATTTATTCATAATATATTAATTGTATGTTATAGTTTAGAAGTATTCTTACTAACAAGTATAATTATTTGAAATCATAGGTATTTTGAGTCCAGACACCAGGCCAGGAGACAAGACACCAAGAGACAAGATACCAATACACCAAGTTACAATTATGTGAAGTTATGTAATGTGTGTAAACTATAATATGGAATATGTGATATTTTATTTATGTAGGTTGTTTGTTCTGATAAACTGTAATATGGTATATGTGATATTATGAATATGATACAATTTATATTATTATGAAAACATTATCACAAAATGTGAATTGTATTTTTCTGCAGTGCTGAGATATGGAGAACAATAATACAAGTAAAAAAAATGGGATTAATTATAAAAACATGATCATATTTGTTAATTTTGCAGAAACTTTAACGATGATTATATTTCATAACCGTTATAATATCTGGCGCACTGTCCAGGAAAAAATAAATATCAAAACTGCGCTGCTGGGAATCGAACCAAGGACAATTATATTTATTACAACGGTGTATTGTAAAACAGTTGTGATAGTTAGCGCGCTTTCCTGTTTATTACAATGCCTACAAGGCCGTCGTTGTAAATATCATATATACAACGACAATCTACATAACAACGCCCTCGCCCGCGTCATTATATGTTATTCCCAACCGTTGTTAAATGGGTTTTTCGTAGTAGTGTTTGTTGTCTTGATCTAACAGGTTGTGTCTCGTATCACTTCATAAAATATTTCATATCTGACTAAAGTATTGCCCAGCATTCAGTACAGCAACATAAGTATTGCCAATCTCATGGCCATTGGCTATGCAGAAGATTATTTTTACAAAAGACATCTTTTCATTAGAAGAAACACTTAACTCAAAATCTCCATTTCATCCACCTAACTCAAAATCTATATCTCATTTGCCTCTGTCACTATGTCTAACAGGCACAACTACGAAAAAACGTTCCCAAAATTTATATTTATATTCTATGCAAAATAAAATACTATCATTCATTACAGTATGCCTTACTGAAAAACCCAAGCTAACATATTTATACTTTAAAAATAGTTCACATGAATTAAGAAATTTCAAAGTGCCAACTTAGATAAATAATTGGAAACTGAAATTGATTCTATTATTTTTTTTCATATATCTAATAGAATTGATTATATTCTACTTTATTCGAATAAAAGAAAAAACAATGAAAAGATATAAATAAAAATCAACCCTACATGTCATCATCATATTGTTAATTTAATACAATAATAACACCACGTATATGCATATAGAAAAGCATAAGGATCTCAAGACTCAATTTACACGCATCTACAAATATTGAAGTGATCTTAAATGGTAAGTTTAGGGGAAAATTAGTAAGAGTGAGGTAGCAGCTATTATTCACAGGTTTCTGCCATATAGCAATTAACCCTGTTTCCGTACAAGTTCCCAACACATGCTAGTTGTAAGCGTCTCCATTTCTGTTAAGTAATAACAAATCCAAAGATCACGTTCAGAGCTGATATCTCACTATATCAAGGTTTAAGTGATTAGATACGAAAAATAATTACCTTTCCATTGTTTTTGAAGACTCACTTCATGTTTATATACACGTTGTGCTGCCCAAACAAAGTAGCGACTGGCCCTTAGAAGCCTGTTTACTTCAAGAAGCAGAATTCCATCTCCATGAAAGCAAATGAAAACAGGATATCAGTACAAATGACATAAGTTGAGGTGAAGATAAAACTAAGGTGAAGAATTCCATTTCCTAAAATAATAATACTGAGGTGAAGATAAAACTTTCATGCTCACATACCATCAAGAAGTTGAGGGAGAATAGGACGAATTTCATTCAGATTTGCATCATTGAGGAATACAAAATAAAGTATAAATTTTAACTGCATAGTGGAATAATTAGAACAAGCATGTCATACTTCAAGGTTACTATAGTTGTAGGTTGGGGTCTGAGAATGATTCTATCATTATCTGTATGTGGTGGGAGATTACTCTTAATTACAAGCATAACTTTGTTAATGGTGTCCAAAATGCTATGTAACATGAAAACATAAAATCTCCAAGAATTGTGCTCAGCCTTCTGGCTAGCTTTCCGGGACTATCATTCCACTGAGGAAGAGAAACTGCATTAATAATTAAAAAAAGAATGAGTAAAATAAAATAAAACATAGGCAAAATAACTGATAGTAAGTGATATAACCTAAAGATCCTCCTTCCTTCTCCTTTTGTTTTTCTTGGCTAAGATGTGTTTCTGGTTGGTTTAGCTTTAGTTAAAACATAAAAAAGGATTAACATTTTGTAGCAATAAGACAAAAATGCAGGAAACCAAAGTCTCAGGAAGAAGCACATTAGTAATCCTAACCTGATACGTAGAATTTGAAGTAGTCTTTAACCCAACAACTCTCCATGTTATCAAATTTTAGCAAGAAATAACATAAAGCATGGACAATTGAACAGGAGAAGACATAATATGTAGTGGCAAAACGCAAATAAACAAATGGCTAATATACTGACTTCAATTTAAATATTAAAATGCATATAATATAGCAACATGATTCCAAAATACACATGAGTTGAAGTTGATCCCGACAATAATAAACTATTTTATCATAGATTTGATAAGAGCTCTAGATGACAATATAAAATTTTAAATATCAAATATAAAACCCCTAGCCCGCATAAAGTTAGTCCAGCTAAAAGGTGCTTTGTCTTCATCATCTGAATCGAATATACGTCTCTTTCTCATCCTTTTTCTTGCCTTTCTTAATCGTCTCCTGGCATGTCTTCTTCGCAATCCGACCTCATCTTGGGTCTCGACAATTTCCTCGGCCTAGACCTGTACACCTTGTTGGACCTGGTGTAGTTGGTGGACCTCATCAACCACAGGGATTAGCCGGGGAACCTGTTGGACATTTTGTGGTTGTATAACTTCTGATGTTGGTTCGACCTGGACAACATCATTTGAATTCATTTCGTTTTTTTCCTATCCTAAGGTGATGGTTGTGTGATAATAAGAAGACCTAATAGGATTTTATAATGGTTTATTTGATTCTTCATATTCTTTTTACATTGGAAATCTTAAAGTTTTTGGTGGGCTGTCATAATTGCCTAGGTAATTCAAAAACCAATGCTGGTTATTGAATTGTGATGGTCAAGTTTATGAATCACGCTTTAATACATTGTTATTGAATAGTTATGGTCAAATTTATGATTTACATTGGAAATGAAAACATTTTAAAACCTCACTAATTACAACATTCACATAATAAAGTCATGGCTAAGTAACAAAATACCAATCAACATCATTTTTTAATTAAATGAAGGAACCAGATTCGAGGAATGAGTCATACTCACATCCAATAACTTGTTGTAATAACTCAACTCATTCACATACTCACATCCAAACATTGATCTGCAGACTTTATTCAAGCATCATCAAATTATAACATGGAGATACTTACCACTAAATAAAAAATAATAATATATTTTGATCAAAATCGAAGTATTAAATGAAAATCATAAATACATGAAATGGGGAAGGGTTTCAGCATTTTCATCAAAGATATTAACAACCATATGAGTATCGTGATGTGTTTCGTCGATAAAAGCAAGGGTACAACACTGATCTGCAGACATTATTCAAGCAGCATCAAATTATAAGATGATAATACTTACCTCTAAAACTGCCTCATAAAACATTTTAAGGATGGGTCAAACTGGCTCAGAAAACATTTGAAGGATGAGTCAAACTGGCTCAGGAAACACATTTAGAAATCAATAGTCAATCTACTACCATAGAAGAAAATGGCAGCCGTAAGGCCGGACTTGTTATCATCATTGCCAGTGAAAATTGAAAGGTACACAAGTGGATGAAAAATATTCAAAGCAAATAGCAGTCATGATTGTCAAGAGAAGAAAGGTCACTCTCAAATTCACCTTCGGCATTGTCTTCATTTCTGATTGATTAGATAAAACAAATAATAATTCAAGAAAATGAATTCAAGTTACATTAAAAGCCGAAATCGTATAATACTTGGAGGAATCTGAAAACTGACCAACCAATTTAAAAACACTCACAAGTCGAGGATGCTTCCTAGAACCACAAGAAGTAGCTAAGATAAAAAAATCACAATGGCTATGATGTTAAGATATTAACAACCATACGAGTATCGTGATGTGTTTCGTCGATCAATCTTAGAGTACAACACTGATCTGCAGACATTATTCAAGCAGCATCAAATTATAACATGATGATACTTACCTCTAAAACTGGCTCAGAAAACATTTGAAGGATGAGTCAAACTGGCTCAGAAAACACATTCAGAAATCAATAGTCAATCTACTACCATAGAAGAAAATGGTAGCCGTAAGACCGGACTTGTTATCATCATTGCCAGTGAAAATTGAAAGGTACACAAGTGGATGAAATATATTCAAACCAAATAGAAGTCATGATTGTCAAGAGAAGAAAGGTCACTCTCAAAGAAAGGTGGATCAGAAAACATCTTCAGAAATCATAAGTCAATGTAATAACATAGAAGAAAATGGCAACAGTAAGACGAGACTTTTTATCATCATTGCCAGTGAAAATTGAGAATGATGAAAAATACCAATGGGTCTATTTGTTTTGGGGAGACCAAACACAAGAACAATGGCTATGTTGTTAAGCTCACAGATAAGGCCAGAAAAGTAAGCCCAAATCGTTAAACACAGGTTGTACAATAACGTTATAACGCGTATTTATATCTCCAGTAGCAGCAACATGGGGAAGGCTTTCAGTATTTTCAGGAAAGATATTAACAACCATACGAGTATCGTGATGTGTTTCGTCGATCAATCTTAGAGTACAACAGTGATTTGCAGAAATTATTCAAGCAACATCAAATTATAACATGATGATACTTACCTCTAAAACTAGCTTAGTAAACACTTGAAGAATGAGTAAACTGGCTCAGAAAACACATTCAGAAATCAATAGTCAATCTACTAGCATAAAAGAAAATGGAAGCCGTAAGACCGAACTTGTTATCATCATTGCCTGTGAAAATTGAAAGGTACATAAGTGCATGAAATATATACAAACCAAATAGAAGTCATGATTGTCAAGAGAAGAAAGGTCACTCTCAAATTCACCTTCTGCATTGTATTCATTTCTGGTTGATTAGATAAAACATCATTACGTATAACATTTCTCCTTTTGTACACTTGGCATGTTATTCTCATTACCTATTGTAAACTTGTCATTGTTTTTTCAAAAGAGAGTCTGACTTTATCCAGTGTGTACTTGTATGTACGCTGCATCCAAAGTTGATGCAAAGTCTCTTTTGCTGTGCATATTTTCGTACCTATCTTCTTCTCCTTCTTTTCCATATTTGTTCCTACCAAAAATCATCCAACCAAAACCAACAAATCTGGGTCACTGATTCCGGCGACGACGAATATCAGCATCACTGAGGTGAGTTTTTGGTTCTCGTCTTCTTTGTTTTTCAACTGGCTCAGAAAACACCTTTATAAATCAATAATCAATCTACTACCATAGAAGAAAATGCCAGCCGTAAGACCGGACGTTTAATCATCATTGCCAGTGAAATTTGGAAATGATGAAAAATACCAATGCCTCTAGTTGGTTTGGGGAGGCCAAACTCAAGAACAATGGCTATGATGATTAAAGCCAAAATAGTATAATACCTGCAGGAATCTGAAAATTGACCAACCAATTTAAAAACACTCAACATCATAATATCTTTTACACCTAACCTCTTTAAAACAAAAGGAAATTATAGATTTACACTAAAGCAAGACATGATAGTATGATGCAAGGAATGTAGGCCATGATCGCAAACCTGCACATGATCAATAACTCCATCGCCATTAATATGAGCATGCAGGCCACCTTCCTGAAGGTGAAACTGAGATAAACAAAATTGTAATTTCACAGGATTAAAAAAAATTACAAAATAATAATGCTATTGTTGCTGAAACCAGGCCATTTAAATACTACAAATCTACAACCACAATGGGTGCAACATTAGGAACCACCAAACCTTACGGTATTGGTTATGGTGGGAACAATAGGTACATGCTGCATCCCAAAAGCAAAAAACATTATGACAATTAGTGAAAAATGTTAATGCCAAAAAACATCAACAATGTCACAAAGGTTATTGTTGTAATCCTTGTACAGTTTCACTGTTGAAGACATAACAGAGAAATATCAATAAAATCAAAACCCTAAAATCGAAAATAAAAAAAAATAAACAAAGCTGAAACTATGTTAAAAGTTAAAACCGAAAACCAGAAACCAGAAAAACCATAAACCAGAAACTTAGAAAACTATTCTTCCATTATTTCTTTCCCGATCCATAATCACAAACCGTCGAAAATACCCACGACCATCTAACAAATTCCACCATCGTGTAACCATTCCTCCTTCCCACAAAAACTCGGAACTAAAACCAGATGTCAGAACACAAGGTAATAAAAAATTCCATTCAAACCAAAACAAAATCAGAACATACTAGTAAGAGCATGAATATGGAAACATGGAGATGCTAAAGGCCGTAGACGACAGAGGGAGACGAGAGATAGTGGGTAGACGACAGAGAGAGAGGGAGAGAGAGAGAGAGAGAGAGAGAGAGAGAGAGAGAGAAATAGCAGTCGGGGAAGAGAAGACAATGGGAGAGATAGGGGAATTGGAAAAATGTTGCCAAGTGTACAAAACAAGCATTTGGTTGGTATGTTGTTTATTATGTAGTCAATTACCAATTAGGGCTTTTTGTAGTGTAAATTTAAAATCAAAGCAAGGGTAAATTAAGGAGAGACTTGGTATGTTTCATTCTTAGGTAGGAAGTTGATACATCACCAACACACCAACAAAACATAAAGGTGCAAGAAAACCAAAATAACTCCTAATTCAAAAAATAAAAAAGAGCCTTGAAACAAATTGTAAAAGCTACACTTAGGCTTAGATTTTAACCTAAATTCCAACCAATATCATGATGTTTGAATCGCCCTCATAGCAATATCTTCGTGATTGACAATCATGTCGTTAAAAATGATCTGATTTCTTGTCCACCAAATTGACCAACATGTCGAGATCCAAATAAAAATCGTTGTAGATTTGAAAATTTTCTTCGCCACTTTCAAGAACCATTCAAACACATGATCACATACATTAACCTCCTCCAACCATGGCATTTAAATGTTGCTCATATTAGATGATTAATATATGAAAACAAATTTTAAATATTAATGAGAGTAGTTCATCCTCTCATATTTATTTTCTAGACATTGGTATTTTCGAATCCTAAAATATCTAATCATATTATGAATATATATATATATATATATATATATATATATATATATATATATATATATATATATATATATATATATATATATATATATATATTATGATCTGTATCTATCATATTTTTTAAAATCCTTGATTGAATATTCTTTTTTATAGTTGTCTTGTTTCGATTTCTATTAAAAAAATCTATAACGAAGTTATTAATTATTTTAATCCAAAAAGTACAATAGAGAAAATATTCAAATGATTAACATAATATTATTGGCAGACATCCCCAAAATAGACACCCTCCCAAAAGTTTCTTTTGTAAAGGTTGTTAGGCCCTACAAAAGAAATATCATAAACCACACACTACATCAGCTAGGAAATCCTTCTTAGTATGCATAACCAAGGAGGGTGGTCTACTGTTAGAAGGAGGAAATCCTTCAGAGCAAAGAATAGGTGGGATACAGAGAGGAAGAGCCAAGGAAATATGTCTAAGGAGTCTACAACGGTCTTCATTACTCAGTTTCTAGAACATTTCAGAGCAAAGGAGCTTTATGGTCTGTTTGAGGAGCTTGGGGAGCTAGACAAAGAAGTGATTCCTCCAAAGAAGGATAAGAGAGGGAGGAAATATGGATTTATGAGATTCTTTAACGTTAGGGATGTGAGGAGTCTGGTGCTGAAAATGGACAATATGTTGATTGAAGGTATCAAACTTCATGCTACCCTCCCTAGATTCTTGAGAGCAATTGAGAGAGTGTTCACAGAGGATAATGGCATTAAACGGCAAAGGGAAGAAGGGAGGGGGTTTCAGAACGGGAAAGGAGAACACGGTAGACCTTATACTTCTCAGGACCTGAGGCCTTGTAGCGCGCGATTTTTGTCGGTGACGCGACCACCTTATCGCGGAAGTTTGGGTTTCTCCACACAATGAGGAGGGGTGTTACTTTCTGATTTCTTATTTATCCCATGAAGCTGGAAGTGAAAGGGAAGCTATCTAAAACTAACCTTGCACGCGGATGTTTAACTGAACAAACGCTTTAAAGAGATTGGGGGGTTCGGGGTCAGGTTATACAATGGAGAGTTGTCAATTACCCATCCTATATGTGGTTATCCATAGGATATTAGCTTTAGGTTTTGCTTTGTACTTGATAGTGTTTATCCGTTAATGGATTGGAAAATTTTCTTGGGAAAGTATGAGAGAGTGAGTGAGTTTTTGTTGATTTTCGGGTGTTTTTGGTAAGGTACTGGACCTAAGTTTTGATTGGTATGAAGGTACTGGACCTAGAGTTTTTAATTAGTATGCTCGCTAAGAATTCACAATCTTATGCCTACGTATTCCCGTTTAAATGAAACAAGGAAATAAGAGCAATCGTAGTTCCTCCTATTTTAATGGAGGAAAAAGACATTTGGTGTCTTGTTCAAAGCTCAAGATTAAAGCTAAAGGTTTTGACTGAGAGAGAATTTGTCATCTCTAAAGAGGGATTGGACTTCCTCTTAGGGGATTGTTGATTTTTGTGTGCCTTGATCAAAGCCCAAGGTTGAAGCTAAGAGGTTGATTGACTCCACTAGGGAAGTCCTTATACAAAGCCTAAGAGTAGGCTGAAAGAGACTGAATCTTCGGGGATATCATTATACAAAGCCTACGAGGAGGCTAAAAGTTTGACTTTTCTGGGGAAAGTGTTTTATCTATCTTGTACAAAGCCCAAGATTGAGGCTAAAAGGGATTTTGACTCCGCCGGGGAGGTTTGTATGTGTCTTATACAAAGCCCAAGATTGAGGCTAAAATGGGAAATTTAACTGACTCGACTGAGGATTTTTTAATCATTTTGTACAAATCCCAAGATTGAGGCTAAAATAAGTTTGACTCTTCTGGAGTGTATTTCTTAAAGCCTAAAAGAAGGCTGGGAGGAATTGACCCTGCTGAGGAAGATGTTTGTCCCAAGCTTAAGAGAAGGGTATGAAGATTTATGTCTTGTACAAAGCCCAAGTTTGAGGCTAAAAGGGTTTGACTCAATAAGAGAGTGCTTGTATCTGTCCTGTACAAAGCCCGGGATTGTAGCTGAACAAGCTGGAGAAATCATTATACAAAGCCTAAGAGGAGGCTAATTGTTGCTAGGGGAAATATTTATATCAAACCTAAGAGGAGGCTGAAAAAAGATTAACTCAACAAGAGAGTGACTTTATCGGTCTTGTACAAAGCCCAAGATTGAGGATAAAAAGGTTGACTCAACAAGAGAATCTGAAAAGGTGATTGACTCAACAAGAGAGTCTTAAAAGTTTATTGACTCAACAAGAGAGTCTGATAAGTGATTGACTTAACAAAAGAGTCTAAAAAGGTTAGCTCCGCTGGGGAGAATCATTGTACAAAGCCTAAGAGGAGGCTGACTGCACTGAGGAAAGGTCATTATACAAAGCCTAAGAGGAGGCTATCTTTTTGCTGGGGATAATTGAGATCCCAAGGCATGTCCTAATGGGGAATCAACTCTTGCTGATGGTTACATAGGAGTTGAGGTATCAGATACCTTGAGGTTCTGATTTGAGATAGTATTATACTGATGATAAACTAATCCTGGCTTGGGGATTTTAGAAGAGAGACTGGGTTTTAGAACCCATGGGTTTTAACGCTACTGGAGATTGATCCAGAATGATCAGGGTTTCTCCTATGCTGGTAGGGAACTTGAGAATGTCTTTGAGACTCAAGAGGATAATTAGATTGTCCAAGTCTACTGGTGTGGAAGAGTTTTATCTTTTGTATAATGCCCAAGAGGAGGCAGGTGTTTTAAGGGATGAGAATCAACCCTAAAATTGGTCTGAGGTTTGACTCTGGAAAGACTTCTCTAGCAAAGGATCACTTAGTTTTGTCTTATACCTTTAAGACATCTTCAGGGTCCTTGTATTAGGCCCAAGAAAAGGCATGAGAACTTCTAAGAAGCTGGAGGGTCCTTGTACAAAGCCCAAGAGGAGGTGGGGATGCTTTTAGGAAGCCTATGGGTCCAAACTTAAGAAGATTTCAAGAAAATTTTCACTGAGAATACTCTTTTCTTTAGTGAACAGTTCTAGGGTTTGAAGAAATTCAAGAGAAGTTTCACCGGGAATTAATCCTCTCTGGGGAAACTGAATTTCTTTGACAAGTTCTAATAGTGACAGTCTGAGAAAAGGTTCACCGAGAATACCGCCTTTCTCTTTGTTCCATATTGTTTAAGCCCAAGAGACGGAAAGACTGTATCTGGAAGTCCTATGAGGATCTAGTTTTAACTGTATTTAAAGAGTGACCAACTGGATTTACCTAGTTCTAGACCTAATTGTCGGGGAAAACTCTAAATAGCTATACTAGTACATATACAGTTGATATATGACAAGTATTTAAAAGGATATGAAAGAAGACTTACAGTGCGCAGCTTCCCACAATACAGTTATATATATTAAAGCGAGTAAATGAAAGCTGTTAAAACTTACAGGCGAGTAAGTTTCCATGCTTTATTGTTAGTTTTTCAAAGAAATTAAAGAAAGTTTTGATAACAACATGTATATTTGAATCTAAATCAAAAGAGAAGTTGTTTTCGAAAAGATTATTGGGGCTTATACTTAAAGAGAGGCCCAGGGTTTAACAGTGATCGCACCGTCATTTTGAAGATCGTCTCGGGACTTATACAACGACTGAGGCCCAAAGAGGTTTATTTACAAAAGGGTTGGGTCTTACAACTCAAGGAGAGGCCCAGAGGATTTCTGTTTGAAAATGGCGATCGCGCCGAGATTTTTTTATCGTGTCGGGGCTTATACAATATCTGAGGCCCAAAATAGTTTATGTACAACAAGGGTTGGGTCTTACACTCTATTATAGGCCTATGAGTGTTTGAAAAAGATTTGTTAGGGTGAAAATCAAAGAAACCCTAATTTCATCATTTTTTAAAGTAATTATTCAAAGAAAATTAATTAAAATGATAAAAACATCAAATAAGTTTGAATAACAACTTGTGATTTTTGGTTGAGGTTGGAAAAATGATGTTTTAATCACAAGATGAATTAAAACTCATTTGGTTTTGATTTCCAAGGTGATAATTCCTTTTTGAAATGTTTAAAAACAATAAAAAATGAATTTATTTACAAAAATATTAACTATATTAAATAAATAATATAAATTTGGTTTTTTTTTGGAATAAAATATTTTAATATTTTTGTGGTTTTTTGCAAAAAGAACCAATAAAAAATAATAAAAATTGAGAGAAATTAATTTTCAAATCATTTAAGAAAATAATATGAAAAATATAAAAAATGGAAAAAAGTGGTAAAAAAAAAGGGTCTGCGGCGAGGGGGATTCGAACCCCAGACCTCCAAGCCAAACACATGAGCGCGTAACCACTGGGGTGGTGATACATCCGTGTATCAAAACCACCCCGTAAATATATAAGGGGTGCCTTGTTTTAGGCATGGGCAAGGCAAGGCAAGGCAATGCCAGTTTTTGGGCCATTTACGTGAATCCTCTAACTTTCTCATTTCTCCATGGATTGGGACAAAATTTATATGTATCTGGCCTAGAATTTCCCAAGGAATCCAATGGTGGTCATGGTCTTTTCAGATGAGGTCCGTATTTTAAAACCCGGTAGTGGTTTTGAAATAGGCCTATATTTGCATCTTCTATGCTACCTCATGTTACAGGCAAGAATTACATGATGAGTTGGTTCAAACACAACATATACAACATGTATGAGATGATGATCAGTGGACTTCAAAGCAATGCATAATTCAAAGAATTCAAGTTGTCATGCACTTACCTCTTGGAGCTTTTTGTGCTATCTGCCAAGTTACTTGTGCCAGAAGTAATTTCATGCTTTGGACACTCTCAATTGACCCCTTAGAAGCTTTTAAAATGGTTAGAACAAGCTAGAATCCTCAGGAACAAGTTTGAGTTCTTTCTTGCAAAAGGGGCAAAAGTGACCAATATGGCAACTCTCTCAAATGGTGTTCCAGATGAGGGGAACCAATTGAGACAGTTCAAGGATGATATTTGAAGTGTGTTTGAGGTCTTATCTAGTTTTGAAAGTGACTGAATCAAGACATGGCTTGAAAAATGCAAAAAAGTCAATTTTTGAGGTTTTGGAGGTTGACTTTGTGATTTTGGTGTTACAGGTCACATGTTAGTGTTTGGATAGCTTAGATACAACATATTAGAGGTGTTTGGATCATGAGCTGTGATGAAATTGCTCTCTAACTCAAAAAATCAAAGATACCTTGCAAAAGAAGGCATTTTGGCCTAGAAAAAGGGATTTTGAGGAAAACAAGTGTTGTAGTGCTTTGGTGTACTCAAACTGAGCACAAATGAGCTCTATTTATAGTAGAGCAAGTTTGTTTTGCAAGCAATAGTGAATGGCAACTGCAGCCGGCCTTTGGCCAATGTTATGCAAAAGGAATCTCAAGTCTCCTCTAGCCATTAACTTGAGATTATAGAACATGCTTTATATCTTTGGTTCAGAGATAAGTTTGGACTGAATTCAATTGGAATAGGCTCATTTCATGCCACCTTGATGCATTCATTAAAGGCTTGAAAACAAAATTGGAGTCTTGGTATCTTTTAGCCTTTTTAGGTTTGTTAAGGCTACTTATAGATTCATGGACTTTGGAGGCTTGGGGATCAAATCATTCCCTTCTTGTGTTATCCTCAGATATGTCTAAATTGATGACAAGGCTTGCATTTATCAAATTTGGACAAATCGAGCAAAAGGCACAAATTCTGCCTTGTAAAAACTAGTTCATGATGCCATGTTCCAAGGGTTGTATCTCCTTGCTCAAATTGAATTTGGAGATGATCTGGTACTTGTTGGAAAGCCCTCATGGCATACTTCAACTTTGATGTTCACCCCTAGACCTGGTTTGACTTGGATCAAGGTGAAAAATGTCCCTACATTTTGGTAAAAGTAAGGAAGATTCTGACTTAGTGAAAATTTCACTAAGTGTTGGGAAAATGTCATTTTCATGTTTTTAGCCATTTTGATCACTCCATAACTTAAAATCCATGAGGAATTGGAGTTTGATGTAGTTGTGGCTTTTATAGAGTGTAGCAAGACCTACAAATCCAGCTTTGGATCACCCAAAATGGTTGCTTGGATCTCAAGTTATGGCCCTTGGAAGTTGGTACCCTAGCCACTTTGTTCCATAACTTAGAAAAATTCTAAGTTTTTTATGGTTACCCCTTTTACAAGTTAACTCACTTTCTTTGATTTTTCTTGATTAATGATGATTCACATCACATACTAACATTGTTTTAGGGTCAAGGAACCATAATTGTGAAAAATTCCAAAAAGTCAAACTTGATTTTGTGCACAGTTGACTTTTTATCGGATAAAATCCAAACTGTGCGATCCTTTGTGAAATCAAGTCCTTGACCTAAATCCAACCTAATGGATATATTCCCTAGGTGTTATAGGGTGTATTGAATCATGTCCCAAGGTTTGGGAGCATGTCTTGGTCAAAAGTCAAAGGTACAGTTGACTTTTTCCTCGAAACCCTAATTGTGGTCCTGATGAAATTAAAACTTGTGGATCAAGCTTCTTGGATTAATCCATTGTTGCAAATGGATCAATGTAGTGTATTGGAGACCCTTAAATCATGTCTTGAGGTCTTGGCTCATGTTTTGTCCCAAAAGTTAACTTAGGGGTGAATTAGGTCAAGAAACCCTAATTGCTGATTTTTGGGTAAATGCATCTCCTGAGGTTAAATTGACTTAATGATTGGGTCCATGAGGTCCCTTAGAGTATTTTAGGTTGTTCCTTGAAGCATTGGCTCATGCCCAGAGGAAAATTTCCATCTGGAGGCCTCAGTCGACCAAAACCCTAATTTGGTGACACTGGCGATCTTAAGGCTTGATCCACTTGGACTGTTGCAACTTTGTGCTTAATTCCTGATGTGGAAGTCCTCTTGATCCTTTATGGGTGTTTGAGAGGTCAGACAAGTTAAAGATCATGTCATTTCTTGATTGATACTTTGTCTAAGTGCTTTGAGAGGGCTTGAAACCCTAATTCTTGATTGTGGTGAATGCTCAAACATCTCTGAGGATATTGATGAGGCATGATGGTTCATCCATATTGTGATGATGATTTGCACAATGATGGGAAATCTTGGTGCTCAAAATTTGGGGTATGACAGATGCCCCTATTTAATCTTCTTGGATCTGAAGGTGTGAATGGCGAAGTTACTCGGCATTCAGGGTGCAAGAGGATTAAATATCGGAATACCCGAAATTTTGACAGTGGTTATGAACGGTAGTTTGCTCATCCATCTTCTTTTTCTAAGCAATGATGCTTAAAAAAAGGTGAAACTTCCCCTTGATCCTGGTCTTCAGCCACGGAACCGGTCTCAGTTTCTGATATAAACTTCCCCTCGATCCCGGTTTTCAACCACAGAAGTGGTCTCAGTTTCTGATGTAAACTTCCCCTCGATTCTGGTCTTCAGCCACGGACCTTGTCTCAGTTTTTGATGTAAACTTCCCCTCGATCTTGGTCTTCAACCAAGGAACTGGTCTCAGTTTCTTTTATCAATAAACTTTCTTGACAAGGGACGTTATTTGTAGCGGTTTTCATCAAACTTCTCGCCGAGTTTTTCATGGGGATATGCCATTTGATGGGAAAAGTTTTGATGTCAGACTTGCTGGGGAACCCATTCATCTGAGCTGTAGAGGTGTGCAAACTTCTCTGTTGGAGATGCCATTTGTTGACTCTACTGGGCAAACGAGTCTCTTGAAAGACTGCTTTCTGCTTAGGGATATTACATCATACTTTTCTTCGAGATCTTTTCGGAGAAATGCCATGCGATGTAATCCAATTTTGAGGTGTTGATGACTTCATTAACATTGACTTTCTTGCGATAAAAACCAATGCGTTGCTGAGAGTCTTTAGTTGAGAGGCTTCCTCTAGGGATTTTCCTTAATCCAAGAAAGCAAGAATATCGTCTTCGATAGTAAAGAGTGACATTTGTCGAATGCCTTCTTGTATTTCAGAGGTTTAAGTTATCAAAGTGGTTAAGGGACCAACTCCAATCCAGAAATAAGCTGGAGGAGAGATTGTTCAGACGCAACATTTCCTGACGAGGAAAAAACTGACAACTCGATTGAGAGGACTTTTATCACTGAGGAATAATACCGACTTGAGTGATAGTGATGCAATATGAATATGAATGCAAATAAATAATGCATGATGTATGTATGTTTATGCTGACAAAACTGACGCAAGATACATACTAGTGGATGAACACGACTGGGTACTCGGCTACTGTGGGGAACGAGGAAGTACCATTTGGTCCAAAATAGCAATTCTGCATTGCTTAGGAGAGATAATCCCTGTGGGGAAGAACGCAATGTTGGTCGGACTTAGGAGGTAAGAACTCTGCCAGGGACGTCAGATGGAATATTCGCATCTGACACAGTTGATCCTTCATTCAGGCGTATTAGTTCAGAAGGAGTACTTTGATTATGCAACTTGAAGCTTAATCACCTTTGGGAGAAGTGATCGAAGTTCTTTTGATGTTCACCAGTCAAAAGGAATTGCCATCTTTATCTTAAAAGCAGAAAATTTTTTGACAATTAAATTCATTTTTGTTTTATTTCAAGAATAGTTAATCATGTTAAAATGTCGTTCTGTAAAGCTAAAACAAATAAGAATTACAAACAAAAGCACTAGGGCTCAAATTTTATTGATAGGAGGGAAATCAGCCAAATGCGTGATTCCATGGAGTATTTACAAAGTTAGAAAATGGTAATTTAAGGGAAAAGGGCTACATTGAAACATAACGACCGCTATCCTTCTACCAACTTTGAATTCTGGGCATCCTGAGCTTCCGTCGAAGATGACCTTGACTGGAGTTTTCTTGATGGATGGCATAACTGTTGTTGGGGGATTTGCCCCTTCGTTGGACGTAGTTACTTGCCATTAATCCCGAATTTTTGCCTGGATTGTACTTTGATATTTCCAATCCATAGGGATGATTTTCGATTATGTCTTTAATTTTTGCCTGGACCGCCCTTTCGGATTTTCAATCCACCGAGACATTTTTTTTATTTAGGCGAAGTCTTTCTTGACTACGTCAACATTTGTGGGGTATGCAAATTCTTCTCCATCCATGGTTGTGAGTCTCAAGGCACCGCCTGAGAAGGCTTTCTTGACCACATAGGGGTCGTCATAATTCGGAGTCCACTTGCCCCGGGAATCAGTGAGGAATGATTGTATCTTTTTTAGCACAAGGTCTCATTTCCTGAAGACGCGAGGTCTGACCTTTTTGTCAAACACCTTCTTCATTCTTTGTTGATACAACTGACTGTGTCATAGAGCCGTGATTCGCTTTTCTTCGATCATATTCAATTCGTCGTGCCAAGTTTGGCACCATTCAGCCTCTGTTAACTTAGGCTCCATCAATACCCAAATTGATGGTATATCTACCTCTATGGGGAGCATTGCTTCCATGCCATATACTAAAGAGAAAGGGGTTGCCCCTGTTGAAGTGCGGACGGATGTGCGATATTCGTGAAGAGCAAATGGCAGCATCTCGTGCCAGTCTTTGTAGGTTACAGCCGTCTTTTGAACGATCTTCTTGATGTTCTTGTTAGCTGCTTCTACCGCTCCGTTCATCTTATGTCGGTAGGGAGATGAGTTATGATATTTGATCTTGAACTCAGCGCACAACTCTTTCATCATCTTATTGTTCAAGTTAGATCCATTATCAGTAATAGTACTCTGCTCTTAGAATTTTTCTCGCCATTGTGTGTCCGTTGGCAGGAGTGCCAAAGGATCCTTCGTGAATTTCTTTTATCAGCATGTTTGCTTCTGGTCTGTCTACACATCGAAGCAAGACCATGTCAAAGTTCCTCTTATAGAGTGTATCACCGCTCAGAAAGAAACTTCCTGCTAGTCTTCTGAGGGTCTTTCTGTCTTTCCTGGATGCCCCAGGTGGGTATTCTTGTTTCTGAAGGAAGCATTTGATATCGTGATACCAAGGTTTGTCGTCTATGACTGCTTCGATCGCGAAAATGTAAGCGGGCCTTTCAAGGAACATTATGTCGATCTTAGGTATGTCGTTCCATTGACCTACACTAATCATGGTAGAGAGAGTGGCTAATGCATCACCCATGTGATTCTCCTCACGAGGGATGTGATGAAACTCGATCCTTTCGAAGAATGGTAACAACCTTCTCGCGTAGTCTTTGTAAGGAATCAATCCTGATTGGTATATGTTCTAATCTCCTTTGATCTGATTGATAACCAGGGCTGAGTCGCCATATACATCCAAGTTCTTGATCCTTAAGTCGATCGCTTCTTCGAGACCCATGATACAAGCTTCGTATTCGGCCTCGTTGTTTATACACTTGAATGTCAGTCGGGCTGTGAAAGGAATGTGGGTACCCTTAGGTGTTATAATGATTTCCCCAATTCCGTTTCCATAATGATTGATAGCTCCGTCAAAGATTAGTCTCCATTGGGAACCTGGTTCTGGCCCTTCACCGGGTAGCGGTTCATCGCAATTTTTCATTTTCGAGTACATGACATCTTTTTTTGGGAAGTCAAACTCGACTGATTCCTGATCGTCAATTGGTTGATGAGCCAAATGATCGACTAAAATACTTCCTTTGACGGCTTTTTGAGCATGGTACTCTATGTCATATTCTGATAACAACATCTGCCAACGGGCTTTCCTTCCCGTGAGAGCAGGTTTTTTAAAGACATGCTTGATTGGATCCATTTCAGAGATTAAACAAGTAGTGTGACGAATCATATACTGGCAAAGACGTTTGACTGCCCAAGCCAGAGCACAACAAGTTTTCTCAAGCATAGTGTACCGAGTTTCACAGTCGGTGAATTTCTTACTCAAATAGTAGATGGCAGACTCTTTCCTTTTTGTTTCGTCTTGTTGGCGAAGTACACAACCCATGGAGTCTTCCAAGACTGTAAAATAGATGATCAGTGGTCTTCCTTCCACTGGAGGTGATAGAATCGGTGCTTTCAACAGGTATTCCTTGATACTATCGAAGGAGATTTGGTAGTCTTCTGTCCAAACGCAGTACTGATTTTTTTTGAGTAATTTGAAGATTGGCGCACATGTCGCAGTCATGAGAAATATAAATTCGGAAATGTAATTCAAACGTCCCAGGAATCCCCTGATTTGTTTTTCAGTCTTTGAAAAAGTCATTTCTTGAATAGCCTTGACCTTGTCAGGATCAACCTCAATTCTTTTTTGGCTGACGATGAACCCTAGCAGTTTCCATGAGCGAACACCGAACGTGCACTTATTGGGATTCAAGCGGAGTTTGTACTTTCTCAGACGCTCAAATAGGTTTGACAGGTGGGTCACATGCTCCTCTTCTGTTTTAGACTTGGCAATCATGTCATCAACATACACTTCTATTTCTTTGTGTATCATGTCATGAAATAGAGTAGTCATGGCCCTTTGATAGGTTTCCCCGACGTTCTTCAAACCGAACGACATTACCTTGTAACAAAAGGTACCCCACTGGGTGATGAACGAAGTTTTATCCATGTCTTTCGGTGTCATTTTTATCTGATTATAGCCCGAGAATCCATCCATGAAGGAGAATACTTTGAACTTTGTTGTACTGTCTACCAGCATGTCAATGTGTGGTAAGGGAAAGTCATCCTTTGGACTTGCTTTGTTCAGATCCCTGTAGTCTACACACATTCTAACTTTTTTGTCCTTTTTTGGAACTGGAACTATGTTGGCTAGCCATTGAGGATATTCTGATGTGGCGAGGAAACCCCGTCAATCAGTTTTTGTACTTCCTCTTTGATTTTGATGACCATATCAGGATGAGTCCGTCTTAGTCTTTGTTTCACTGGCGGACATTCTGATCTTAATGGTAGATGATGTTCCACGATGCTGGTATCCAACCCTGGCATGTCCTGATAGGACCAAGCAAATACATCTGGAAACTCTTTGAGAAGCTTTATCAAACTTTCTTTGACAGTTGGACTGAGCGGTGCCCCAATCTTGACTTCTTTTCTCTCTTCCTCTGAACCCAAGTTTACCGTTTCCAACGGCTCTTTGTAAGGTTTAATGGACCTTTCCTCTTGTTTAAGTAATCGGGATATCTCGTCTGGAATTTCATCGTCATTTTCTTCTTTAGCCTCAAATACCGGGAATTCAAAGTTGGGAGAAGGCATTGGATCGTATGTTTCAATGGGGTTTAAAATAAGCAATCTGCATGACGTGATGATTTATTTTTTAGAAGAGATAGAGAGAATGCAAGAGTGCGTGCAGTGTAATTGTTTTTATTATTCGAGTTGTTTTTAGGATTACCATTTTCTGAAAAAGAGAAAAGAGAAAACACCAATAAATGCGAAAATTATAGAATGACGTTATTTTATTTATGATTTGGTCGATTCTTGAAACTACAGCCTTAGAAAACAAAACTCAGTCCCTTTGGGCGAGGCGAAGAGAGATATTTACAGAAAGTGAGCCCTATCAAAACATCCGTTTCACCTGGGCAGGGTGAAAGGTTAAGACAAAGACGGCAATTACTTAGACTTATGAATGACTTTTGGAACGTTGACAGCAACCCATTGGCGGTGAACTCCTCGGTGAATCACAAAGTCTGGTACCTTTCTTCTTGATTTGTCTTCAGAAATAACACTGATTTCTGGTGGAGCAGGATCGTTGGAATCTGTCTCCCAGGCAGAGTTGTCGTAGGAGGATTCTTCTGTTATATCTTGCATAGTGTTTGTACTCTCAGGTAAATCTCCCCATCCAGTGGGCTGGATGTCTTCGAGCCTGATACGAGAGCTTTCAGGAGCGGTGTACTTGACTAAGAAGTCGAATTTGCCACTTGGTTGTCCTAAAGCGTCCCACACTTTCTTGGAACTGGAGGAGTCATCCTTCTCGATGACGTTGACTTTGGGAAAAGCATAGTTGATGAATTTTTGTCCAGCAATCTTTGCAAATTCATCGTTGTACTGGATATTTTCTGAATGCCCTGAGTAATGATCCTATGATTCAGTGGGAATGCAAGTATTCTTTTCAATGATGCTCAACTGATATGCATCGTTCGGCTGACTCTTTTGCACCAAGTCTCCTGGGTACGGCTGCCAGATAAGCATGCCATCCATTGGGCCATAATAGTCGTGGTCAAAGTTGTCTTTCATCAGAGTGTCCTCCTCTAATGAGTTGGGTGGAGCACGACATCCTTCCGGATCACAATCTCCGTATATCATCTTGACATCTGACCTTGGTATATATCTCGGACTCTGTGCGGGATAGCAAAATGGTGTAGGCACTTCTCCCTGAGACATATAACCGTCCTCGTTAAGATAGGACTTCCACTCTTCATCTGTATTAGAGGAATCACCCTTGTTGATGGTATGTACTTCTTGAGACAGTGGGTGATGGAAACCTCCACTATGGAAGAAGTTCTGAATGGGACGAAGACTTTCATTGTTAATAGCAGTCTGGGTACAGTTTGAGGAAAAACCAAGACCTTTCTTCATCTTGTTATCAGTAGGGATGACAAGTTGTCCCCATCCTTTTGCATTGTTAATTTTGATCACTTCGAGAGCATCTTTGTACGAGGAAATCGACGTTCCTCCTTCTGATTGGTTGTCATTGCTCACTGAAAGTGCTTGGAACTAGGTTCCAACAACCCCCTGGTTCTACACAAGTGGACGATGATAAGTTACTCACGATCAAGGCTTGCTCTCCGCAGACTGTGACTAGTTGGTTGTTCTTGACAAACTTTAACTTCTGGTGAAGTGTCGAAGTGACTGCCCCAGCCTCCTGTATCCAAGGTCTTCCTAACAAACGGCTGTATGCTACCCGGATGTTAATAACCTGGAAAGTCATTTGGAACGTGTGAGATAACTGTTTTTCGGGATCCGTCAAATGCTTTGACGATGACCTCACTGCCTCTCATTGGAGATCCCTTAAATGATAGTCGCATTAGAGTGGACTTCGGGATAACATTCAGAGCCGATCCGGTGTCTACCAGTATGTTGGCTAAAGCATCGTCCTGGCAGTTGACTGTAATATTCAGTGCCATGTTATGATTTTGGCCCTCTTCCGGTAGTTCCTCATCACTGAATCCCAAGTTGTTGCAAAAAGTGACGTTGGAGATGATGCTGTCAAATTGTCTTATTGTTACATCTTGTTCCACAAAGGCTTACTCTAAGACTTTTTGTAGAGCCTCCCTGTGAGCTTCGAAACTGAGTAAAAGAGATAACACAGAGATTTTTGAAGGAGTTTGCAACAGTTGATCAACAATGTTGTACTCACTCTTTTGGATGAGCTTCAGCATCTCATCATTGTTCTTTGAAAGGTCGGGGTCACTGGACTGACCGACTGGCTGATTAGGAACTTCTGTTTGAGGTTCCTTTTCTCTGGTAGGTTCTCCAACTCCTCGATTAAAGATTCAACTGCTCCGTATTACTCGACTGATGTCTGCAATATTCACGATGGAGGGTAATGGAGTTTCCTTTCTATTCTCAATTATTGTTACACCATATTTGTAAGGGATAGCATTATCGGATTTGTACGGTACTGGTCCCGGCAGATAGATAACTACAAGAGCCTTCTGATTTTTCTGACCATCTTAGCCGGCCTCAATTGGTTCAAGGATGAGAACCTTTCCACTATCAAGAGGAACTCTTGATTCATGGAGTAAAGGGATTATGGCGCATACATATTTGGCCACTTCTCGCTTAGGGATCAAGACAACTTCTTTGCCTTGATTGGGACGATAGTCTGACATCATGTAAATCGGATCAGAGCTTGAACACGGTTGAATCTCTTTGTGGTCCAACTGACTTTGAAGGGCCACGAGGTAGTATCTTTGGTTATCTTCTGAGCAAACTCTACAGCGCTCATAGTTGTGTGGTGGCACCCAGCCACATCCGTTTTGTATGCAGTGTAACCTCACTAGATCTGTTTCCATTGATCGAACATCCTGATTTTGATGCCTAGTAGGGTTCCATCAGTCATATTGATTTGTTGTGTGTCTTCATCTAGATAGATCGGAAGCCACCAGTGGTTTAACAAGTGTTGCAGTGTCCTTTGAATGAGTGCACATCCTTGGTTACTCTCACGAAACACTTTACAGTTCTGATGCGAAGTCGGAAAACCGAGTTGGACTTGCTTAGTGCGTAATTCCACCAAGCTGGTATTCATCAAGCGAATATCAAAGATTTGAATCATATTCACTTGATAATGACTTCTATCACGGTAATCCTGAATCCATCCCAGATCCATCTGACGCTGGAGGGCCTCTTGTATAAAAGAGCATCCCTGATTGTTTACTGAGCAGTTCAGACAGGAATCGTAATTGTGCCGTGGCAGATCATGATGTTGGCTTTTCCTGAGTGCATTGCCACCAAGTTAACATTCATCGCACGGATGTCGTGGTTTTGAATGATGTTGGAATTTGTATAAGTCATGTTGACCTCACAAATTTGGTGATCTTGGATCCATCCGAGATCCATCTGTTCCTATAGAGCTAATTTCACCACAGAACATCCTTGATTGTCTTTAGAGCAAACATCACACTGGTGATAGTTATGAGATAGTACATGGCCGTACCCGCTCTGTCTGTAATGCATTTTGACCAGATTGGTTTTCAACTGGAGTACATCGTGTATTTGATAGCTATGTTTAGACTCTTCCTTTATCAAATTTACCGCAGCTTTCTCGTGTTGAGGCAACGGATTCGTCTGAACATTTGGATTTGTATCCTTGAAGGATAAGACCCCGCTCCTGACAAGCTTCTGCACATCGGATTTGAAGCTGAGACAGTTTTCTATGTTATGCCCTGGTCCTTCTTGATGGTAAGGACAAGTCTGATCTGTTTTGAACCAAAAAGGCAGATTCTCCAGTATCGCAAAAGGAGCCCTGTTTTGGACGTGCCCCTTGACCAGCAGTAGTGGAAACAGTTCCACGTACAACATTGGTATAGGGTCGAACCCTAGCAGTCGCGTTGCACGGTTGTTGTTGTACTAAGAACGAGCCTGCTGAAGAGGCTGTTGTGTCCTTTGCTGATATTGTTGTTGATTTGGTTGGCTCTGAGCAACCTGAGGTTGGTACGTTGGAACAGGCGTAAGGTTGATAGCAGGAGTTACAGCTGCTACTGGTTGGTACCGTCGCCTTTGCTTTCCGAGAGAGATATTACTAATATCTTGCTTTTTTACTTAGGGAAAGCACTACCGTATCTTTTGGTACTGCTTGATGGTCCTGTATCCTTGACCAAACGTCCTTCTCGGACTGCTTCCTCAAGACGAACTCCTATGCCCACCATCTCAGTGAAGTCGCTGGGCGCACTGGTGACCATTCGGTCGTAGTAAAATGAGCTCAAGGTTTTCAAGAAGATCTTTTTCATCTCTTTTTCCTCAAGAGGTGGACAAATCTGGGCGGAAATTTCACGCCATCTCTGAGCATATTCCTTGAAGGTTTCCTTATCCTTCTGCAACATGGCTCTAAGTTGATCTCTGTCCGGTGCCATGTCCAGGTTATACTTATATTGTTGATCAAAGGCAGCGCCAAGATCTCTGAAAGTGATAATCTTAGTGCGGTTTAATCCCATGTGCCATTTAAGTGCCGCATTGGTTAAACTATCTTGGAAATAATGGATCAGTAGCTGTTGGTTCTCTGTCTGGGTTGACATCCTCTGGGCGTACATCACCAAATGACTTTAAGGGCAAGAGTTACCCCTGTATTTTTCAAATTCGGGCACCTTGAATATGTGCGGAACTTTCACATTGGGGACTAAACAAAGGTCCGCGGCATCCTTTCCGAATAGATCCTGACCGCTAATAGCATGCAGTTCCTTCTGCATCTCCAAGAATTGCTCCTAGAACTCATTCATTCTGTCATACATGATTTCGTTTCCACCAGAAGGTATATGTGGAATTTGTCCTTCCGGGACAGTGTGTACCACGGGCGGTGGTATAGTCATTATGGCAGTGACTCTTGGTGCTTCCCTCTCCTAAAGTTTGTAACCTTCAGGAGTTGTTGTCATGCCCAGTGCATCTTCGCTTTCCCGAAGTTTGTAACCTTCAGGCCTAGCGGCTCCTGCTGCAGTTTCCGGATCTTCCGTGATCGGCGAAATATATCCTTCTGGGATATAGTTAAGTGGCATTCCCCAGGGACGATTTTTAGGAATATTATACCGAGGATTATACTTTTCCACTATGGGCGTCGATGTGATCTCTGAGATCACAGTCCTTTGTATCTGAGCTGCTGCCAGAGCTTGCATGTCATTGTGAAGTTTCCTCAGATCTTCTTTCAGAGCGTCGAGTTCTTCTCTCAACTCTCGGTTATCTTCATCGAGATTATCCATTTTCTTTTGTCGTTTGGCCCGAGTATTATACGAATGAGACAGCTTGAATCTAGAATCGAGACACAAACGTGAGAATCGTAGGGAAGAAGAATGCGTTATGTGAGAATGATGAATGATATCCAATGATTATAATAATTGTTTTTTGTTTAATCAAAAGAAACTTCAACAATTGGATTGCAAATATCATACAGTGGGGAAACCCCATTTTATTGAATTCAAAGATTGCGAAAATGGAAATACAGTAATTTAAAAAGTGCTGTAAAAGGAAATGTCTAAACTTATGGATCCTGAGTCCTCTCTGAGGAGAGCTCAGGTGTTGGTTCTGGTATTTTCCTTTTTTTTTACTGGGGCTCTTGAGCCGTTGTCGGGTTGTCATTCCTTTGCCATGTGAAAGGAGCGAGCAAATTCCTTTGGTCTTCTTGATTCTCTACAACATGTTGCTTTAAAATCTCGATCAGAGCATCCCTTTCTTTTAACACTTGCTGTATTTTGTTACACTCTACGTTGAGAATGCGGTTCTTGTTCTTCCAAGACTTCTTCTCCTATTGAACTTTGTTGAGGGTGACCTGGAGTTTTTTCGTATCAGACATAAAATAAAGGACAGATTCCTTTAACAGAAGAACTTCTTGACGAGGGTAAGGCATCCTCAACTTGAGAGCTCTAGTTTGTACCCAGTGGAGATAAGGTTCCACAGAGACACAGTTTGGTTTTCCTAGAGACTCTTTTCCTTTCCTGTGAACATGTTTCCAGGCATGCACTATTTCTGTCTTTAGTGCCCTGTCATTTTCTCCTTCCTTGAAGAAAAGACCTTCCGGATGAACATTACGCGGGACATGTCTCATCGGGTATCCAAATTGACGACGAACTAAAATTGGATGATAGTTGATTCCTCCTTTAGTTCCTATGAGGGGTACATTAGTGAAGTTTCCACAACGGTCAATGATTCTTATCCCGTCATAGATCCGATTGTACCAATCGATGACAGAGTTGGTAACAGACATGATTCTCTGTGACCAATGTAGAGTACTCTTATGATCACAAAAAGCAGCCGACTTGGGTAAATGGGAAGTGAACCATTTGTATAGAAGGGGTACACAACATGTGATTGGTCCTCCGCTGTACAAATTCCTTAAGTGTATAGAATGATAAGCATCTGCGAGCAGGGTCGGTACAGGGTTTCCAATTAGAAAAATCTTAATGGCATTGATATCAACAAAGTCATCAATGTTGGGAAACAGAAATAACCCGTAGGTGAGTAAGACGAAGATGCTCTCGAAAGCAGTTACGTTCCCTATACTAGCAAAGTACAGGGCTTTCTTTATCAAAATCTTGGCTGGTAAACCTTGGATTCCACCCTTAATGGTTATGTGAGTCCTGACTTCTGACTCGTCCAAATAGATAGCTCTTGCAATGATTTGATCCTTTGGAATTTCTTCCAATCCAGAAAAAGGAGCTTAGTCAGTGATGGGTAAATCAGTCAGATGAGAGTACTCCTCTAGTGTTGGTGCTAGTTGATAATCTGGGAATGTAAAACAGTGATAAACCAGATCGTAGAACTAAATCAGCGTAGCCAGGATTCCTTCAATTACATGGACCCTTAACAGAGACAGCAGTCCTTCGTACTTAGCTCTGAAAGCATCAGGGTTGGTGATCATCCTTTCCAACCCTCTTAAATCCTCTAATTTTGGAACCTTGAAGGTATACTTGTGAGTCTTCCTTCTACCGAAATCCATAACGCAATCCTTCTCTCTGATATTTGCAATCACTGTCTTAGTTTAATTTGAAAAATGAGAGAATAGAAAGAAGATCTTTTTTCTTTGTTTAAAGTTTATTTTTAATGAAATGAATGCATGAATGCAACACACAAAAACATAGAAAAAACACAGGGTCAAAGGTTCAGTGTCATAAAGTCATGGCTCTACCCATCCCCAAAGGTTGTACTATGGTGATTTTTTGTACCTGTCCTCAAAATCATTGACCCCCCTTGGGATAGCAATAGCAGGCTGGTTCACCCGAGCGAGCTGCAGTATCTTAGAGTAATCTCAAATGAGGGTAGTATCGCGTGACAACTATTTCTGATAGCTTCCGCACTACAAAATAGTAACATGGTCCCAGCCTACTAAATCCACTGTTTCATGGATACCACAATTGAACAATCTGCTTTCAACAACTAAAGTCATTTAGACATTGAATCCGCAAAGGGTATCTCCACTGATTCGATGGTCTATCGGGGTCGCTTATTTGGGAGTCACTCACTGTAAGATTACCCGTCTAATGCCATCACTTATCTTAGGTATCACTCAAACTTTCCAGATGCGGCATCACCCGCAGTCCTATTAGCAGAAAAATAAACACAGATATCAAGTAGGAAAAGCGATATATATATATTCATTCCTAAAACTAACATCCTAGACCTCTTAAGAGCTATAATCCTAGTCTTATACAGACAATGACTCCCCAGCAGAGTCACCATTTTGCTGATTTTTGTCGGTGACGCAACCACCTTATCGCGGAAGTTTGGGTTTCTCCCCATAATGAGGAGGGGGTGCTACTTTCTGATTTATTATTTATCCCATGAAGCTGGAAGGGAAAGGGAAGCTATCTAAAACTAACCTTGCACGCAGATGTTTAACTGAACAAACGCTTTAAAGATATTGGGGGTCCGGGGCCAGGTTATACAATGGGGAGTTGTCAATTACCCATCCTATATGTGGTTATCCACAGGATATTAGCTTTAGGTTTCGTTTTGTACTTGATAGTGTTTATCCGTTAATGGGTTGGGAAAGTTTCTTGGGAAAGTAGAGAGAGTGAGTGAGTTTTTGTTGATTTTCGAGTGTTTTTGGTAAGGTACTGGACCTAAGTTTTGATTGGTATGAAGGTACTGGACCTAGAGTTTTTTATTAGTATGCTCGCTAAGATTTTGCAATCTTCTGCCTACGTTTTCCCGTTTAAATGAAATAGGGAAATCAGAGCAATCGTAGTTCCTCATATTCTAATGGAGGAAAAAGATGTTTGGTGTCTTGTTCAAAGCTCAAGATTGAAGCTAAAGGTTATGACTGAGAGAGAATTTGTCATCTCTAAAGAGGGATTGGACTTCCTCTGAGGGGATTGTTGATTTTTGTGTGCCTTGATCATAGCCAAAATGTTAGTTCTGAATTGGCAGCAATTTTGCTAAAACATCCTGTTACATCAAGATGTCTTACTTGATGTCTTGACATGGTTGTTTCTAACATTCTGCAGATGGTGTTTCTTAGTGTTGCAGGATTTTTTGCTGATGTCAAGCACGATGTCTTAACATCTGCTGACAGAACATTCTGTTGAGATTGTTTTGGTTTTATTTGCTGCGTAATTTTTTGAAGTCTGCTGTGTGTTTACATTCTGTTATTGGCGAGAGAAAATCATGGTCTGTCATTTTTGTAGCAGCAATATGTTTAATAGGACGTGATTACTTGCTAAGAAGAACAAGTTAAGCAAGAAGTCCTATTGTATGCTGAGACATGTTGAGATGAGAAGTTCTCATCATCTGGAGCAACATGTCGGATAAGATGTCCTATGTTGTATCATTCGACATCGCGCCTGAGCTGAGCTGGACAGTTGAATTCTGTTGTGATTTAATAGATGCAGAATATTCTGGGAATATTATGTTATCCTATGTGGCGCTGTTTTTTGGTCTGGGAGATTCAAGTCAGAATCAAGAAGAATAATGACTTTCTAATTATGGAGATAATTTAGGAAAGATTTGATTGAAGACCTATTTTGGTGCAGAAGTTATTGCAGATTTTTAACATCAGTTTTAGTGTGATTTGAAGCCCAAATCCAGTTGGGATGTAGGTTATAAATAGGAATGTTTGTAACCTGATTTTGTAACGATTCCAAGATGTAAAATTATTAGGGTTTCGTTCTTGTGAACCACTCTCTAGGAGAGTTGGTATGTGTGAACCACTCGGATTGTGAGATGGTCACTGTTCTCCTCGAAGCTTTTAAGCAAGAGTGAGTGTTGTTCTTGGAGGAAGTTGTTAAGCAGCTCTAAGTATTGTTCTTAGTCATGTGAGTCGTGTCTAGGTATTAGCATATAAGTGAGTCTGTTACTTTTCTGTGACTGAAGAGTTGTTGGAAATCAAGCTGTTGATGCAGTGGCTGAGGTGTTGACTGCTAGACATCATTGTGATGAATGGAAGTGAGATGGAGTCTCTTATCTAGGAGGACTTAGGTAGAAGGGTCATTGGGTAGTGATTAAGTGAGTAGATCATCAACGGGTGTGTTGATTGTAGGGTCTATGAATTGATACTGCTGATAGTGAACTTCCTTCCTGGCTTGGTATGCCCCTAGATGTAGGTTGTTAGACCGAACTGGGTGAACAAATTATGTGTGCACTGTACTTTTCAGTAACTTCTTTAATTGCCTATATCTTGTATATGCTGTTGATAACAGGCCAGATGTCTCGACATGTTATGTGACATCTGGGTCTGTCATACCAGAATTTCAATTGGTATCAGAGCAGGCATCCTGTCTGTTTTTGGATGAGATCTAGGGAAGATACTTTCTGGTTCATGTGCAAGGAAATTAGTTTTGCTGAGAAGTTGTATGGACTTGGTCAGTTCATATGTTGTTTAAATGGTCCCTTGAAGTGGAGGATGGACTATTCATGATAGGGTGTGTATTGGCTTTGTTTGAAGTTGTCAGGTAGCTTTGGTGGTGAGCTGCTGTGTGGTGTGATTTATTTTCAAACCTATGTTGACCTATTATACATGGAGTGGCATGGGTTATTATGTTTTGCCTGAAGGCTGTAGAGGAGTTTTCTGGTGTGTGTTCCGCTGCATATATATATCTGATGGAAAATTCCTGGTTGTTCATATTGCTGAGGGAGATTCTACAACATCTACAAAAGAAGTGGCTAGTTCTTTTGTTGATGTGTCTTATAAGATGTTCTGACATCTTATTAAGGCAAGCAGGATCTGTTTCCTTGGTAGTTCCGCTGCATGAGGTTCTGATTGAAGAGCTCTAGAAGTATGGGATTCTGGAGTTATGATTGAAGGAAGATTGTAGTTGTCCTTACTCGTTTTCTGTACTTGTAGATGTTAACCGGTGTGATGTCACATAGCATTCCAAAGTCGGAAGCAGAGGGGTGTCTTTGTGATGGTTGAGTCTTGTATGACTTGGTACATGGGTGAGTGGCTTCATCATGTATGCTGAAGTCAGATTAAAGGTTAAGATGAATTATCAAACTCATGCTCTAGGGGTTTGATGATTTCTTATTGATTAAGTTGTTGAAGACACTTGATATGATGATCAAGTCCAATCAAGGCAACTGAGTCATGTTCTGGAGTCTTTTAGTTATTCTTCAGACTAGGAGGTGCTTCCTAGGAAGCATAGGGGTGAAGACCGTGGAGGTGATTTATTTTCACCTTTCACAAAAACAGCAAGGAATGATGCATCTCTCTTTGACCCTAAGAGTGAATCCAATCTGTTTGAAGATTTGTTGAGGTAAAGAAGACTTGTTCAGAGAAAGTCTTAGTTACTTGAGTCAAGAGTGGCAGCCTTGGTATCTCAACATTGTCATTGAAAAAGATACTTGCAACAAGACTGAATACTTTATAAGTGTTCATGACATGATCTGCTGGAGCTCAGCTATAGCAGTGAAGAAGGGTTATTGTATAAGGATTTAAGATCAATTGCTATTTGTGAAATCCACAAGTATTTAATTGATAATCCTTGAGATTCCAGAGTGGGGATGTTCTGTCAGATGTTCTGACATCTTTTCATCAGAGGTTTGAAGAATCATGGGAGGGGTTCTATATTCGCTCAAAAGTCTCCTAGGGGTTGACCTGGGATTATTTGCTTAACATTTGTCCCTGGAAAGTATTGTGATTGAGTGGTCCAGATGGTGATGCTGTTGAAGATGGAGATGGAAGACTATGAAGACATCTTAATCTTGATGGTTACAACTTGGATTAGTTTATTTCTGATCTAAGTGAGTTAGAATGAAGAGGTTGTGTTGTATTTTTTCTCTATGGTAGTCAGATGTTTATGTTGACCTGAATAAGCTGCTCTGGCTGTGTTTTATTGGGAGCTTCTTGAAGAACTTCTATGTGCAATGAGTCCCTTGAATGGTAATGGGAAGCTGATGTCCCAAATGATGTTTGTAACATCATGATGGTTATATTTGGAAGATGATTGAGATTGTGCACTTGGAGTTGGATGCTCAAGCATTTTTGTCAGATAAGGTGATTTGATCAGAAAGTTTTTTAAGAGTTGTTCCTTCTGTTGAAGAGATTGGATCTCAGTAAAGCTTTTAAGTAAGCTGAGAATTCGTGAAGTTTATGAATAGTGTCAAACCGATCAGGATAATTGGATGTGTTCTCTAGGAGTGAGAGTATAGTATGTGAGTGTGCTCAGCAAGTGTGTGAAGATCTGGTGCACAATGGTTAACCTTCATCTAGAGCATTGGTTATCTATGACAGGGGGAGTACTTGTCTATGGATTTTGCTACAAAGGTGCATATATTGTGAAGCTTGCATGTTTATGGAGATTGGTTGCCTCTTATGAGGATATAATGTCAGATAACATGCTATGACATTAGGCTGCTAGATGGTGTTTTGGTTTGAATCATGTGCGCACATGCTTCTGAGGAGGAGTGTGAAGGACCGCTTTGTTTGTGTCTGGGAGAGTTTATTTTTCTCTGCAGATTTTGGAGATGTCACACTTGTCTTGGTGTGTGTTATTAATTCTAAGTAAGAGGAATTTACTTAGAGTTCAGTGGAAGGCAGTGTGCTTATGCTTGAGGATGATTGAAACTTATTGCTCGTGTATAGAAGAGGAGTTAGTTGAAAGTGTAAGGAGGTTCTGGTTCTCTGGGAGCTTGTGGCAAAAGTTCTGGGTTGAAGCATACCTTCTTTTGGTGAATGAGAGTTTATTTCTCTCTGGGTTTCTGAAGTTTTCTTTGTTCAAGCTGGTGGCGCAGTGTTGTTTGAAGATCTTCAGTTGGATTACAATGCATATAACAAGTCCAGTGGTGGAGCATATCAAGAACCATGATGTGTGGTGTCTATGATGTGTGGAAGATGTCCTAACCAATGTTAGAACATCTTTGGGTTAGTTATCCTTGGAGTAGGATTCTATGATCACTTTTTGTCTAAGAGGTGTTTATCTTATCATACGGGAGAATGATGAGTTAAGGACTGTCTTGGATGTCTGATGTGAATATGACATGCTAGAAGTGGATCAGTTTGGTGCTTGTGGAGCAATTGAGTTGAAGATTTTTGGAGCATCATTCGTGAAATATAGGGGGAGAACTTCTGTCTGTTAATTGTACTAGTGTGGTACTTGGTTTGCTTGAGGATCAAGTATTAAGTGAATGCGTTCAGCATGTGTGTTGAACAGAGGGTGCGCTCTTGAAGACATATATATGAGTCTTATGTTTTCCATTCATTTAAGGTGTTCTTCTTACAAAGGAGCACTGGTTATCTTAGATAGGGGGAGTTGGACTTCTGTTTTGGATTTGTTGCTGCAGTAGTACAGTTGTTTATCAAGATTGTTTATGGTTTCAAAAATCTATGATAGTGTACCTCTGGTGAGGGTGTAATGTCAGACAAGATGTCATGACATTGTGTGACTGGTTTAGTTCTGGGTGGACTTGACTGGTTGATCTTGGTCATGTCATTGGGTTGTCAATGTATTGTATCAAAGTTGTACAAGCTTCTGAGTTGTATGTGTTCGGCTACTGGTTGATTGCCCTTATTGCATAGTTGCTTTGTTTGCCAAAAAGGGAGAGTAGGTTTGTTCAGTATAGTCTGGATTTTGTGTTTAAACCAGTTTCTCTGGGATGTAGAATAGTCTGTTCTATTCTGAGTATGTTGGGTTGGTTTTGTGTCATGTGATCTGTGGTATGAGTTACCAGGAGTGGTGGTTGATTTTCTCTTAAGTTTCCTCTTATGCCACAGGTTGACTGGTGATTGCTGCTTAAGGGTTCTCTTATGCCATCAGTGACGAGAAAAGGTTCTTGGTTTGAGGGGGAGTGTTGTCTACCTTCTTCCTCATGTACACCATAACTTCAGGACTTTCCCCTTTTATCCTGAGGTTGCTGGTATGTGGTGGTATGTTTGATGTGCTGAAATTGAGTTGCTGTGAAAATGATGTCGAACATGATGTCAGGATATCAATCAGACTGAGATGTTTTTTTTCATGGTGCTATGATTTGTCTAAATTAGAGTTGCTCTGTATGCTGCTGGTTGGTTGTGTGTGATGTTGGCTGTTTCTGGTTTTGAGGGGGAGCTTCGGTTTGTTGATGGAATTTCTTTATGTTGGTTTTTGGTTTGTCTAAATTCTGGCTAAAAAGGGGGAGAGTTGTTGCCTGTTTTTTTAGTTGTTTTGTGTTTTGTTTGGAATGTTAGATGTGGTTGTGTGTTGCTTCTGCTGCAGGAATCTCTGTTCATTATTGGTGCTATAGTGTTTTAGTCAAAATTTGCCAAAGGGGGAGATTGTTAGTTCTGAATTGGCAGCAATTTTGCTAAAACATCGTGTTACATCAAGATGTCTTACTTGATGTCTTGACATGGTTGTTTCTAACATTCTGCAGATGGTGTTTCTTAGTGTTGCGGGATTTTATGCTGATGTCAAGCACGATGTCTTAACATCTGCTGACAGAACATTCTGTTGAGATTGTTTTGGTTTTATATGCTGCGTAATTTTTTGAAGTCTGTCGTGTGTTTACATTCTGTTATTGGCGAGAGAAAATCATGGTCTGTCATTTTTGTAGCAGCAATATGTTTAATAGGACGTGATTACTTGCTAAGAAGAACAGGTTAAGCAAGAAATCCTATTGTATGCTGAGACATGTTGAGATGAGAAGTTCTCATCATCTGGAGCAACATGTCGGATAAGATGTCCTATGCTGTATCATTCGACATCGCGCCTGAGCTGAGCTGGACAGTTGAATTCTGTTGTGATTTAATAGATGCAGAATATTCTGGGAATATTATGTTATTCTATGTGGTGCTATTTTTTGGCCTGGGAGATTCAAGTCAGAATCAAGAAGAATAATGACTTTCTAATTATGGAGATAATTTAGGAAAGATTTGATTGAAGACCTATTTTGGTGCAGAAGTTATTGCAGATTTTTAACATCAATTTTAGTGTGATTTGAAGCCCAAATCCAGTTGGGATGTAGGTTATAAATAGGAATGTTTGTAACCTGATTTTGTAACGATTCCAAGATGTAAAATTATTAGGGTTTCGTTCTTGTGAACCACTCTCTAGGAGAGTTGGTATGTGTGAACCACTCGGATTGTGAGATGGTCACTGTTCTCCTCGAAGCTTTTAAGTAAGAGTGAGTGTTGTTCTTGGAGGAAGTTGTTAAGCAGCTCTAAGTATTGTTCTTAGTCATGTGAGTCATGTCTAGGTATTAGCATATAAGTGAGTCTGTTACTTTTCTGTGACTGAAGAGTTGTTGGAAATCAAGCTGTTGATGCAGTGGCTGAGGTGTTGACTGCTAGTCATCATTGCGATGATTAGAAGTGAGATGGAGTCTCTTATATAAGGAGGACTTAGGTAGAAGGGTCATTGGGTAGTGATTAAGTGAGTAGATCATCAACGGGTGTGTTGATTGTAGGGTCTATAAATTGATACTGCTGATAGTGAACTTCCTTCCTGGCTTGGTATGCCCCCATATGTAGGTTGTTAGACCGAACTGGGTGAACAAATTCTGTGTGCACTGTACTTTTCAGCAACTTCTTTAATTGTCTATATCTTGTATATGTTGTTGATAACAGGCCAGATGTCTCGACATGTTATGTGACATCTGGGTCTGTCATACCAGAATTTCACAAAGGTTGAAGCTAAGAGGTTGATTGACTCCACTAGGGAAGTCCTTATACAAAGCCTAAGAGTAGGCTGAAAGAGACTGACTCTTCGGGGATATCATTATACAAAGCCTAAGAGGAGGCTAAAAGTTTGACTTTTCCGGGGAAAGTGTTATATCTGCCTTGTACAAAGCCCAATATTAAGGATAAAAGAGATTTTGACTCCGCCAGGGAGGTTTATATGTGTCTTGTACAAAGCCCAAGATTGAGGCTGAAATGGGAAATTTAACTGACTCGGCTGAAGATTTTTTAAGTTTCTTGTACAAAGCCCAAGATTGAGGCTAAAATAAGTTTGACTCTTCTGGAGAGTATTTCTCAAAGCCTAAAAGAAGGCTGGGAGGAATTGACCCTGCTGGGGAAGATGTTTGTCCCAAGCTTAAGAGAAGATTTATGTCTTGTACAAGGCCCAAGTTTGAGGCTAAAAGTGTTTGACTCAACAAGAGAGTGCTTGTATCTGTCCTGTACAAAGCCCATGATTGTGGCTGAACAAGTTGGAGAAATCATTATACAAAGCCTAAGAGGAGGCTAATTGTTGCTAGGGGAAATATTTATATCAAACCTAAGAGGTGGCTGAAAAAAGATTGACTCAACACGAGAGTGACTTTATCTATCTTGTACAAAGCCCAAGATTGAGGCTAAAAAGGTTGACTCAACAAGAGAGTCTGAAAAGGTGATTAACTCAACAAGAGAGTCTTGAAAGTTTATTGACTCAACAAGAGAGTCTGATAAGTGATTGACTCAACAAGAGAGTCTAAAAAGATTAGCTTCGCTGGGGAGAATCATTGTACAAAGCCCAAGAGGAGGCTAACTGCGCTGAGGAAAAGTCATTATACGAAGCCTAAGAGGAGGCTATCTTTTTGCCGGGGATAATTGAGATCCCGAGGCATGTCCTAATGGAGAATCAACTCTTGCTGATGGTTACAGAGGAGTTAAGGTATCAGATACCTTAAGGTTCTGATTTGAGATAGTGTTATACTGATGATAAATTAATCGTGGCTTGGGGATTTTAGGAGAGAGACTGGGTTTTAGAAACCATGGGTTTTAACGCTGTTGGAGATTGATCCAGAATGATCAGGGTTTCTCCTATGTTTGTAGGGAACATAAGAATGTCTTTGAGACTCAAGAGGATAATTAGACTATCCAAGTCTACTGGTGTGGAAGATTTTTATCTTTTGTATGATGCCCAAGAGGAGGCAGGTGTTTTAAGGGATTAGAATCAACCCTAAAATTGGTCTGAGGTTTGACTCTGGAAAGACTGCTCTAGGAAAGGATCACAAAGTTCTATCTTATACCTTTAAGAGGTCTTTAGGGTCCTTTTATTAGGCCCAAAAGAAGGCATGAGAACTTCTAAGAAGCCGGAGGGTCCTTGTACAAAGTCCAAGAGGAGGCGTGGATGCTTTTAGGAAGCCTGTGGGTCCAAACTTAAGAAGAGTTCAAGAAAAGTTTCACTGAGAATAATCTTTTCTTTAGTGAATAGTTCTAGGGTTTGAAGAAATCCAAGAGAAGTTTCACCGGGAATTAATCCTCTCTGGGGAAACTGAATTTCTTTGACAAGTTCTAATAGTGACAGTCTGAGAAAAGGTTCACCGAGAATACTTCCTTTCTCTTTGTTCCATATTGTTTAAGCCCAAGAGAAGGCAAGACTGTATCTGGAAGTCCTATGGGGATCTAGTTTTGACTGTATTTAAAGAGTGACCAATTGGATTTACCTAGTTCTAAACCTAATTACCGGGGAAAACTCTAAATAGCTATACTAGTACATATACAGTTGATATATGACAAGTATTTAAAAGGATATGAAAGAAGACTTACAGTGCGCAGCTTCCCACAATACAGTAATATATATTAAAGCTAGTAAATGTAAGCTGTTAAAACTTACAGGTGAGCAAGCTTCCATGCTGTATTGTTAGTTTTTCAAAGAAATTAAAGAAAGTTTTGATAACAACATGTATATTTGAATCTAAATCAAAAGAGAAGTTGTTTTCGAAAAGATTATTAGGGCTTATACTTAAAGAGAGGCCCAGGGTTTAACAGTGATTGCACCGTCGTTTTGAAGATCGTCTCGGGACTTATACAATGACTAAGGCCCATAGAGGTTTATTTACAAAAGGGTTGGGTCTTACAACTCAAGGAGAAGCCCAAAGGATTTCTGTTTGAAAATGGCGATCGCGCCAAGATTTTTTTATCGTGTCGGGACTTATACAATATCTGAGGCCCAAAATGCTTTATGTACAACAAGGGTTGGGTCTTACACTCTATTAGAGGCCCATGAGTGTTTGAAAAAGATTTGTTAGGGTGAAAATCAAAGAAACCCTAATTTCATCATTTTTTAAAGTAATTATTCAAAGAAAATAAATTAAAATGATAAAAACACCAAATAAGTTTGAATAACAACTTGTGATTTTTGGTTGAGGTTGGAAAAATGATGTTTTAATCACAAGATGAATTAAAACTCATTTGGTTTTGATTTCCAAGGTGATAATTCCTTTTTGAAATGTTTAAAAACAATAAAAAATGAATTTATTTACAAAAATATCAACTATATTAAATAAATAATATAAATTTGATTTTTTTCTGGAATAAATTATTTTAATATTTTTGTGATTTTTTTGCAAAAAGAACCAATAAAAAATAATTAAAACTGAGAGAGAAATTAATTTTTCAAATCATTTAAGAAAATAATATGAAAAATATAAAAAAAATGGAAAAAGTGGTAAAAAAAAAGGGTCTGGGGCGAGGGGGATTGGAACCCCAGACCTCCAAGCCAAACACATGAGCGCGCAACCACTAGGGTGGTATACATTCGTGTATCAAAACCACCCAATAAATATATAAGGGGTGCCTTGTTTTAGGCCTGGGCAAGGCAAGGTTAGCTTTTAGGCCATTTACGTGAAGCCTCTAACTTTCTCATTTTTCCATGGATTGGGACAAAATTTATATGCATCTAGCCTAGAATTTCCCAAGGAATCCACTGGTGGTCATGGTTTTTTCAGATGAGGTCACTATTTTAAAACCTGACAGTGGTTTTGAAATAGGCCTATATTTGTATTTTCTATGCTACCTCATGTTACAGGCAAGAATTACATGATGAATTGGTTCAAACACAACATATACAACATGTATGAGATATTTATGATCTGTGGACTTCAAAGCAATGCATAATTCAAAGAGTTCAAGTTGTCATACACTTACCTCTTGGAGTTTTTTGTGCTATCTGCCAAGTTCCTTGTGCCAGAAGTAATTTGATGCTTTGGACACTCTCAATTGATCCCTTAGAAACTTTTAGAATGATTAGAACCATCTGGAATCCTCAGGAACAAGTTTGAGCTCTTTCTTGCAAAAGGGGCAAAAGTGACCAATATGACAACTCTCTCAAATGGTGTTCCAAATGAGGGGAACCAATTGAGACAATTCAAGGATGATATTTGAAGTGTGTTTGAGGTCTTATCTGGTTTTAAAAGTGACTGAATCAAGACATGGTTTTGAAAAATGCAAAAAAAGTCAATTTTTGAGGTTTTGGAGGTTGACTTTGTGATTTTGGTGTTACAGGTCACATGTTAGTGTTTGGACAGCTTAGATACAACATATTAGAGGTGTTTGGATCATAAGCTGTGATGGAATTGCTCTCTAACTCAAAAACTCAGAGATACCTTGCAAAAGAAGGCATTTTGGCCTAGAAAAAGGGATTTTGAGGAAAGCAAGTGTTGTAGTACTTTGGTGTACTCAAACTGAGCACAAATGAGCTCTATTTATAGTAGAGCAAGTTTGTTTTGCAAGCAATAGTGAATGTCAACTGCAGTAGGCCTTTGGCCAATGTTATGCAAAAGGAATCTCAAGTCTCCTCTAGCCATTGACTTGAGATTAGAGCACATGCTTTGTAGCTTTGGTTCAGAGATAAGTTTGGACTGAATTCAGTTGGAATAGGCTCATTTCATGCCACCTTGATGCATTGATTAAAGGCTTTGAAACAAAATTGGAGTCTTGGTATCTTTTAGCCTTTTTAGGTTTGTTAAGGCTACTTATAGATTCATGGACTTTGGAGGCTTGGGGATCAAATCATTCCCTTCTTGTTTTATCCTCAGATATGTCTAAATTGATGACAAGGCTTGCATTTATCAGATTTGGACAAATCGAGCAAAAGGCACAAATTCTGCCTTGTAAAAACCAGTTCATGATGCCATGTTCCAAGGGTTGTATCTCCTTGCTCAAATTGAATTTGGAGATGATCTGGTACTTGTTGGAAAGCCCTCATGGCATACTTCAACTTTGATGTCCACCCCTAGACCTGGTTTGACTTGGATCAAGGTGAAAAATGTCCCTACATTTTGGAAAAAGTAAAGCAGATTCTGACTTAGTGAAAATTTCACTAAGTGTTGTAAAAATGTCATTTTCATGTTTTTAGCCATTTTGATCACTCCATAACTTAAAATCCATGAGGAATTGGAGTTTGATGTAGTTGAAGCTTTTGTATAGTGTAGCAAGACCTACAAATCCAACTTTGGATCACCTAAAATGGTCGCTTGGATCTCAAGTTATGGTCCTTGGAAGTTGGTACCCTAGCCACTTTGTTCCATAACTTAGAAAAATTCTAAGTTTTTTATGGTTACCCCTTTTACAAGTTAACTCACTTTCTTTGATTTTTCTTGCTGAATGATGATTCAAATCACATATTAACATTATTTTAGGATCAAGGAACCATAATTGTGAAAAATTCCAAAAAGTCAAACTTGATTTTGTGCACAGTTGACTTTTTATCGGATAAAATCCAAACTGTGCGATCCTTTGTGAAATCAAGTCCTTGACCTAAATCAAACCTTATGGATATATTCCCTAGGTGTTATAGGGTGTATTGAATCATGTCCCAAGGTTTGGGAGCATGTCTTGGTCAAAAGTCAAAGGTACAATTGACTTTTTCCTCGAAACCCTAATTGTGGTCCAGATGAAATTGAAACTTATGGATCAAGCTTCTTGGATCAATCCATTGTTGCAAATGGATCAATGTAGTGTATTGGAGACCCTCAAATCATGTCTTGAGGTCTTGGCTCATGTTTTGTCCCAAAAGTCAACTTAGGGGTGAATTAGGTCAAGAAACCCTAATTCCTGATTTTTGGGTAAATGCATCTCCTGAGGTCAAATTGACTTGATGATTGAGTCCATGAGGTCCCTTGGAGTATCTTGGGTTATGCCTTAAAGCATTGGCTCATGCCCAGAGGAAAATTTCCATCTGGAGGCCTCAGTCGACCAAAACCCTAATTTGGTGACACTGGCGATCTTGAGGCTTGATCCACTTGGAATGTTGCAACTTTGTGTTTGATTCCTGATGTGGGAGTCCTCTTTATCCTTTATAGGTGTTTGAGAGGTCAGACAAGTTGAAGATCATGTCATTTCTTGATTGATCCTTTGTCTAAGTGCTCTGAGAATGCTTGAAACCCTAATTCTTGATTATGGTGAATGCTCAAACATCGCTGAGGATATTGATGAGGCATGACGGTTCATCCATATTGTGATGATGATTTGCACAATGATGGGAAATCTTGGTAGTCAAAATTTGGGGTATGACAGGCCTAAGCCGGGGTTGAAGGCCAAAACCTATGCTGAAGCAACGAAGCTGAATGGGAGATCTAGTAGCGACAACAGAAGTGGGTATGAATTGAGGTTTGAGATAGGTGATGAAGGGTTGGAAAGATTTAATAAGGCGTACATTGGAAAAGTGTTGAATCCAGGGTCTACCTATAACATTCAGAGACAGCTCTATTCGGAAGGATATTTCTCCCTCAAAGTTACTCCTTTGGGAGCCAATTTGTGTCTTCTGGAGGAAGAGGAGGAAGGTGAGCTAGAAGATCTAATCTCAGGTGCTAGAGATTGGTTAGGTCAATGGTTTTCTGAGGTGGTTAAGTGGAAGGAAGGTGTGGTGGACTTGGAACGTTTAACTTGGTTGCGGGTCTATGGTATCCCTTGCCACGCTTGGTCGGTGGATTTTTTTCAGTTCCTGGCTAACAATGTATGGACGTTTATTTGCAGTGAAGAAAGTACTTTTAACTTCTCCAAATTGGACGTGGCCAGTTTCATGGTGAGAACCTCTGTAGGTATGTTGATCAATGAAGTGTTTAAGGTGAGAATCAATGGATTGGTGTATAGGATCAAAATGGTTGAAGAACCTTTGGGCCCCTCTACCAAGGTTGTTAAGAAAGAAGAGGTGGTTCCAAGCTCTGATGAGGATTCTCAGTTTCAGGTGGAGGGTTCCTGGTGGGAGGAAGAGAATGGAGTTTCCGATGATGGTGTGGAAGTCGAGGATGGAGAGTTCAGGGTTATCAATGATGATGTGACTTTTCACAATACGTTTAAGGTCAAGGAAGGTGCAGAGCCGAATGCATTTAATGTTGACCCTATACCTTTTTCTATGAATAACAGGTTGTCTGGTAGAAAGGCAAGTGCAAACCTAGAGTCATTTGTTCCTGATTGCGTTGAGACTAGTGTAGGTCCAAAAGTGTTGTGTCAGATGGGATCTGTAGACAAAAAAAGACTTTTGAAGAATTTTTCAGGCTCCAAAGAGTTGTCTACTGATTTAGTGGACTGTGATGAAAGTAAGTTGGGTAGTTTTAACTCTTATGTTAAAGCCCATGCTGCTAAGGCCTAATTGAAAACAAATAATTTGGACACGCTCAGTAAGCCCAGTTTGGAAGAAGGGAGATCCTCAAAGGTTCATGCATCAAATAGTATTTCTGAATTTTCTTTAGAGCGTACAACCTCGGCTATTCAATGTCTCACCTCTAAGAAGAAGAATTCTGACCCATTTCTGAAGAGTGTTTTGGTTGGTGAGAAGTTTTGTCGGGTATTAATGTCTCCTAAAGGTAATGTTCCTTCCTCTCCTATACCTCTTTCAGGGAGTTTTTGTGAGGGTAGTTATGTAGGAGGGGAGGTTCCTAAGATAAAGTTAGATTCTAGAGATGAGGAGACTAGATGTTTCTCTGTGACCGACTTTGAGGTCCAGCAAGGGAATTGCAGATTTTGGAAGGAAATGGAGTCCAAAGTGTCTGACAAGGTCTGGGAGATTATGTATTCGTTTGGGATTTCTGGCGAAGGAGACAAGGCTAAGTATAAGGATCAGTTAAGGCGGATGGAGCGCAGGGACAAAGAGGAATGAGGTAAGAGGGCGCAAATTAAATCTGTTGTATAATGATAGTATTATCATATAATATCAGAGGGGGTGGTTCTGTGATTAAAAGGAAAAGGTTGGCTAATATCATTCAATCTGGTAAGGTGGATATTTGTTTCCTCTAGGAAACAAAACTCAACTCTTTTGTTCTGTCTGATGCAGCGGCTTTTTTGGGTAACGAGGAGGTGGAATGAACTGAAGTAGGGTCAGTTGGTAAAGCAGGAGGTATGCTGATAATGTGGAGGAAGAATATTTTTCACCTTTCGTTGAGTTTTAGAGGCATTGGGTATGTTGGAGTTAGAGGAGACTATAAGGGTCAGGACATCTTCCTGGTAAACGTGTATTCACCTTGTTGTTTGCAACAGAAGAGAAGTTTGTGGAGGGAGCTTGTTCAAGTGAAAATAAGATTCAATGAAAGAGAGTGGCTTATAGGCGGAGATTTTAATGCGGTGGTTTCCAAGGCTGAGAGGAAAGGTTTGTGTGACAGGAGTAGAGTTGGTGAGTTGGAAGACTTTCGTAGATTCATTGCGAGATCAACTGTATTGACCTGCCTGTGGTGGAAGGTAAATATACTTTGTTTAATAGTGCTGGTACTGCCATGAGTCGTATTGATCGATTTCTGATGTCAGACCCGCTTGCGGATAGATGCGAGTTTGTTGGTCAGTCTATTGGAACAAGAGACATTTCAGATCATTCTCCTATTTGGGTGAAACCGGCTTTGGTCGATTGGGGGCCTAAGGCATTTATCTTTAATAATTGTTGGTTCGCTCGTAAAGATTTCTTAGCTTTTGTGAAACTAGAGTGGAGTAGTTTTGTGGTGTCCGGTAGAGGTGATTACGTTTCTAAAAGAAAAACTCAGGATGCTTAAGACTAGACAGAGGTGGTGGAATTCTGAAGTTTTTGGGTGGGTGAATCTGAAGATTGACAAAGTTGTAAATGATTTGAATGCTCTTGATGTTGAGGCTGAGTATGTGAAGGCTACGGATCAGGTTAGGTTTGCTGAGGATAAAGTCAGAGCTAACAAGGTTATGTGGGAAGGTTTGAATTTGAGGGAGAGGATGCTTAGACAGAAGTCGAAAGCTTCGTGGTTGCTGGAAGGGGATAGAAACACAAGGTATTTCCATAGAGTCTTAAAGGCAAGGAAAAGGAGAAACTATATCTCATTTGTCCAAACTACTCACGGTGGGGTTAAGGGTGTGTTGGAGGTGAAAAAAGAGGTGTGCAGTCATTTTCAGGATAACTTTGTGGAAAAGGTCACTTCCAGGCCAGTTTTGGACGGTGAGAGATTACAGAAGATTTCTGTTGAGGATAGATGTTTTCTTGAGGCTCCATTTACTGAATCTGAAGTTAAAGATGCAGTGTGGCCGTGTGAAGGATCCAAGAGCCCTGGGCCAGATGGTTTTTCTTTTCTTTTCTTCCAGAAGTGTTGGGAGATCATAAAGGTTGATGTGCTTAATTTTGTCATTTAGTTATATGCCAATAACAAGCTTACGAAGGCTGCCACAACATCGTTCTTGACTCTCGTGCCTAAGGTTGAAGACCCTCGGTACTTGGTGAATTTTCGGCCAATTTGTCTTGTCAATGCCATTCAAAAAATTCTGTCCAAACTGCTTTCTAATAGGTTGAAGACTGTCGTTGGTGGTTTAGTCTCTATAGAGCAGACTGCATTTGTCGCAGGTAGAAACATGCTCGATGGTGTTGTAGTCCTTAATGAGTCCTTAGATTTGGCGAAAAGGTTGAAGAAAGATTGCTTAGTGCTGAAAGTAGACTTTGAGAGGGCTTATGATAGTGTTAGTTGAGATTATCTAAGACATATTATAGGTGTTATGAACTTTGGTCCGAATTGGAAGAGGTGGATGGAGGCTTTGGCATTCAACGGTTCCATGTCGGTTCTCATTAACGGCAGTGCGACAAAGGGTTTCAAGGTTAGCAAAAGGCTTAGACAAGGAGACCGTTTGTCTCCTTTCCTTTTCATCTTAGTAATGGAAGGCTTAAATGCTCTAGTGAAGAGAGCTGTCGAACAGAACTTATTTTCAGTGTTCAAGGTTTCAGTTGATGTGTCCCATTGTATAATTTAATTTGCTGATGACACGGTTATTATCGGAGAAGGAAGTAGGGAAAACTTATGGTGTATGAAGGTTGTCCTTAGAGGATTCGAGTTGATTTCTAGTTTAAAAGTGAACTTTTAAAAAAGTCGTATTTACGGAGTCAACTGTACAGATGGATTCCTTGAGTCTGCAGCTATTTTTTTAAACAGTGAGGCTTGTGTCTTGCCTTTTAAATTCCTTGGCATATTCGTTGGTGATAACCCGCGTAAAATCGGTATGTGGAGGCATGTGGTTGACTTGTTTAGGAGCAAATTGGCGGTGTGGAAGAGTATTAATTTGAGTATTGGTGGTAGTGTTACATTAATTAATTCAATGTTGAACTCAATCCCAATCTATTGCCTTTCGTTCTACAAAGCTCCGACCCAGATTCTGAGAACTATAACCAGAATTCAAGCCAACTTCTTGTGGGGAGGTTCGTCGTCAAGAAGGAATATCAATTGGATGAGTTGGAAAAGGGTCTGTCTACCGAAAGAGCAAGGAGGCTTGGGTGTTAAGAATTTAGAGTGTTTCAACAAAGCTCCTATGTTGAAGTGGAAATGGTGGATGATTACGGAAGAGTCGGCCTTGTGGAAGGGCATTTTGGAGGTTAGATATGCTCAAAAATTCGACAACTTGGGCATGGCGGTGTTATGTAACGATGGAACAGGAGGGTCTAAAATGGATTTAATATGGTGGAGAGATTTAATTTTGATCGGCTACGAATAGCAGCTTATGTTAGATATTTTTGCTGATTCTGTTAAAGGTGTGGTGGGGAATGATAAGTCTATTCCATTTTGGTTCTCTTGTTGTATAGGTGAAAGGCCGATGAAGGAAGCATTTTCTTTACTTATCTTTTCTGATCGTGACTGGTAAAGGAGTAATGTGGGAGAAATGTATCAATTGTTCCATTCTCAAGAGTATTCTAATTCTTCTATCCAGTGCAACGACCATAATTCGATATGGGAGGATGTCCCCTTAGAGTTTTCTAATTTGATGGTAAACTTGGCTTTGGTAGAATCTAAGAAGGACTCCTTCATGTTGTTACCTGGGGCTGAGGGTGTATTTTCTGTTTCTTCTGCGTATTTATCTTTGCTGCAGGAAGTTAGTTCTATTGAGTGGGACGAAAGAACTGAAATAGCGATGAAGTTGATGTGGGCTGCATCTATCCCCTCTAAAATTAAAGTCATGATTTGGAGATTGTTTTAGGACAGGTTAGGTACAAAGGATCAGTTGGTAAGGAGGGAAATTTGCTCCGTTAATAATGATCCTAATTGCCCTTGCTGCGGAGTAGTTATCGAATTAGCTCGTCATACCTTTATGGATTGTTCCTTTGCGGGTCAAGTGTGGAGCGGCGTTGAAAGGTGGTTTGGAGTTGAATTTGGTAGGAAGAGTAATGCAGTGGAGTTCTTTTTAAGCTTCTCCACTCAGTTGAATAATTATTCGGGTTCCGTAACCGATAGTATGGTGTGGGCGTTCGTGATTTGGGCAATATGGAAGAGTAGAAATGATTTCATATTTAGGGATAATCCTTTTAATCTAGTTGATGTTCTCAATTGTATTAAGTTTCACTCTAGGTGTTGGTTCAATTCGGTCGTTAGTCCATCGAAGGTTTGTTCTTACTTTCGAGTGGTATACGGCCCCTGTATCTTGTATGTAATCTGGATTTGTTTGTTCTGTTTGTTGACTACTTTTTGTACTCTTTCGTAATGCATTGCTTATTTAAAAAAACTACATTAAAAGATGGTTAAAAAAAATGTTAATATCACCACTTACGTGTATTCAATTTAAAAAAAAAAAAAAAACAATACTCTTGTTGCTTTCCCGTGCTAAAGCACATAAAATGTTTGCTTGTCATCTCTGTCGGTTCCAACATATTTAGTATAAGTTGGTTTAATAAGATTTTTTTTATGTAGTTTTATTATTACTTAAAAATGATAATAATATAAAATCAATGGTTAAATATATTTGTGATTATTTTGAATATTGCAAATTTCGTTTTTAATCTCTTAAAATATTTAAATTAAAGATTGGTTTTTCTAAAACTTTCCATCTACACTTTTGATCTGATTCTTAATATTAAAATTGTAGTTAAAACTGCCGTTAATTCAATCGTTAACTAATGAACCGTCGCTAAAACAGTCGTTATTTTTGTCGTTAAATTGTAAAAACCATCGTTAAGTTGTAGGAAGGATCAAAGTATGAATGAAAAATTTTAAGAAGATCATTTAAAAAAAATATTTTAAAAGATTAAATACGAAATTTAAAATATTTAGAGGAAACAATTATATTTACCCTAAAATTTAAAATCAAATGTGACACGTAATGAATAGTGACATTTAATTCTAAATGGTGTTTATTTAAGACAGTTGGCCAAAAATAAATAAATATTTGCCACAAAACATAGTTACTTTAGATATTAATGTCCTAAATAATTTGTAATCACATGCATACAATTAGGCTTTAAATCCTATTTTGATCTTTGTATAACTTTTAAATTGCCTCTGCATGGATTTACACGATTTTCTGCAAAAAGAAAGTTAGCCAAAGGAGGTTCTATAAAAACATATATTTTATACAATGAAAACCACGATGAAAGAATCGTATTGGTTTGGTGGGTGAAAGCCACGATGAAAGAATCGAATTGGTTTGGTGGGTGAAAGCAAAACATAGAATATATTAGTGTGTTTTTTTTTGGTTGGGTTAATTGCATTTAAACAAAGAAGAGAATGCATGATACGTTCAAGATAACTACAATAGAAGGACTTTTTGTATAACGGTAGAAAATTTTCGTGATTAAAGATATGATAACTGTAAAATTAATATTCCAACGTTTAACTTAATATTTTAATATTTGAGAGAGATTGAATTAGGCAAATGTGAATAAGAAGAATATTTGTGTGACTCAAAGTCACTCTTATATATGGTGAAAGTTTAGAATCATCACCAGGTGATTGGGCATTGATTGGGAAAGGTCCTTGGATGCATATCCATAGTGTATAAGAAGGTGGTGACACACTCTAGTGTGACGCTATGAGGTGAAAGTTTACATGTTCACTAGTCAATGAAGTGCTTTAATGAGATTATGGATTGTGTAATTAGGATGGTTTCATTGGGATTCTTGTCAGCTCGAAATAATTGTCCCCCAAGTGCTTTCTACCAATAATATTGATAGAGAGTATTATTAGTTATAATTTAATAATTTGGTTTAATTAAAATATCAATTTAATTAGTCTTTTATGTTTAGTGTTATTAGTTATTGGTGCTATTGGGCTATTGTGTAATTGGACTTTTAATTCATTACCCATTATAAACACTATATATGTAAGTGTCTTGGACACATTATAGGTATCAATGAAGAAAAATGTCTTTTATTCCATTTATTTTATCATTTTTAGTGTTCTTCCCCTTTTTATTTTAGAAACCCTAGTTAAATAGTTCTTGGTAGGAAAATCTTTCTATCAAATTGGTGCTTTCATTATTGCACTCAATCTCCCATCCATGGCATATTCTTACTACACTCATCCATTTTACCCTACTTTCATTCACTCATATTATTCCACTACAACAACCATTTATGCTCCACCACTCATAAATCCATATCCTGCAAGTTTCTATTCACAGCCTGAAACACCTCAATCTCAAGATTTCTATTCACAGCTAGAAACTCTCAAACAATATTTGATTGAAACCCATGAGATCTCAACCAAATATAGAGAAGAGTTGAAGGAAGGAATTCAAAATTTGAGTTATTCTTTCAAAGCATCATCAAAAAAATATTCTGATTCACAACAAAAATGGAGAGAAAAATATTCTATTCAGAAAACTATAGAAAAACAGACTGAAGAAAAAGGGAAAATAGAACATTCTGGTTCACAAAGAATTTCTCCGGCGAAATTTTCGGCATCTCCTCCGGCGAAAATGACGACTCCGATATCATTTCCGGCCAGAATTCTGACTCCGGCGGCATCTCCGGGGAAATTTTCGGCGGAATTTACGACAACTTCTCCGGCGACTGTACATTCGTCTTCTCCGGCGAAATTTTTGTTATCTATTCCGACGACAGTTCTATCGTCTTCTCCGACAAAAACAGTTCCATTGTTGGCAACAACTCTGGTTACACTTCCGGCATCATTTCCAGTCAGACCACCGGCGGAGCCACCACCATTATCAAACAGTTTTTTATCATTTTTACTTTTTTATTAGTGTTGTAAAAAATAAAAAATAAAAAAAAAACAAAAAGAGAAGAAGAAAGAAAGAAGAAGAAAGAGGAAGAAAAGAAAAAAAAAACGTGAAAAAAAAAAAGAAGAAGAAACAAAGAGAAAAAAAAAAGTAGAAGAAGAAATAGAGAGAGAATGTCTGGAAGAAGTAAAGTGGGAGAAGAAATGAAGCATGGAAATTTGGAAGAGAAGAAGAAAAGAAGTGAAAAGAAAGAGAGAGAAAAAAAAACAGAAAAGAAGAAAAGAAGAAAGGACGTGATTGAGAGAAAGAAAGAGAAAATGTGGTGTAGCAAAACAATCATAAATGCATTCACTCCACCAATTTCACCTTTCTCACTTACAGTCTGCACGGCTATTTGTTTAGTTTTTTTTCTCTCTCCCACGTGATATAGTATTTTACTACAATCCAAAAACAAATTCTCTCTCCCAATTTCAAGAAAAATTCATATTTATTTATTTAACTGTTAATTTTAGAACCTTGAGGACAAGGTTCAAGTGAACCCCGCGGCAATGATAGAGAGTATTATTAGTTATAATTTAATAATTTGGTTTAATTAAAATATCAATTTAATTAGTCTTTTATGTTTAGTGTTATTAGTTATTGGTGCTATTTGGCTATTGTGTAATTGGGCTTTTAATTCATTACCCATTATAAACACTATATATGTAAGTGTCTTGGACACATTATAGGTATCAATGAAGAAAAATGTCTTTTATTCCATTTATTTTATCATTTTTAGTGTTCTTCCCCTTTTTATTTTAGAAACCCTAGTTAAATAGTTCTTGGTAGGAAAATCTTCCTATCATTGAAGTCTTTGAAATCGGTCCAAATATGGGTTCTGTTGGTGAGACAAACTCGTTGAGAAGATGGCCTCAAAAGAGGAGGAGGCTACATTATGTTGTTGAGTGGGAGTGTTTTGCTTTGAGAACATGCACATTTAATGTTTTATCATTGAAATATTGCTTCGTGGAAGGTCATGATATACCCTCATGAGCCTAAGATCGGAAAATGACACACTTAAAGTACTTGAGTGTTGTTTCAAGATCGAGGCCTCGTCCTACACAAATACAATTCACAAGAGAATCACACTTTTGAATATATCGAATAAAGCATAACACTGATTACAACACAAATCTCACAAGAGTTTTTCAATATTTTATTTCTGTTACTTATATATTTATGTTGTGCGTTTATATCTTCTTTACTATGATTTTGTTTTTTTTACTAAATATATTGCCTACTCTTTATTTGGTTTACAAAATTGTTTTAAACACTTAATTTTATCAAATATTTTTTAATGGACATCATTTTTCAAACCCACATAATTCAACCCCTATGCCTCTTGTGTTTGAATTCACTTGTCCAACAAGTGGCATCAGAGTCTGACTCTTGCTATAACATTATTCGTCTCAAGAGGTGAAATGATGACTGCAAACACTTATGTTTTAAATAAAGGTCTTTTATGAATACACCTCCACCGTTTGATAGTGAAAGGTTTGAATCATGGAAAGCAAGAATGGAATTTTTTTTATAGAGAACAATTTTGATATGTGGAATATTATCATCAATGGTTTGCTTACTCATGCTTATTACATTAATAATAAAATAGTAAAAAAAAAACTAAATCTTATGTGGCCCAAAGAAGATAAAATAAAAATCAAACTCAGTTTAAAGTCATGTACATGATGAAGAGTGCTCTAAGCACCAAAGAGTACTTTTTGTTTTCAATTGGATTTTGGCAAAGGAAGTATAAGACACTCTTGATAAGATCCATGGAGATTTTCCTAAGATCGAACAAGAGAGAATAAACATACACATCTTGGAAGTTGAAACACCAAATGAATATGAAAGTCATCCTCTTAAATAGTGGTTAAATATTGAAATCCTTGGAGATTGTGTTAAAATATTTGTATTTAACAGATATCTCAAATTCAAGAATTGGGTCCATAAATTTAATCCAATCCTTAATTTAAAATATTGAAGCGTGTTTGTTGATTTTCAAGAAAAATCCTGGAAGGAAGAGATCATTGAGAAACTCAACAAAGTAATCTTGATGTTAAAAGATGAAGGAATAGATTCAAGAACATTAGAATAATCGTCATCTTCTTCATCAGAAGAAGTAAAGGAAGGATCAAAATTGATGGTATCTTTTGAATGAAAAATCACAATAGATGAACAATCATCCTCCGATGAAAATGAAGAAAAAGCTTTATATAGTAGACAATTTGAAAAGGCTTCATTCAGTAGATGATTTGAAAATGCTTCATCAGTAGAAGATTTGAAGAAGCATCATCCTTTAGAAGATATAAAGAAACTTTATCTAGTAAAATACATGGAGAGGCTCTATCAAGTAAAATATTTGAAAGATCATAAAGAACACTTGGAGATTTTTCACATGAATATGATACAACCTTCATAGGCTCGTGCAAAGATGATTTCAACAATATCCATGTTAATACGCTGGAAGATTCTCATGAAGTAACCTCTCTAAGATCTCAAGAGAAGATGAAGACACTGAGGTAACAAATCTAACTTATAAATTAATATTTAAGTTAAGTGTTAGACACAGTAAAGATAATGAGAAATTAGAAAAAAGCATTGTTGATTATAAAGAATATATTGAATTTCTAGAAAATAACAATAAAATTCTTAGTGAAGAAATAACTATCAAAGAAATGAATCGTTAAAATTATAAAAATGAAAAATCTACGAATTTTAAAATAATGAGGTAACCAGTTTGTATGAAACCATAGGAAAATTTACTAAAGGTAAACATAATATAGATTTAATTTTCAAAGAGCTTCAGATAATAAAAACGACTTAGGTTATAAACATAATATATCATTTAGTAATATCTGCCATGCTAGGAAGAAATCCAGTCGTCCTATTTTTAAATGTAAATTTTTTAATAGACTTGGTCATCTTGGACCTTATTATTATGCAAAATTAAATTATTTTAAATGGTCTAGTGGAAATAACTATAGATCTCTTAAAGACACTAACACATCAGGGCAAAAAAAAATTGGGTACCAAAGGTGAAAATTAATTTGCTATCTAGGAATTCTTTGTAGCTTTAAAGAGGCTAGTGGAAAATTTAAATAGGTTATCCAAAACATGAGTATGCCTTGGGTATACCAAAGGAAATAATGAGTTGATGTTTGATCAAGATGATGTGTTATAATCTTGATAGTCTTGATGATCCTAGATCAAGATAAATATTTTTCTATGGCTCTGATGATCCTAACGATCATGGAACTTATTGGAAAGGGAAATACGCTGTGATGATCTTATCTCTATTGAAAAGGCTCAACCAACTTTAATGATCTAGTGGTAATGATGGTCGAGGAAACGATGGTTCCATTAGCAAAAGTGGTGAAGAGCTCTATTTTATCTGTTTCAGAAACGGATTCTGAGGATTCGTATGTGAAGGTCAGTTCATACTGGGGGGAGTCTGACAATGAGATGAGCGTTACCGGAGATGGAGATATACCCTGTTTTCAAGGTTTACATGGTTGCTCTTCAACCCAAGCTGACTTGTATGAAAAGGGTGGATGTGTTTTTTCTGAAGAAAGGCATACAAATAAAGCTTTTGCCTTATCTGTGCCTGAAGAGAGGCTCGAGGTCAACATTAAGACGGGTCAGAAAGCAGCAGCATCAGATAGGTACATGTCATATTTAGAGGGGAGATGAACCATAGGTTCAGATAAAGCAGTGAAGGTGGGACCTGTGAATTTGAAAGGGAATGAGGAAGTTGGTAACATGGGCTTAAATGGGAATCAGGAAACTTTTGACGAATTGATTAAATCCCATTAGACCCAACTTTATTCTATTGGAGCGGGTCGTGGATTTAGTAATAAGGATAGTTCGGGGACCCGGATCAGTGCATCGAGTTATCCTAAGAGTTTTGGGAAAAAATTAGGAATTTATCAAGATAGTATCCCTTGTCACATTCCTAATTTCTTACACCACAACCTTCCTTTGGGGGACCCTCTGCCCCTAGTTAAAGTCGCCCATCATTCTTCCTTTATCAGTGAAGACTTGTCCAAGGGTTTTTCTTCGATCCAGAAACAGGAATTGCAGAAGAAAACTTCTTCAGAAGATACAGTGTCGCGGTGTTTCTCAGTCACGGATTCAGAAGTTCTTCAAGGGACTAGGAGGTTTTGGGAAGAAATGGAGTCCAACGTGTCCAATAAGGTATGGGAGATTATCAATTCTATTGGTATTGAATGGGGTAGGAGGAAGGAAGACGTGGTGAAGGTGTTAGGTGATCTTGAGGCAAGAGATAAGAAGAGTAAACATTTGAGGGGGTCTTCTTCAAAGGGTGTCTTATGAATATTCTATCATTCAACATAAGAAGATGTGGTAGTGTGGTTAAGAGAAAGAGCATAACGAGATTAATTCAAATTGGGAAGGTGGATGTATGTTTTCTTCAAGAAAGTGAAATGGAAGATATAGATGGGAGTGTAGTATCTTCTTTGTGGGGTAATTTTGAAGTGGATTGGTCATTCTCTAGCTCAGTAGGGGCGGCAGGGGGATTAATTATCATTTGGAGAAAAGATTCTTTGAAGTTAGTGAGAAGTTTCAGGGGTCAAGGATTCATTGGTCTTAACATAGAGTGGAAGGTGAAGGACATTTACTTGGTAAATGTCTATTCTCCCTGTAATCTTGCTCTTAAGAGGAAGTTGTGGTGTGATATCTTGGAGGTGAAAGGAAGTTTTGGAAGTGGTGATTGGATAGTAGGGGGGATTTCAATGCGGTGGCTCACTCTAACGAGAGAAAGGGGGCGAGAATCGGTGGTAGAAGAAAGGAAATAGAGGATTTCTATAGTTTCATTGGGGAATTGGATTGTATTAATTTAACTTGTATAGGAGGTCAGTTTATCTGGTTTAACAGTTCGGGTACGTCTATGAGCAGGTTGGACATATTTTTGATATCGCAAAGCTTGGTTGATGACTGGAAGTTATTCGGTCAGTATATAGGAAGTAGAGATGTTTCTGATCATTTCCCTGTATCAATCAAAGCTAACAATGTGGATTGGGGCCCAAAACCTTATAGATTCAACAACAGTTTTGGATTTTGTAAAAGAAGCGTGGTTTTCTTTTGAGGTTAAGGGTAGAGGAGATTTTGTTCTTAAGATGAACCTAAACTTACTCAAATCTAGACTAAGAATCTGGAACCGTGAAGTTTTTGGCATAATTGATTTGAAGGTGGAGGAGGAGGTAAGTGACTTAAACGACCTCGACTCTCAAGTCAGTCGTTTAGGATTTTTCAGCTTCGAAGATATGGTGACGAGTATACAGCAAGCCGCATCAAAATTGTGGAAGCAGTTAAATCTAAAAGAGGCAATGTTAAGTCAGAAGGAAAAGGCTTCTTGGTTAAAAGAAGGAGATAGGAACACAAAGTTCTTTCACAAGATGGTGCAGGGAAGACGAAGAAGCAACAACACCTCTTTCGTTAATACCAACAAAAGCAAAGTAGAAGAAGTGGTCGAGGTAAAAACTGCAGTTAGAGATCTTTTTGCTAAGAATTTTGAAGAGTTATCATTTGATAGGCCTACCCTAGAGGACGTGGGGTTGGATAAACTTTCGGAGGAAGAAAAAAAATTTCTGGATAAAGAGGTCTCAGAGGAGGAAGTTAGAGTTGCAGTTTGGGAGTATAACGGGAGTAAGAGTCCGGGGCCTGACGGTTTTAGTTTAGCTTCTTTCAATCTTGCTGAGGTATTATAAAAGGTGATTTTGTTCAGCTTGATAAAGAGTTTTTCCTTTTTCCTTCTCTTACTAAAGCCGCTTCTGCATCGTTTCTTACGTTGGTTGCGAAAAAGAAGAACCCTCAAAGTTTAGCTCACTACAGACCAATCTGTCTTGTGAACTATTTTCAGAAAATTCTGGCTAAAATTTTTGCGGGTCGTATAAAGAAGGTAGTGGGAAAATTAGTGTCAGTAGAACAATCTACTTTTGTTCCAAGAAGATTTATTCTGGATGGTATTGTAGTAGCGAATGAAGTTATGGATTTGGCAAAAAGAGTGAGACGGAAATGTATGATTATGAAGATTGATTTCGAAAGAGCCTGCGACTGTGTGTCTTGGAATTACCTCAGATTCTTGTTTGAGAAAATGAACTTTTGTAGAAGATGGCTGATTTGGATGGATAAACTGGTTTTCAATAGGTCAATGTCTGTTCTGGTTAATGGGAGTGCGACAAGTGATTTTACAGTTGGAAAGGGGCTTCACCAAAGGGATCCTTTGTCACCGTTCTTGTTTATTCTGGTCATGGAAGGGCTAACGAAGTTGATGTCTAAAGTTGCTAGTAAGGGTTTATTCATGGGTTTTAAGGTTAACAATTATGTTTCTTTCAACATAGTTTAGTTTGCAGACGACACCCTTATTATTAGAGAAGCCAATTGGGAAAACTTATGGAGTATAAAAGCTGTCCTTAGAGATTTTGAAATGGTCTCAGGTCTAAAGCTTAACTTTCTCAAAAGTAGAATAGGAGGAATCAATGTGTGTTCAGAGTTTTTGGAGGCTGCGTCGGTTTTTTTGCACTGTGAAATTATGAAGTTACCTATGAAGTTTTTAGGTGTAAAGATAGGAGACAGTCCGAGAAAGTATTCTATGTAGGTGGAAATGATTGACCACATTAAGCGGAGGCTTGCGGGTTGGAAAGGTAAACATTTGTCGGTGGGAGGTGGAGTTGTTCTTATAAACTCAGTTCTTAATCCTGTTCCTATATACTCGTTATCGTTTAATAAAGCGCCAGGAATGGTGATAAAATCTTTATAAAGGATTCAAAGTGAATTTTTGTGGGGAGGTAGTGCCAGCGATAAGAAAGTTCATCGAATAGATTGGAAGACGGTTTGTGCGCCAAAAGAGAAAGGAGGTCTTGGTGTTAAAGATTTAATGTCGTTTAATAGGTCCATTCTGATAAAATGTAAATGGAGGTGCGTGACTGAGGAAAATGCGTTATGGAGGTATTTATTGATTCATAGATACACTAGGACGTTCTTGGATTGGGAATTACGAGGGACGAAGGGGAGAAAGGAAAGAAAACAGATTCTATTTGATGGAGAGATATTCTAAATTTAAGTTACGATATAGCTACGTCCTAAGACTTGTTTGTTGAAAATCTGTCTTGTACTCTAGGAAGGGGTACAAAATTGGCTTTTTGGAATTCAAATTGGACAAACATTCATCCTTTCAAGGTGATCTTTCTAAACCTTTTCTGCTTCTGTGTCAACTTTAAAGGATCTGTTGCTGATTCGGGTAGATGGAACGATTTAAATTGGGAATGGAAGGTGGACTTCAGACAATTTTCTGAAGATTTTGTCATGCATAGTGAAGAGAAAGAGATGATGCATTTCCTCACTCAATTCTGCCCCAACAAAGATGCTCAAGACAGGTTCTTTTGGAAGGATAATGGCTCAAATTCTTTCTCTGTTTCTTCTTGTTATATGTTATTGTTTCAGGATAGAAAACAATTCGATGCGGAGGAAAATTTGCTGGCAGGGTACAAATTGGTGTGGGAAATGTATATTTCGTCTAACCTGCATGTTTTTGTATGGAGAATGTTAAGGGATAGAATAGCAATGAAAGCCCAGCTTATTAGGAGGAATATTGGTTTAGACGGAGCGTCGGTTTCTTGCCCGTTTTGCAATAAAATTGAAGAGACTTGCATACATGTTTTCATGGAGTGTTCTTATGCAGTGAATATCTGGAAAAGGGTATCGTCTTGGTTTGGCGTGAAGTTTCCAACAGGTTGTTCATGCGTTGATTCCATTAATATTTTTCTGCTTTGACTAGAAAAGTATTAGGCAATTCAGTTGGTATATCTATACGGGTTATTTCAGTGTGGTTCATTTGGTATAGTAGGAATAGTCTTATTTTCAAAAACAAATTGTTGGCTGTAGATGATGCTTTGAATTCAATCATTTTCTTTTCTTGGAGGTGGTGGGGAGGGTACTCTAAATTCCCTATTTGTAACTTTTATGACTGGTATATTGCTCCTTTAGTTTGTATCAAGCAAATGTAATATTTTCGCTTTTCTGTTTTTCGGGTTCTAGCACCCTTTGTGCTTATTATTATATCATCGGTTATTAAAAAAAAAATCTTCATGTACTAAACACTGACAACCACATTACGTAATCTTCATTTTATCCATAGCTATTTTAATTGAATCATCAACATGTCTAAACCGATTCTTCCATCAACTTTCTTTAGCCTAAACTACACATTAAAACTTGTGACTGCAGCTTAATAATAGTTTCATAACACCACCATTCTTGTCTGATGTGCAAGATTAAACAAAGCTGCAACCACAAAGCAGACTTAGAATTCCTACATTCAGATCAAACCAAAAGATATTAAACCAGTTGTTGGAAAATCATGATAAGAAAAACAGCTTTGTGGAGGTTTTTTTAGCTTTTACGGTGGTTTGAACCGCAAAAAATCTTGGGTTGCGACAGTTTGACAACGGTTGCAAAATTGTGCGTCGCCAACATGTCCTGTAAGGGTTTAAAAAAACCAGTTCCCCACTCCCTTCAATTTTGTGACAGTTCTAGAACAGCCTTAATAGTACAATTACGACTGTTTTATTTGTCGTTCTTTCTACTTGATTTTTGTTATTAATAAAAACCCTCAGATACAATCCCAAGTATTTTTTCAGGTAAATCCGCGTGAAATTTCTGATCCACGGGTAATTCTGTAGCTAATAGATTTCTAAAATTAAAAAATTATATTTATTTTTTACCTAAACCCTTGTATGAACAGAACAAGGAGGAAAATTACATGTAATACTCTTCATTCAACTAACTTTATGTTCTAATTGCATATTACACATACTACAATGATCCTTTCAATAAATCACCAATCTTCAAATACCTCTAACACCAGCACTCTAAAATCTACATTAACATCATCAAAAGTGTCTTATTAATGAAGAAAATGACATCCTAAACTAATGACAGATTAGAATCACTTGTTACATGTTTTAGGAATTTTAAAAAACCAAAATCAGGTCATTATTAATTGGAATCTTAATGCCTTGGCTGCAAACGATCATGCCATTTTCTCATTAACTCAGCTTCTCCCACTCTTTGTATAACAGTTGTATATATAGAGAGTAGACATGGTATTTACATCATCCTCATCATTGAGCAACTAATCCAACTTAGGCCACAAATATTATTTCTTGCATATCAAAAGCCAATTCATGGCATTTAAAATGCAAAAATGCAATTACACGTTTCAAATAATTGTGATCTACAACAAATTACAAATTATACTTCTAGGAAGGATATAATGTACAGACAAATTTTATGAGAAAGTGAACTTTACTTACCAAGCATTAAAAACATCTTTAATGTGTTGATTATTATCACCTAGTCCAACTAGTATTAAGTCTTTGATACATGTTTTGCTATTTAGAAAAGATACATGCTTCTTTTACTAGCTATGCATATAACTCCAAAGCATTGGAGTGTTTTTTTATGTCTCAAGAGTTGACAAAAATAAAAAGAAAGAATTGTGGAGATAGATTCAAATAACAGTGATAAGTACAAACCCCTTTTGGCAAGCACCTTCATGTTGTGTTTCCACCTATTTCTATCTCGCAAGAGACAACAATGATAAGTTCGGTTGCATCATGGTTTTACATTGCGGTTGAGGTTGCGGTTGCGGATGTTGCGGTTGCGGCCAATGCGATCATTGCGTTGCGTATTGCGGCCGTTGCGGCGTGAAATTATTTTATACACGCATTAAATATAAAAAAAAATTGTAAAATTATTGTAATTATTTATATTTCTTATATTTATAGTTGTGTATTAGTTTTAATTCATTTTTAGACTACTTTTAAACTATTGTATCATATTTATGTATAATTTAAATTGAATTTTAATAAAAAAAATATTATCATAAATAATATTGTAAGATTAAACAAACACAAGCTTCTAGAAAGTAATTTTTCAAGTACATAATACAAGTTACAATTTATTTAAAATAAAAAGGACTATAGACACAAACATATTAATGTCCTATCACTACTACGAAAAACCCATTTAACGACGTCAGGCTTACCACGGATTCGTATCCCAACGTTGTAATACGTTAAAAAATTTATAACGCCATATTTAACGACGGTTGTACTAAAGAACCGTTGTAATACACGCTGTGTAACAAGCTTCGATTCCCAGCTACTTTTTTTTTTCCATATTTTTACATTTTAAACACGGTTGTATTAAAAGACCGTTGTTATACATGTAACAAGCTTCGATTCCCAGCAACTATATTTTTTGTCATGTTTTTGTATTTTAAACATATATTTTATTTCAATGTTAGTTTTACAGGGATTTAACCTCAAAACTCAAAATTCATCATTGTTTTTCTTTTAAACATATATTTTATTTCTTTTGTTAGTGTTTTTAAGTGCAAGAGAATAGTATATATAACTTTAAAAATAAAACTGTAAGAGATGAGCATATATAAAATAACATTGTATTAAGATTCCATTAAAAAGAATACATTGATAATCATATTACATATATTAATCAATGTCAGAGCCCATTGCTGCAAATGCATCTTCATAATCCAGACATCTCTCCTCACTCCCCTCATCGGAATCATAATAAACTGTTCTCCTTTTCTTCTTTATCTTTTTCTTCTTCAGCTTCTTCTTCTTCTTCTTCTTCTTCTTATCTTTCCTCACCCTTAAGGCATCCCTGGCCGCTGGTTGGACCTCCTCTATTGGCGCCTGACGTTCCTCATTGGTGATTCTAGCATTCTCATTTGTAGAACTCATTGTTACGAAGAATATATTATGAAGAAATGTAAAATTGTCTATTTATAGATGAGGTTGAAGATGAAAAGTATGATAGTTTAATGCTTGCAATGATGATAACTTGTAAATGGTTGATATTCTGGAACGATATTTTTTGAAAAACGGAGAAAATTTTAAATTATTATGGCCAGAGAGTTCTCTACTCCGAGAAGAGCAAGGGTTATAATATTACGGTTAGTAATAATAACCGTAGTGATACCCCTTATACTAGGCAACAACATTTTTCTATTTTACATAATTATAGAAAAATGTTGTTGCCTGGAGTCGAACCTTGTACCAATTAGAAGGGTTATCGCTACGGTTAATATAACTAACCGTTGTAATATTATTAAAACAATATATACTTATCATTACTGTTATTTTGGAAAACCGTTGTGAAATATTTACCTATATAAAGGAATTAACTTTCTATTTTTTATAGTAGCGTCGTTTCCTTCACAGCGAAACCTTAGCACCCATTTTTGGCAGCAAACTTCATCTTTTTATAGAAACCGCGAAAAGAAATACAAGAAGTATGAAGCTTTTGATTTAAGCTTCTTCCTCCTTGTAGTTCTTCTTGCAGAATCTAAAACTAGATGAACATGGTGATGATGCTGGCGGTAGCAAGCGTATAGTACATATTGTTTATGGAAAATAAGGTAGTCTTCTACTTCAATCTTTTTGTTAGATAGTTCTCATTATCTCGTTTGCTTCATGTTGTTTTTGTTTATTGTTCTCATTTTGTGCAGATTCGACTTCAATGCTTCACAAGCAAGGTGAACTTCATTGTAATGGTACAGTCCCACTTCTTAGGGTTTTGTTTTGAATACTAACTAATTTTCTTCATTGCTTCCCACTTCTTAGGGTTTGTTTCACATGGTGATATGATGATGGTGGTACATATATATATATATATATATATATATATATATATATATATATATATATATATATATATATATATATATATATATATATATATATATATATATATATGAATTCATTCTGATAAGGTACATATATATGAATTCATTCTTATATTGTATATGAAATTTAGTTTATTATCACTATCCTTTTATTGAAAATGTAATCAGTTAAATTGATATAGAACATTAGTTTATTATATATATACTATGTATATTGTATATAGTTAAATTGAATACTAACTAATTTTCTTTATTGCTTCCCACTTCTTAGGGTTTGTTTCACATGGTGATGATGATGGTGGTACATACATATGAATTCATTCTGATAAGGTACATATATATGAATTCATTCTGATATTGTATATCAAATTTAGTTTATTATATACTATGTATATTGTTTGTTTCAGTATCCTTTTATTGAAAATGCAATCAGTTAAATTGATATAGAAACTTATAATCTGAAAATTAGGATGTATTTGAAAACCAACCTTTATAATGTCAACGTTTTCCGAATTGCATCCATTTCATTCAGCACATTTAATGTTCCTTAACATAAAATTTATGGTCCAATGGTCTGTTTGCTTCAATTCATCGATATCTTTTCTTATAGTTTACCTCATCGTCATCACTAATCATCGTGGTTATTAAGATCATGATTGTTATGATGATAAAATCGCGAAGATTTTTGGCGATGATGAGGTAAACTATAATAAAAGATATCGATGGATTGAAGGAAACCGACCATTGAACCATAAATTTTATGTTAAGGAACATAAAATGTGCCGGATGAAATGGATGCAATTTGGAAAACAGTGGTGTGTTTAAGTTGGTTTTCAAGAACAATTTAATTTTCAGATTATATAATTCTTTACCAATTTTAATGGTTGTATTTCTTTAATTAGGTGGATGGTAAAACAAGCAATATACATTTGTATTTAACAAACTAAGGGTACATTTCACAACGGTTAAGACACATAACCGTTGTGATAGTTAATATATATGACAACAGTTGATACTCATAACCGTTGTGATAGTTAATTTATATTACAACGGTTGAAATACCTAACCGTTGTAATATAACGCGCGCTTCCAGAATACAACAACAATTTCCAAACCGTTGTAAAAACAACGAACTTACAACAATAATCTACATAACAAAGCCTTCGCCCGCGTCATTATATGTCATTCCCAACCGTTGCAAAATAGGGTTTTCGTAGTAGTGTATGTTGCAATCTTGATGGTGAAAAACATCATCATTTTGTCACACAAATGTCTTCACTGCAAAAAACAAAAAACAAAAAGATGATGAAACTCCTAATTAGTACCTTTAAATTGCATCTAAAATTAAGACTTTTCACACATATAGTTAACTAAATATAAATTCAAATGTTTGAAAATATAACTTACGTGTCTCTTGCTACCACATAGTGGAATGACGTGAAGGAGCATAACTTGTACTTTCACTCTGACTATCATCTTGTGCAGCCCCTTGTCCAAAGACATAACAAAAAAAATCACCATTTGATTGTTGATGATAAGGATTGTGATCATTCATTGATTGTTGGTAGTACGGAGGAGCTTGATACTAGGATATTGGTTATAAGAGTTAAAATATGGATATTGGTAAACAAGTGGATAAGATTGTTGACTAATTTGTGATGAATCGCCAATCCCAAAATCATTAAAACTATGAGAAATACTAGAAGAGGAAGAATCTTCAAGTGAAACATTTTGTTTTCTTTTCCCCTTTCTTCCAGATTGTGACACATTTCCTCTTGTCTCAAGTAGTGAGTTGTCAGAATGATCAATATCAGTCAAGTTCCTATAACGCCTATAATTTGGTGGTGTTTCATGATATGGATCAAGTTCATCATCATCTCCTTCATCGTCACCGTCATCACCTTCACCTTCATTATCCACTTCATTACCACCACCATCATCACTATTTCTGCTTGGTGGACTTAAACCACCACCACCACTTTCATTAGGTTCACTATTATCATCAACAGTTTCATCATATGTACCAACTATCGGCAACCATTCTGCATTTTGAACTCCATCGAATAATGGATTTTCCCTCTCTTTTATCCAATAAGATAACAGATCTTCTTGAAATATATAGTCAAGATTTATCGGATCAAAATTTGCTTCTATTTCTTCCTGACTCTTCCTTAATATATCCCTCATTCTCAATTTCATGTTGTAATGTGTGAAGACAAGCTTAGGCAATTTTTTGTACTTCAATTTGTTTCTTGTCTTTGTGTGATATGGATAAATGTACTCCAATTTCTCTCAAAGTTTGTGGCAGAGGTTGTTTGACTAACAACTTTCATACCCAAACGTTGCAGCTAAGGAGCACATGAACCATGGTATTCCCACCATTAGGCTTTTTAAATAAGGAAAAAAAATTATTGGTTATATTAAAAAATAAAATATATTTATAAAAACTTATAAAAAAAACTTGTAGTTTACCTGCATCCATCTTAGACCAAGATTTTTGAGCTAGAGGCGTACCAAACGTTTCACTCTTTTCTCTAAAAAGTGCTAGCTATATAACAAAACATATCAGTACATAACCAAATTTCTTAATAAATAATTTAGCATATGAAAATATAATATCCATTACTTATTTGATTTAGAGCTTTGATTTGATCATCCATGTTTCTTTTTATCTTTATGATTACATTAGTTGTCCTATTAAATATTTCTTTATACACATCTCTTCCATGTTCAATTCCATATTGAAATTGTGGATTAAGAAAATAACCTAGAAGTCAAAATCAATTATTGAGGATATGATATTATAAATTTAAATTTCATGACAAAATTAAAATTATAAAATATATTGACATACCAGCAGAATGAAGATCAGCACATGAACCATGGTATTCCCACCATTGGGCTTTTTCATACCATTTATCCACTCCAACATTTCCTTATATTCAGCTTCTAAGTAAACATTTGACGTTTCATAAGGAGTTTGGCATTTGGCTTTTCCCACTTCAGAAGCAGTATAAATCAAATTATGCAACCAAAGAGAGTTAGATAAATACATAGGCAAACGCTCGTAAATTATAAATTTACTTACAGCCTCTCCAAGCCTTTTTCTCCAACTCTTCAAAAAGCCTTTACCAGCTCTGGGTTGCTTCATACTTTTGCTCCTAACAAGATCAATATTAGTATATCTCAAAGAAAAAGAGATATCTTCTGGCCTTTCAGCCCCACTAACACTGACATGAGAGCTTCCACCATGTTCATATACATTTTCAAAAGCTCTTGTTTCTCGTCTGAACTTTTGCATATTTTCCCATTCTCGATGTGATCTAAGGCTTTCTTGTGTTGTATATCTCAATTGATCATCAATAAGAGTATTCTCATCTTCATCTGCATATTCATCATCTCCTCTTAAACGTTCTTCAAATTCTTCTTTTCTTCTCTTAGAATCATTTCTCTTCGCTTTTGAATCAAGTAAAAGTTTCATCATATTTTCTCTAACCATAGTTGTTACTCTACCACAAGCTGCAACTTGCCCTTTCATGTGTGCTATATGTTGCTTCAATCTCGTAATGCCACCTTTTATTACTACATTACAAAGTTTGCAACGAACATTATTACGACTACCAGGTTCTGGCATTGCAAAATACCATCCAATATCCTCACTTGGAGCATCATCCAAACCTTTTGTAGGAAATTGTTCTCGTGAAGGCATTATTCAACAATACCTATTAATTGAATATATAAATAATTAGTTAGAAATATAAAAAATAAATAAAATTATTCAAGCATCACAAAATCACAACCTTTGATTTTTCTTATGTCCATCAAATTTTTAGCTAAACTCTAATTTCCTTCCATAAATTCCCTCTCATATATTGGCTAAAATTTTAACTAAAATTTTAAATAAATAAATAAAAAGTATAAATGATAAAGAATTGTGTCAAAAATGTGTAGAATGTATTACATTTATATTGTCATTACATTTATATTACATTTATAGTAAATAAAAATGTGTAGAATGTATTATTTATATCAATTATTTTTTTAAAAAATATAAATTATATTAAAAATTAAATATGATAAATTTGAATTTTGAACCATTAAATATAGAATACATTTATGTACACACATTATATACATTGCATATGAGTACTAGTAGTAGCATCACCACACCATTTTTAATATACATTGCACATGAGTGCTAACTTCTGAAAATGACCGACACAAACGACAAAGCGGTGGATAGGGATAGATTCAAAAGCAAAACAAGGTCTAAAAATTGCCACGTTGTAATACCCCATATTCTTTAAACGCTCAATGGGATATCAGATGAGCTTTTGTGTACACTATTTTGGATAATTGAAATAATGGAATTCTTTAAGTATTGACATTGGGATCAATAGAGCAGTTAATGAACTCTAAAGAGATCAATTATTTAACAAAGAGTAAGATCAATGTTATTAATTCAAGAAACTATTTTAAGGTAACTCTAATAATTGATCAATTGGTTTGAGACGACAAAATATCGATTGGAGATATTTTACCCTGTTGGATTATATTATATAATAAGCATTATATATATATATATATATGTTAAGAGAAAGAAGGAAAAAGAAATAGAAAGTGGGTGAAAAGAAGAAGAAAGTTAGTAAGAGAGAAAGTGGAGAAAAGAAACAGAGGAAAATGGAAAAGAGGGAAGAAGCTTGGATCATCACCATTTTTCATCATCTTCTTCAACCTCCTCTTCGATTATCAGGTGGGTTCTAGTTAGAGACTTAAGTTCTAGAATTGAAGTTGTTTAGAACTTAGGTTAGAATTGGAGAAACTGAATAATTTGTGTGAAATCAATGTTCTAACAGATAAAACGTGAAATAAACCGCGTAGTATAATCGGATCATGCATGAATTTAATCGGTAATACTTGTTATTGTGATGAATCATATTTTGATTGGTTTTGGTTTGAGTTTACACCATTGAAAACAGGTTTTTATGCTTCTGGTTCAGTGGTAACTGGTTACTCACTTTGAGGTAACCAGTTACATGCAGGAAAAATTGAGGTCTTACGTGAAAAATGAACTAAGTAACCGGTTACTCATTTTGAGGTATCCGGTTACCAAAATGTGCCTCTAACTCTCATTTTGATTCTGTTTTGAACAGTGGAACTTGAGTAACCGGTTACTCATTTTGAGGTAACCGATTACCACTACTGTGAGTTTTGAAAAATGTTTGAAAATTCATAACTTTTGAACCGTAATTCCGATCGAAGCATTCTTGGTATTGTTGAAAAGTTATGACGATCCTCTACTTCAATTTGTTTCTTGTCTTTGTGTGGATATAGCTAAATGTACTCCAATTTCTCTCAAAGTTTGTGGCAGAGGTTGTTTGACTAACAACTTTCATAGCCAAACGTTGCAGCTCAAGAGCACATGAACCATGATATTCCCATCATTGGGCTTTTTAAATAAGAAAAAAAAATAAAATTATTGGTTATATTAAAAAATAAAGTATATTTATAAAAACTTATAAAAAAACTTGTAGTTTACCTGCATCCATCTGTATTGACGGAGATGATGTAGAAATCACAGTTGGTGATTAAGGGAAGTGAGTGGGGTATCTCATATCAGAGTTGTAAACGTTTGAGTTTAGCTTTGGTAAAGATGTTCATTGGGTAGATGTTAGGTATAAAGTTGTAAACAGGGGAGTTTAGCTTTGTAATAGTTCTACAGATAGTGAAGTCTTCTTGGATTGGTATCCCCCAGATGTTGGTGAGTTGCACCGAACTAAGTTAACAATTGTTGTGTTCTTTATCATTCTGCACATTTACGTTTTCTGTTAGGGATCATGATAAACATGTTGGATCAGATGTCGTGACATCTGTGATTGTGCAGTTCTGATATTCAAGGTATCAGTCTACTGTTGCGCCTCTGAGTTTAAATGATTATGTAGCACAATATCTTGACATGTGTTAGGACATCTGTTGTCTGCATAGGCCAGAATTTCATGTACCATTAAAAACAAGTTTTTTTTTTTATTCTGGTTCAGTGGTAACCGGTTACTCATTTTGAGGTAACCGGTTACTTGCAGGAAATTTTGGGTTTCTGCGTGAAAAATGAACTAAGTAAACCGGTTACTCATTCTGAGGTAACCGGTTACCAAAATGTGTCTGTAACTCTCATTTTGATTCTGTTTGAGCAGTAACCGGATACTCATTTTAGGTAACCGGTTACCACTGCTGTGATTTTGAAATATGTTTGAAAATTCATAACTTTTGAACCGTGATTCCGATTGAAACGTTCTTGGTATCGTTGGAAACCTGTGAGTATGACGTGGGATTAATTATTTAGTGGCAATTGAATGAAAATAATATTTATGTGATATGTTGTGATAAATGTTTTACTTATGCAAACTGTGTTATATTATGTCTAACTAATTGTTGTTAAGTATGATTGAGAGAATATGCATGCTTAAAATGAATTAGGAAGAGTGAGGAGACTTTACCCCAAAACAAAATGGCATAGTTTAAGGTTGTGACCTAGTTGTGACTAGGATTGTGATAGAAACTCTAGATGGCGATGGGTTGGGCCTGTCCGACTGGTGAGCAGGTGCTGGCCCAGTCCAGAACACCTACTAATAAACAATTATATTCAATCATTCATTATCATATGTATAAAAATAATACATTAAAAATAAAAACTCAAGTAATAAATCATTAAAATAATAACTTAAAAGTAATAAAAAAATTCAGATTCAAAATATTCCCCTAATAAAAAAATGGAAGATGAATTACATCGTGAATTTTTCAGTAGAAATAATGACTAGCATTTTGTATTCGCTCAACTAAAACACAATTATTTTAATTTAAATCATAATAATATAACACATAAAAATGGATTTTTCGATAAAATAGTGAGGGTATAAATGGAAAAAAATCATAAGTTAAAAGCTATAAGCTCAAAAGCTACTTCAAATAGCTTTTGAAAAAAGCTAAAAACTAGTAAAAACTATAAGCTAAAAACTAAAAGACAGTTATCAAACAAAGCTTTTTCATTAATGTGAGCTAAAAAACTATAAGCTATAAACTAAAAACTTTTTATGTGTCTTACCAAACAGACTCCTAACAATAGAGTAGTTAAGCTACTGTTGTTATTAGAGTGAATGTTAGGTGAAGAATACCTGTGACAAGAGAAATGTTTTCAACAAACAAATCATTGGTATCTTTGAAAGCCTTTGCATGGAGAAGCAGTGTGGTGTGGTTATATCTTGAAACATAATCCCTAACAAAGGAGAAAAAAATGAAGCATATTAATTACTATTTCAGTCCTAAATTATAAGTTATTTTGCAAAAAATATTTGTCTCAAATTATAAGTCAATTTAAAATCTCAATGCAACATTAATGATTTTTTTCTAATATATCCTTTATCATTTATTTATCTTTCTTCTTCCTATTTCTTTAATACTCTTTTCAATATAATTAATGAAGGGTAATTTTGTAAAATTATTTATCATTTCACTTTTCTATAAAATAATAATTGCATTTTTAATTTGTGGGAAATAGTCAAAACATTTTATAATATACAACCAAAAAACAAATAGTGAAAAAAAACTATTGATATAAAAAAGAAAAAGAGAGTATTGACCATTGATTCGTGCTACACGTGGGTGTTGAAGCCAATAGTGGAACATGCAGAGAGTCATTTGATGAAGTTGAGTTTGTGATGATTAAGGAGTGTGGTGGTGAGCGAGTAGCAGTGACGGCTGGCCCAAACAAAACCCTACATGATTGATTGTGTTCTCTCTTGCTTCACTTTCCTATTTATAATGTGAGATTCATGTAAACCAACACTTGTAGTTGGATAGATCTTAATATTTTTGGTTGGGTAGATCTTAATATTGAGGTTGGTGTGAATACACTCAATAGTATTGAAGAGGCTTGGCCTGAGAGTGTTGAGGATCTGCAGGGTGATCAGTTAGTACAAAGAAACAGAGCAATTAATGAGATTTGGAGTAACCTTAGAATAAAAGAGAGTATGATTTGGCAAAAGTCGCTGGCTAGATGGTTCAAGGATGGAGATGAAAACTCAAAATACTTTCATGCTGTGATGAAATTAAGATCTAAGTATAATCATATTTCTTCTATTAAGATGGGATATGTGGTATTGGAAGAGGTTGAAGAGGTAAAAATGCCATAAAAGGTGTTTTAGCAACCAGGTTCATGAAGGAGAGTAGAAGTAGGCCAAAATTGAATCTGTCAGATTTGCCTAAACTTTCTGATGAGGAGAAGGAAAGGCTACAGGAGGGGTTTAGTGGTGAGGAGATCTTCGAAGCTGTTTGCAGGGGAGATGAACATAAAAGCCCAGGGCCTGATGGATTTAAGTTGGAGTTTCTAAAAAGATGTTGGAGTATTATGGGGCAGGATATTGTTGATTGTATTCAAGAATTTCATGAAACAACTATCCTACCTAAAACGTTGCATACATCTTTTATTGTTTTGATACCTAAGTCAATTAACCCTCAAAGCATAGAAAACTTTTGTCCTATAAGTCTGATTGGTAGCATTTATAAGATCATATCTAGGATGATGACTTCTAGGTTGAGCAGGGTGATTAGGAAACTTATATCAAAATGTCAATCAACTTTTATTCCGGGGAGACAATCATTAGATGGAGTGTTGGTTACAAATGAGGTAATTGATCTAGCAAAGAGAAGGAACCATCCGTGTTTGATGTTTAAAGTAGATTTTTCCGCAAACGTATGACTGTGTAGACTGGGTTTTTTGGAGGATCTCTTGGAGGCAATGAATTTTGGGGGCAAGTGGATTAAGTGGTTGAAGGGAGGGGTTTTCAAGAATGTATCCTCAGTCTTGGTTAATGGTGGTACTACAACTGAATTCCAAGGTTCAAGAGGGCTCAAACAAGGTGATCCACTATCACCATTACTTTTTACGATTGTAGCTAAAGGCTTGGCTTTGTTAGTAAGGAAGGCTTCAAATGTATGTTTGTATCAGGGATTTAGAATAGCAGAACAGGTTGGGCTGAGCATCATCCAATATGCTGATGATACAATATTATTTTGAGAGGCTAGTTGGGAAAACTTGTGGGTATTAAGGCAATTTTGCGAGCATTTGAATTGGCTTCGGGTCTGAGAATTAACTTCTTTAAAAGTTGCATTTTTAGGGTTGGGGTTGATGAGAATTTCATGACTGCAGCATCTCTGTTTCTTCTCTGCAAGTGTGGTAGAGTACCTTTTATATATCTTGGGCTGATGGTGGGGGGAAATCATAGAAGGCACGGGTTTTGGAAACCGGTATTGGAATGTTTTAAATCCAGATTATCAGTGTGGCAAGGAAAGTTATTATCAATGGGTGGCCGTTTAACTCTCATTAAATTGGTATTTTCAAGTCTGCCAATACACCATTAATCACTCTTTAAAGTATTGGTTTCTGTTGTGAAGGAATTAAACTCAATTCAGAGGAGTTTTCTTTGGACTGGGTGTGCAGAAGGTAGTGTTGTCAATTGGGTGAGCTGGAAACAATCATCGTCTGTTGGAATATTGGAGATCGAGGAATGATATTCTGTTTAATGATGAGGTGTGTAATAGTGATTCCATCTTCAATGCCATTGTTGTTACCTCTTGGAATTGACTGATCCTTGGTAATAGAAGTAGGAAGAATTGTAGATTGTATGAATGGTACAAATGCTCTTTTGATTTTTTGTAAGTTTAGTTGGATCCCTTAAGGATTGGGCCTTTATATTTGTCAGCCTTTGCTGGTTGTTGTATCTTTTTGATTGGTTTGAGATTTCTTTAATCTCTTTTAATTTTTAAAAAAAAAGTTTAGGCATTAATATAATGAATTATTGAACTTATATGTAATATTAAGAATAAATTAAAATTTTAATAAAAATAATTCACAAGAAAAATAAAAGAAAAAAGTTAATATTTCTAATAAACGCGTGCGCGCAAATATATATTTCCACTTTTCTACAATTGTCTCTCCTAAACCTTCCAGGGCAACCCACTTTTCTACTATTTTGCATCAAACAATTACAAGCAGCTAGCTAGCTATTTAGGTACCCTTGTTTCTTTCATATCTAATGATTATGAAAGTTCTAGTTTATAAATAAAATATAGAATGCTTTAATTAATTATATATAATTGCGATGTATGTTATATATTATATCTTTTAATTATTACTAATTGTAACGTATGATATAAGTTGTACATTGCATTTTCCTTATAAAAATAGTAAAATGCAGTGTCATGCATGAATAGAAATGAACTCACATATTAAGAATGCATTTATACATGGTTGTGAATAGAGGTGTCAAAAACATTTCCTAAATGACAAAGACCCAATAATTAAGTCTTTTGTTGGCCCTAATTTTTAGATTCTTTATTAAATGAATATTTTTTTTGACCCCTTATTTTTAAGCTCCTTCATATTTTTATCTTTAATGGAGCTTAAGTAAATGACTTAAAATCTAATTTATTTAAAATAAAATATTTTATATTATAAAACCGATTTTTTCAAAAAATAAAAAAACCAATTTTTTCAGAAAATAAAAAAAAAAATTGATTTTTTCCAAAAATTAAAAAAAAACCAATTTTTTCCGAAAAAAACCGGTTTTTTCAGAAGAAAAAAAAATGATTTTTTAAGAAAATAAAAAAAATAACCCGATTTTTTTAAAAAAAAATAAAAAACCGATTTTTTACAAAAATTAAGAAAAACGATTTTTTTTCAGAAAATAAAAAAAAAAAAACCGATTTTTTTTTTATGATAAAAAAAACTGATTTTTTTCAAAAATAAAAAAAAAAATAACTGATTTTTTCTGAAAATACAAAAATGAACCGATTTTTTCCAAAAATGAAAAAAATCGATTTTTTCCTATAATGTAAAAAAACCGATTTTTTTCGCAAATTAAAAAAAACCGATTTTTTTCGAAAATAAAAAAAACCGATCCGAAAATAAAAAAACCGATTTTTTCCGAAAATGGAAAAAAACCGATTTTTTTCGTAAATAAAAAAAAATCGATCCGAAAATAAAAAAACCCGATTTTTTTTGAAAATTGAAAAAAATGCGATTTTTTCCGAAAATAAAAAAATACGATTTTTTTCGAAAATAATAAAAAAACCGATTTTTTCCGGAAATAAAAAAATCAGATTTTTTCCCAAAAAAAAATATTTTTTCTGAAAAAATTAAAAAAAAAACTGTTTTTTTTTTAAATAAAAAAACCATTTTTTTCAGAAAATAAAAAAAATCGATTTTTTCCGAATATAAAAAAAATCGAGTTTTTCTGAAAATTAAAAACCTGATTTTTTCCAAATATAAAAAAAAACCAATTTTTTTCGAAAATGAAAAAAAATCGATTTTTTTTTAAAATAAAAAAAAATTGATTTTTTTCAAAAAAAAAAAAAATTGGTTTTTTTGAAATAAAAAAAAATAATTTATTTCAAAAATTAAAAAAAAACGATTTTAAAAAAAATTGATTGATAAAATATATTTTTAAAAAAAAAAGTCAAGTTTTAAAAATATTAGGACTTTGAGGCCCTATTTAAATTTTAGGCGTCTTTAATTTAGAGAACCTATATATTTTAGACTTAATTATTTTTAAAATTTTAAGCACTTTTATTTTTGAGGCCTTGAAATTTAGTCTCCAACTCCTTAAATTGACATCTCTAATTGTAAATTCAATTAATGTGGCTTGTTTCGACTCTTCAGGAATCCGTTCATCAATCGTGGAATATTCAAGTAAAGAGTTAACGACTCGAGTAAAATCAAGTCTTCCTAATCTAAAACAAACACAAATATTTTATAATTCTTAAACGAAAGACATTTGTTAATATTAAGGTATATTCAAGAAAGAAAAATAAAACTATATACAAGTAAAATGGCCTTAAGAAAATAAAATTTGTGAACTATTATTTTTCTCAAAAAAACCATTTTATCAATTAATTACATATTAATTATAAAATAAATTATAAACTTAAAAAAAAACCTTTAATAAAAGTTAAGATGTAAATAGAATATCTTCCGAAATGGACTTCATAAATTTATTTATAAATAATCTAACACTGTAAAGATATGTATAGTAAATTATACTAATATTATTAAATTAATTTTTAAAACTTTGTTTAATTTATAAATATCTTTTTTAACGTTACAGTACCGTTGAATTTAATTGAATATCGATACCCTCAATCAATTAAATAGTATATTTCATTTATGCATTATTTTATTTTATTTTATTTTAAAATAAATTAAAATTTTAAAATAATTTGCACTAAAAACATTTGATATCCAATTTAAACTCAGGAGTAACAAAGAATTTACCTATTTTTTTTAGATATCCAAATATCATAAAATAATTTTATTTGCTTAAGATTTGTTTTAAAAAAATAATTTATTTATGCAGCCGTCAATAATTGTTTTCTAAGAGTTAAACTCATGAAATTTTTTTCTATAAATTTAAATAAAGTTAAATTATTTCTAACAATTCTATCATTATAAAACTACAGTTCACCAGTTGGATCTTAGAAATTTATTTTCAAACGACAAAACAATGAAGAAAATAGTTAATGATCTAACAAAATTAATCAAATAAAAATCCAATTTCTTATAATAGGTATTGTAAAGACTTTTAACGAATCAACTATCAAAATTAAGGTTTAATTTAATTAAAAATTGAGGGGGAATATTGTAAAGAGTTTTAACGAATCAACAGTCAAAATTTCTTCTGAACAAAATTAATAGTAAAACTTGTTTTCTAAATAATAAAATCATCTCCTTATCTATGACTCAGCATGACATAGTCTATTATACCATAAGAAGAGAAAAACTTGCATAAAAACAAACTTAAATCTTTAATATTACAAACAATCAATAAAAAATAGACAAAATATTTAATTTATTTAAAATTTAATTTATTTTTAAATTGAATTCATGGGTGATTGTGATTATAGAAAAAAAGAATATTATTTTTTTATTTTTTAATTAATTAAAAAAAATATGATCGGTGGTTTTTAAAATTAAGTTAGTTTTTGATATAATTACCGATAAGATTTGTTGGAACTTAGTGATCACATGCAAAGACAATGAAAATGAAATTGAGATACAATTGATAATGCAATTCACTAATTAGTCTGTATCTGTACCCAAAATATAACTCTAGATAATTTTTTGTTGTGTTTCACATCAATTTTTTTAATGAAAATTAACTTTACAAAGTTAAAGTCATAACGTCCTAAACACTTTATAAATGCAAGCATACTTGTTGCTTAAAGATTTTGGGCAACCGGCTGGCCCACAAAAATAGATAGTGTGCTACAATTACAACATAAACAAAATTAGAAGTGGTCACTATCTTCCTTGAAAAAAAAAGACAACTTCTAAAAAGTATAGTAATTGTAGCTATAAATAAACTAGTAAGGTATTATTATATATTCACACTTATATTCACACACACACAAACACTCATGTGTGCGCGTGTATTGTGATTAATTAACAACATATAAAATAAATTTATTTTATTTTAATTATAAAGTTAATTAATTAGTTTAATTATTAAAATAATATAATAACTATTTTGCATAGAATTAAAAACTAGAATATACCCTATTAAGTTAATTACTAAAATAAAATAAAAATCTTGTTTATAAGAAAAAAAAATCTTTTAATATAATTATCCACAAAATAATTTTTCATAACACTTTATTATAATTTCTAGAGTTTGTAGGATAATCTTACACCATAAATAACCGACATCATTGTCATGTCCCCTTTCAAAATTAACCAAGAGGTTTAAGAAACCATTCTTTTCTTTCCGAAATAAAATCCACTGTTACGGATTTCAAAATATATTTAAAAACGTTTCATTGACATAATTTTTATTTGTAGGGAGTTGAAATTTATTTTGAATAATTTTAAAAGATCATATATTAATTTATAAAACATAATAACCTACTTGTAGAATTACAAATAAGTCACAGCTGAGACATCCAATAAAGATAAATATAATATGTGAACCTTCATAATGATTTTTTTTCAAAAAGCAAGGAACGATTATATTAATCCACAGAGTACAAGGTGTACTTAACCCTTACAAAGAGTTACTACTAGTAAGATACAAAATAGGGTTGGACAACCAATTGGATAGAAAACAAGGTTTAGGAAAAACAGATCCTCAATATAACCACTTCCAAGTAGAAATTTTTATAGAATTAACACATTTCTCCTATGAAAATTTAGTAAGGTTGAAAACCATATCGTTACGACATAACCATATATTCCAGACAGTGGCAATCCAGATCGCAAGATTCACTTTCCTCCGATACCTGCTGCTAGGGGCATCCCAAACTGCAGAGAAAGAGTCGAGGCAAGATAAACGTAAAGGAAAGTTGCATTCAGACCATAAGCCAACAGCTTTCCAAACCTTAACTGCTACTACACAAGCACCAAAAATATGATCTTCATCTTCAGGATACTTGCTGCAGAAAACACAGGCCATATGCAACGGATCGGCAACCACACCGCGTTTTGTAAGTTGATTTCTCGTCGGAATTCTCTTCTTGAAAAGTCTCCAAATAAACACCTGAATATTAGACGGTATCGGAATTTTCCACAATCTCTTAATACACGACAAAAACTCAGAACTGTCATCAACAATAAGCTCCGAAATAGACAGGCCCTCGTAACCTGCTGAAACAGTATATTGCCTTTCATCATTCGCAGCCCACCAAAGGTTATCAAGCGAACCAGGTAATTGAATTAAAGCAGCAACATCATTAATTAAAGATTTACAGGCCATAAATTCCTCCTACTGAACTGAACCTTCAGCAAAGGCAGGTAAAGTCTTCTCCCATGCGAGGCCGATAAAGTCTTCATAATGATTGTTGTTCCTCCATGTGATCACTATAGCTCCTAAGATCGTGACTATAGTGCCTAACAACTTTGTTTGATTTCGTCTATTTATGAGGTTTATCATCTCAAACCTAGACACAAGAGAAAACAAAACTTTTACTATTTATTATCTGAAGACTAAATAGATGTTTTTTAATACATAATTTTCTATAAGTTTTTTATTTTCTTTAAGTCAAATCATTAATTAATAAAAATAATACATGTTTAATGAATTTAAATGTAGATCTATATAAAAAAAAATCTTAATTTTTAAACTTAAACAATAATAGTAAGTTACCTTAAAAATATAAAACATATATAAATGTAAGCGAGGGCAGGATATTAGTCATTGCAGATGCAAATGTGGAAGACATTGAAGGGATTTCAACAAATACAAATTTTCTTTAATAATGGGATTGTTACAGTATGATTATAAATTAAATTTAAATGAAATACGTGTCTTATTAGTCAACAAACAATATATAATTACTTATATGTACAAATGAAGATGGGAATAGAGTTAAAATTGCAATACGATCAAGACATAAAAAAATGAAGATGAAAAAAATGTGAAACTGTAAAGTAAAGTTTGAACAAAACCTCTTAATAATGAAGAAAAAGGAAAAAAAATGATTTTCTAGGAATGAGATGATTGGTGTAAGAGAAGAGAGTTACCAAGCAAGTAAGAAAACAAACTCTTAAAATCCCATCAGGCTAGTAGTGCGACGGGAAAGCGAGGTCACTTCTCCTTGAGTTTGCTGTGCAAACTCTGGGCGAATAAGAGGCAGAAGCAAAATGCTTCAGTGGTCGCTGGGCAACCGCGAGGCGAGGGCTCGCCTACAGGTCGCTGTGAGCTTGCTGTGTGACCGTAGTTAAGTTGAAGATCGCGTTGAGCTTATCGGAGGGTCGTTGTGCGACAGCGTCGATTCTTAGATAAATACCTACAAAATGATGACAACAACAAGGGGATTTCACCCCATCTCTACCCATGCTTATTTCCATCAATGCATCATCAAACATAGCAACATAATATCACAAACAACATGAGTTACATATATTTATGGACAATCATGGAAGTAGAAGAATCATGTACTCATAAATTCCATTTTTTCTCAAAACCTAACTTTCCTACTTCTACAAAGATGGTATCTAACTAGAACCAACCTCTTTAAGATGATAATGAATATGTTGGTGATGAAGTTGAGATGATGAATGATGAAGACTTCCTCTTCTTCCACTTCTAGGTTTTCTTTTTCTTTCCTTTTTCTCCTCTTTCTCTTCTTTCTCTCTCAACTTCCCTTACTATCTTTTCTTTCTTTCTTTAATACTCCCACTTTCTTGGAATTATGGAAAAACAATGATACATAGAAAACATCATTTAGGGTAAATTTGGTAAGAGTGGCACATGAGGTAAGAAAAGAATATTAAGTGGTAAAATGTCCAATATTAGTGTTATCAAAATGTCTCAATTGTACCAATTAATAAAAGGTCAGAGTCGAATAATATTAATTAAATCAATCTGAGCTCACTAGTTACTCTAATTATCCAAACTGATAATTCTCAGAGCACATAGAAACGCATCTGATCTCAACTAATATTATTTAGAGCGCTATAGAATATGACAGGGTATTACATGGTTAGTGTAAAAGAAGTGAGTTACTTGAACTCAAATTAATTAATTAATTAATTATATATATATATATATATATATATATATATATATATATATATATATATATATATATATATATATATATATATATATATATATATATATATATATTAACATGTGTGTGCTCGCACGCGCTTATTTTGTTTGTAAAAATGTATTACTTTCTCTTGGTTCTCATAATTGCTATCCCTCTCACTCTTATAGCTATCGTGCTTTCTTTATATGGAAACCTAGATGAATTAAAATTCCATAACGTATGTGTCAATTCAGGAACACTCCACTTCAGGTAGTTAAACAACACCCAATTCACAGCGAATTTGAGTGTTTCAATCGTCGTTGAAAACCCCAGCAACAACACTTGTATTTGTTCTTGTACGACTATAAAATAAGTCTTTTATATGAATTATAGAGAGAGTTCTGCCTGATATGTCTGGAAGGTAATAGTCTACAAAAGTAATATAAAATGTGTTAGTGTCATATCAAACTAAAATTAAATAATAATTTATTTTAATTATATAATGTTAATACTTTTAAGAGAAGATTAAAAGTGTAACTTATTTGGAGGGTCACAAACAAAGACGAGATGGCGCTTGCAATAAATATCTTAACAGCTCCAACTATAAACCGGTGACTGTTTGTGCTACCAGATGACAACCTAAATCCTTCCTGCTTTCCAAATAATATCGGGCCTTTCAATAACGTCATGATCATGGCTCCTGAAACAGTAACTAGAATCCCCAATATTCTTGTCTGGCTTCTTCTCTAGGTAATATTTATCCTCTCTTGCCTATATAATAAAAAAAGAACAAATAACTATACGACACATTTTATAATATAAATATTTATTAAATTCAACAATATAATATTTTTTACCTAAGAATAGAAGCTAAGATAAAGGTGGTTTCAGGAATGAGATTACTGAGAGCAGCAACAAACGATGTTGTTGTGACTTTCACTCCAATGGAATGTAAATTTTGATCTAACACTGGCATATCAATAATAAATTGATTAAAAAAATTAAGTAAATAATTTATTATTAAATAACTAAGAAGACAATGTTAACAGATAACTAATGTATGTAATAATTAAACATACACTAAAAAATCCAGAGCTAGAATCTTAAAGAATACTCCAAGAGCCATGTTTGGCCTGACATTCCCATTAAATTGATAAATCACAATTCTTTAAAATCGTAACAACTATGAAAGAAAAATTATAATAGAACATGTAACACTTTATAGTAAAACTACAAAATGAAAAATAAAACACATAAAAAAAGAAGATAATAATATATTATACCTCTCATAATGGAATACAAATGGAGCAACGACAAGGAATGCAACTATGTGTCGGTAGATCACAAAAACGTAATTGCTCATTTCGTTGTTGAGAGCATACTTCAAAATAATGTCCACCAGACTCTATCTAACTTGTAAAGATATAACGAAAATATAAGGCTTCGCACGTTGAAACCAGGTGTTATTATTGTTACAATCCATGTTACACATAAAAGAAGGTCAAAAATAAAGAAATGTTAGAAATAACAAGAAATCGGTTGCACTAATCACTAACCACTTCAAATGATGGTCATTTCAAATTCCACTACCAAATTTAGTAAAAAGAAGTCCTTGACACAATGCAATGATTATTCATAAAAGGTATTTGAGCACTTATTACATGAATATCAAACCTCTCCAAATCTATTTAAGGTGTTTTTATAAATGTCAAACTAGTTCTTCATTTTATTTCTCATTTTCATTATTAGTTTAATCATGGTGTAGTTTTTCAATTTAAATTGATAATTAGTCTTACTAATCATGTACCATGTCATGCATGTATATGTACCATTAATATACTACTATGTACCATTCAATTTTAAAAAATCTAAATTTTAAAACATACACAATAATAGTAAGTTACCTTAAAAATATAAAACAAATATAAAAGCAAGCGCATAAAGGATATAGTCATTGCAGATGCAAATGTGGCGGACATAGAAGGGATTCCAACAAATAAAATTTTTGGTTAATAACAAGCTTATTATAGTATAATTATAAATTAAATTTAAATGAAACATGTGTCATATTAGTCAACAAACAATATATAATTACTTATATGTACAAATAAAGATGAGAACAATAGTTAAAACGGCAAAACGGTCAAGACATAAAAAAAATGAAGATGAAAAAAAAGTGAAACTTTAAAGAAAAGTGTGAACGAAAGCTCTTAATAATGAAGTAAAAGGAAACAAATGATTTCTCTAGGAATGAGATGATTGATGTAAGAGAAGAGATTTACTTGAACACAAATTATATATATATTCACAAACGTGCGTGCGCGCACAACTACAAATATATATCCAACAATGTTAAAGCTATCACGGTGCTACGAAGGACCGTGATGACATCTATTACTTAACGCGCGTACATTTTCTTTTATTTACTTATTAAAATTTTGATATGATATACTCACGGTTGAAAGATACGACCGAGGTTATATAATCACCCTTTCATGGGTGCGAATTTCGGCACCCTCAAATGTTTTATTTCTTTAACATTTATCACGCCTTTGTATTTTTTATTTATTTTTTATTTAAAAATAAATGTGATACCACCAAGGTTGTTTAAAAAACCGCTGACATATATTTATCATTTTCTTTTAAATTTTTTAAATAAATTTGATACTACCACAGTTGCGTAGTTGAACTGTTGTGACAGATTTTTCATTTGGTTTTAAATATATTAAATTGTAATATACTGACACTTCTTTTATATCATTGTCGTTATTTGTTTCAACCGTTGTGAAAAGTCCAATCCGTGCATCACGGTTTTTCTTGTCAATCGTAATGAAAAGTGATATTTTTTAATATATAAGCGAAAGTATATGTCGTTCAATACATAACATTCGTTTCTCTCAAAAGAAAACCCTAACATATTTCACTCTTCTCTCTCATAACATAACCCTAACATCCATGTCACTCTTAAACATACTTCAACCTTCAAATTCGTCTTCACCAATCGCTACCTTGAGGTTCGTTCGTTAAAGTAATCTTCGATTTCATTTACATTTCTTGTTAAAAATAGGTTCTCATTTTTTCATTAGGTGAATGTTCTCATTTTTTCAGATTCGTCTTCACCACCTTAACAAAGGGCATACTTTGGCTACGGTACATATGGTTTGTGTTGCTATGGAAAAAAAATACAAGAAGTATGAAGCTATTGGGTAAACTTCATTCACCTTGTACTTCTTTTCATAGCATCATAAACTAGATGAACTTCAAAATTTGTTCCAATTCCACAATTAGTTTCAAAAAAGGTGCGTTCTTGAAACATTTTATTATATTATGTGTTGTTGTATGCTGTTGTTGTTGTTGATTAATGTTCTCAGAACTTCATAATTTGTTGTTGTTGTTGTTTATTATATCTTGAGTTCTTGGACCTTATTTTTTTTTCTTTTGTTGTATGTTGTTGTGTTTTTGATAAATGTTGTTAATGTTGTTGTTGTTGTTGATTAATGTTTCCAGAACAATAACAAAACAATGCTAAGTCACAAGAAATAGGCTTCTTGTGACTTAGCAATGTTTTGTTCTTTAAATTCTTATGTAGGTTGCACAATAGATGAAGTTGAGTTTATTAGATGCTATGTAGATTGTTTGTTTCACTAACCCTTCACTTAAAACACATTTCATTTAAATTGACATAGAAACTTATAATTGGAAAATTAAGTTGTATTTGAAAACCAACTTATGTCAATCAATATTTTCTAAATTGTATGCATCTCATCATTCATCTCACGCTATTTAACATATAGAATATCGTTCAATGACCTGATTCCTTCATCACATCGATATCTTCTCTTATAGTTTAACTTGAATAACAATAATTTATTGGGTAAGTCTACCTCATCATCGTCGCTAATAAATTGATGTTATTCAAATTAAACTAGAATAGAAGGAATCGATGTCATAAGGACTTAGACCATTGAACCACATTCTATATGTTAAAGAGCTGGAAATGAATGATGAGACACATGCAATTTGGAAAACAGTGGTTGGTTTAAGTTGGTTTTCAAGAATAGTTTAATTTTCAGATTATATACTTCTTAATCAATTTGAATAGTTCTATTTCTTTAGTAAGGTGTATAGAAAAACAAGCAATCTACATATTATATAATAGACTCTAGGTACTATCAACAACGATTATATATTTTATCTGTGGTGAAATGTTATTTACATTCCAAATAAATTGCTGCTGATGGATTTCGAACCAAGTACCTAAATGTATATATCACAACAGTTGATATAATTAATCGTTGTGATAAGTAGCACGCGTCCTGCCTTATTATCAGGGTCTCGCGATCGTGGTGGAAAGCACCCACTACAACATTTTTCCTTTTTAACAACAGTTGAAAAGTGTAGCCTGAAATGGGAAAAACGTTGCCTAAAAGAATATGGGACGTTTTTTAGCTGTCTTCTGTGCGAGCGTTGCCTATTGTTTTAGGGGACGTTTATTTTCACTTTTTGGCCACAATTTTCTAAAACGTCGCCTAAAATAAAGGAAAAGGGGACGTTTTTCCGTGGCATCTTAGGCGACGTTTCTAAGGTGTTGTTAAAAATGCAACGATTGAAAAATGTTCCCTAAAAGTGGTAGAGTGAGAAGACTCTGAGGGGACGTTTTTCAAATGTTGTCATATCTGACAACAATTATCAATTGTTCCCTAAAAGTGAAATAGTGAGAACTAAATGTTTCTATAAGTTACTTAGGAATATTTTTTATCATATTTTTTATAAAATAAACAATTCAAACAAAAATTGCACCAAATATAAATTGTACCACAATAAATGTGTTCATAAAATCTTACAAAATACATAGTTTTTGTAAGTTTAATGCTTAAGCATTAACTCAAATACATAGCTTCAAACATTGACTCAAATACATAGCTTCAAACATTGACTCAAATAAAAAAAAAATACATGCACACACTAGACACAATGTCTAACATTACTTAATAATATAAGTTTAACACTTAGAAGTATAAGTCTATCAAAATGACAAAATGGCATAGTTTCTTTAAGTTCAATGCTTAAGCACAAACTAAAAACAACAACATCTAACTCATTTATGTTTGTCAAACTAAATGTCATCTCCATCATCCTCTTCATCATCTATGTAGTTCTCTTGAAATCCATCATCTATGTCGTCCTCTTGAAGATCTTCACCTACTTCATCCTCATCACTTGAATCGTCCTCTTGAAATTGATCAATTACTATATAAAACAAAATATATATAGGATTCACCACATGTGGAGTACTTACAAACATAAATTCTAAATTACTATATAAACATTAGATCTTTGATGCCAAGTTCATAAGCCAAACACAAACCATGATATAACGTCATCAATTTAACATAAAAGATATTGAAATACTCTATATTACTTGCAAAACCGTGAACCCAAGTCAAATTATTATTAATTTTTAAAAACCGTAATACTAATTATATTTTTAAAAATAATTTTTATAAAAAAATATTCAAAAATAACATAATTTTCTTAAAAATTTATTTAATATAATAAATTAAAAGAGTAATTTGTGGACGTAAACTATATATTCAATTTTGCCTATATAGGTTTACTTAACTAATTAATGGGACATTTTATATTGATATGCCAATGTCATAAATAATGAAACTGAGAAAACTATTTATTGATTGATATTGTGACTCAAATGTAGTGACATTAACCTTAAGTTTCTAAAGGTAGTTTCTACATTTTAATGGGACTTCGCTGGGTTCTTGAACAACTTAGCGGTCAGCCCCTAATTCTTCCAAAGGTAGTTTCTAAATTTCGTTTACCTTTCGTGCTGCATTGAATATGCCGAGTTTAAATCAGCTCTAGTAGTTGAAACAAACGTTGTAAATGTGTTTCTAAATTTCGTTTACTTTTTGTTTACTTTGTGTTCACATTCCTATCTATATGTGTGTACATGTATATGAGTGCTAATATATCATTGATAAGATAAAACCCAACAACTAAAACAACAACAGAGACAATAGAAATAGTTTTCAACAACAGACCCTACAATCATGTAACAGAGTCAATTACAATAGCATAACATAAAATAATAATGTTGATGTATATGATTACCTTTAGAATACTTGGAACATGAGCTGATGTAGATGAATGTTCTTGGAGCATTTCTTTTGTTAATTAAAATTTGACGTTAGGGAAAAGATTAGATTAATACCTTTAAAATTTGATAGCACCAAAAGGTATTATTTTGTTTTTAACACCACTCTTTCACTGTAAAAGAGCTTGATTATAATTTCTTAATTAAGAGGTAAAAACAAAAGGACTAACTTCTTGCTTTCATAAACTTCTGTGTAAAACAATTGCAGTAAAAATATATAGATCAACTGTGACCACTAATTGTCTACTTGTACACAAAAATCTTTTGAATTTTTTAAGGACAGGGATCCATAAACAATAATCTTCATGTCTTTTTCACAAAAAGTTGATTTTAATAATGACATGTAACAGCTAAAAAACTTAGATTTTATATAAAAATAAATGGTTGATTCTTGTAGCACTTTAACATGACCTTAAGAACTTTACTATGCAAGAACACTTTCAATTGTATAACTTGTTATTTCTTTTTTTAAAAGTAAAGAGAACTATTATTAACAAACTAGCATAAGTAATGTCAGCAGAGAAAAAAAAAATAGCAGTACAGAGCGACACTATAAAGATAATCTATACTAGTATAAAAGGTTTGACCTAACAAATACAATGATCATGCAATTATTTATAGGGAGAATATTAATTAATTTGGATCTATTATTTTTGAACAAATTATAAACTCAATCCCATAATTTGGGGTGGGCATGTGTTTAGCAGGTTGGCTACAATCCCATAACTTCATTTCTACAATTTGCACTTCTTATTTGATTTTATCCCAGAAACTTTCTATCTTGAAGTTCAAGAGTGTACACTATTATGCCTTCAAATTAAAATTAATTCTATAAAATAAAATTCATTTTATTCAAATAGAACTAAACATATCAAAATTAACTTTATATGTTCATAATCAATTATAAAGACTCTAAATGTGAACCAAATATAGTTCAAGAGTGTACTCTTTGAAAAGAGATTAACTACACAAAATATTTGTGACAAAATCTTATGATATCATTACTACCATTGAAGTTTTGTTTTTGAATGGTTGATGAACCAGCTGTTGTTGCTTTCATCAGAAACAAACAAATGAATTATAATCCAAAAAAAAAAAACAAATTTTCTATTTATTAATGTTACTTATGACAGTTCCAAAACAGAAAGATATGATAAAACATAAAAACCATGACACTATATCCTACACGCTACACTTTCTTTCACCTATAAATGCATAGCACATTAAACCAAAACTCAAAATCACTTTCTTCTAAAATTCATTTTCTTAGTTAAGCATTCTATACATCAATATGACATCTTCTTCATCAGATAACAAGCAATTAGAGGAAGGTACTAATTACTGTGTAACAAAATTTGTCTTTTTTTTAATTGTGTTTTACTTTGTTAATTCTATTTCATAGATTGATGTTTTATAAATTTAATTTGCATGTAGGATTTGTTAATGGTATCGAGGATACGAAACAGAATCGAGTTCATGACGAGTTGATTAAGGTAAATAGTACATAACCAAAACCAGTCCTAAAAAAGTATCACAGACCTCTCCAATTGATAGGAAAAAACACTATCAAGCCCACTTAATAACCTATACCAGAGCCAAAGGTAACCAAGTTCGACTCGCACCGGCTGAAATTAACAACGGTGTTTATCTTAACATAACACTAAGGACTACAATTTACAACAGATGCACTATATCACTTCCCTTCAACAAAACCACTTCAAAAGTAATATTCGATCACAGATACATATATACAGATTCACCAAACTTCATACCATATCAAAAGTAATATCCTCACATACATACAGAGTCACAGCGAAACACTTACCGTAAGAGATGCAAAAGAAGAAACGAGGATGTCGGAAACACAACAACACGCACAACAACACGACGACAGCAACACCACCGACAACGCACAGAATCGCAACCGGCAGCGCACAGCAACGTAACCGCACAGCAACAAGACCGCACTGAAGGGTTTTGTGTTTTAGGTTTTGTTCGTACCCTCAATGAATTTCCTTTTCTAATTTTTTTTCACTGTAAACTAGACAATATGTTAGTGAAATGTGTGGATAAGGGTTAAACTTGGCCCACGTGAATCTCTTATCTTATTTTTATTTTTTTTAATATTTTAATTTTATAAAATATATTTTTTATTATTATGTTAAATAAAAATTATTATGTTTGGAAGGCCACTTAAACTTTTATTTTATTTTAAATTTTATACAACATTTAATCAACGTAACTTTTGTTAGCAATAATGTAACAATTTTAAATTGTTCCCATAAATATTTAAGGGGACATTTATTAGATATTGCCAAAGATAAATTATAGCAACACTTGATAATCGTTCCCAGAAGTAGTTTAGGGAACATTTACGAGATCTTGCCAGAATTGTCTTAGCAACACACAAAAATTGTTGCCAGATATTTTTTTAGGGAACGATTTACACATATTGCCTAAAAAAGTGTTGCCAGAGACAATAAATGTCGTAGTGACCAGACATATAATCACCCCTTACCTCACAACGGTTGGTCAGACGTTGTGGTATCCCTTTTTCAACTGTTGTGGTATGGCTTTTCCATAGTAGTGGTGCGCTCATTTTGATGTAAAAAATGTGTTACTTTCTTTTGGTTCTCTTAGTTGATATTCCTCTCACTCTCATAGCTATTACGCTTTCTTCATATGCCGACCTAGATGAATCAAAACTCCATAACGTCTGTGTCAATTCAGGCACACTCCACTCCATGCAGTTAAACGACATCCAACTCACAGCGGATTTGAGTCATTCAATCGTCGTTGAAAATCCCAACAACAACACTTGTATTTATTCCTATACGGCTATGGAATAAGTCTTTTATATAAATGAAAAATAAAGTTCTGCCTGATTTTTATGGAGGGTGATAGTCTACAAAAGTAATATAAAAATATGTTAGTATCATATCAAACTAAAATTAAATAATAAATTTATTTTATTGGTATAATGTAAATATTTTTAGGATAAAATTAAAAGTGTAACTTACATGGAGGATCACAAACAAAGACGAGCAGATGCTTGCAATAAATATCTTAACAGCTCTAGTTATAAACGGCTGTTGACGCTACCGGATGACTCCCTAAATCCTTCCTGCTTTCCAAATAATATCGGCCCTTTCAATAACGTTATGACCATGGCTCCTGAAACATCAACTAGAATCCCTAATATTTACCTAAGAATAGAAGCTAAGATAAAGGTGATGCCTGGAATGAGATTATTGAGAGCAACATCAAACGATGCTAAGGTGACTTTAACACCAACGAAATATAAATTTTTTTCTAACACTGACATATCAATAATAAATTGAACATAAAAATTAAGTAAAATTATTTTTTATTAAATAATTAAGAAGACAACGTTAACAGATAATGTATTATTATGTTAACTATTCTATATGCCTTTACTAAGTTGAGACAAAAAGCAATAGAATGAGTTGCGTACAAGAATCAAAGTGCCCAATTTATTAAAAGAAGCCGGGAGTTTCTTATTTAGAATTTTTCTTCTACTTTTGGGTGAAATGTGACTAACTCGTTTACTTTCAAGCTGTATATATAGTTCATTCTCTCAGAGATCTCTCTGTACTTCATTTTGTAATAATATGGAATAGATATACATCATTACACACTTGGAGATCTCTACTGAAATTTGTAATACATACACCTCATCACACACTTGGAGATCTCTACTTATATTTGTAATAATATCTAATACATACACCTCATCACACACTTGAAGGAAAATCATATCAGGTAAAGAACATAAACATTTATTTATAGTTTTCTCATATTTATAGTTTGATAGAAATAATGTAGCCTTTAATATGTTTTCATAAAAACTGTTGGAAGGAAAGTTCTGACCTTGGAGTCCATCACCATTTTGTGTTTGTTGAAAATCTTATGATTTTGAATCCCTGATACTGGTATGATTTGGTTTGGTTTGTATATGGCACATTAAATTTTGATAAACAGAAAGAGAACCTCAGCAACAACTGCCGCACCGGGCAAGACAGCAACTTCAGCGCAAAACGCAAAAACCACCACCGGAACACCCTCAAGAGAATGACATGGCCTCAAAATGCAATACAAGCACCGAGAGTAAATCGAACCCTGCACCAATAAAACCCCTCCCTTAATACTTGAGAATATATCCAATTTAGCTAAAACCCCTCCCTTAAATAAAATAGAATTTCTACTCAACCACGACCCCAAACTTAGTAAAGGCATATAGAATAGTTTGTTGGAATAATATAAGCAAGTGTGAGTAAGTGGGGAAATAGTCTCACATTGGATAGAAATGTGGTGACTTGAGGATTTATAAGTGAGAGAATCCATACACCTATCACCTTAAAGTTTTAGGTAGAAAAGTGATGTATCTCTCACAAAAATACATAGTCCTACACTATGTATCAATGCTCTATAGAACTCACCCCAACATAGTTAACATAATAGAATAGTTAACATAATAATATGTGATATAGCAATGCCTTATGATCATGAAATAATAGTTACGTTAAATGAAATATGTGCCTTATTAGTCAACTTTAAAGTAAAGGGAAAAAAATGATTTTTTTAGGAACGTGTTGTAATATACTACGTCCGTTCTTTTAATGTAAGAGACAAATCATTTTTTAGGCTCATTGAATAATCAATGTATTTGGTCGATTTATAGACTAGATACATTGATTATTCAATGAACCAAAAAAGTTAATTGTCTCTTATATAAAGCAACAGAGATAGTATATATATATATATATATATATATATATATATATATATATATATATATATGTTACAACACGTTCGTGCGCACGATCATTTGGATTGTAAAAAATGTGTTACTTTCTTTTCGTTCTCATAGTTGATATCCCTCACTCTCATAGTTATTACGCTTTCTTCATATGCCGACCTACTTGAATCAAAATTCCATAATGTTTGTGTCAATTCAAACAGACTCCACTGCAGGCAGTTAAACAACACCCAACTCACAACAAATTTGAGTCTTTGAATCGTCGTTTAAAAACCCAACAACAACATTTGTATCTGTTCCTGTACGACTATGGAATAAGTTTTTTATAGGAATGAAAGAGAAAGTTCTGCCTGACATGTCTGGAGGGTAATAGTCTACACAAGTAATATAAAAATGTGTTAGTATCATATCAAACTAAAATTAAATAATAATTTATTTTAATGGTATAATGTAAATATTTTTAGGATAAAATTAAAAGTGTAACTTACTTGGAGGATCACAAACAAAGACGAGTTGGCGCTTGCAATAAATATCTTAAAAACTCCAAATATAAAGCGGAGATTGTTGGCGCTACCGAATGACTCCCTAAATCCTTGCATATTTCAAAATAATATCAGACCTTTCAATAACATCATGACCATGGCTCCAAAAATAGCAACTAGATTCCCCAATATTTTTGCCTGGCTTCTTCTCTCGGTAATATTTATCCTCACTTGCCTATATAAAAAAAGAACAAATAATTATACAACACGTTTTATAATATAAGAATTTATTAAATTTAATAATATAATTTTTTTACCTTATAATAGAAGTTAAAATAAAGGTGATGCTTAGAATGAGATTGCTGAGAGCAGTAGCAAACGATGATGTTGTGACTTTCACTCCATTCAAATATAAGTTTTGATCTAACAATGGCATATCGATAATAAATTGAACATAAAAAGTAAGTAAAATGATTTATTATTAAATAATTAAGAAGACAATATTATCAGATAAATAATTGTATGTAATAATTAAACATATTCTAAAAAAAATCAGCGCTAGAATATTAAAGAATACTGCAAGAGTCATGTTTGGCCTGCCATTCCCGTTAAATAGATAAAACACAATTCTTTAAAATCGTAACCATTATGAAGGACAAAATATAATAGAACATCTAACACTTTATACTAAAAATACAAAATGAAAATTAAAACTCATAAAAAAGAAGATAATAATATATTATACCTCTCATAATAGAATGCAAATTGAGCAACGACGAGGAATGCAACTATGTGTCGGTAGATCACAAAAACGTAATTGCTCATTCTGTTGTTGAGAGCATACCTCGAAACAATGTCCACTAGATTGTATCCAACTTGTAGTGATATAACAGAAATATAAGGCTTCGTACGTTGAAACTAGGTGTTATTATTGTTACAATCCATGTTATACATAAAAGAAGGTAAAAAATAAAGAAATGTTTGAAATAACAAGAAATCGGTTACACTAATCACTAACCACTTCAAATGATGGTCATTTCAAATTCCATTACCAAATTCAGTAAAAAGAAGTCCTTGACACAATGCAATGATTATTCATAAAAGGTATTTGAGCACTTATTACATGAATATCAAACGTCTCAAAATCTATTTAAGGAGTTTTTATAAATGTCAAACTAGTTCTTCATTTTAATTCTCATTTTCATTATTAGTTTCAGCATGGTGTAGTTTTCCAATTTAAATTGACAATTAATCTTACTATTCATGTACCATATCATGCATGTATATGTACCATTAATATACTACTATGTATCATGCAATTTAAAAAAAAAAAATCTAAATTTTAAAACATAAACAATAATACCTTAAAAATATAAAATAAATATAAAAGTAAGTGCATGAAGGATATAGTCATTGCAGATGCAAATGTGGCGGACATAGAAGGGATTCCAACAAATAAAAATTTTGGTTAATAACAAGCTTGTTATAGTATTATTATAAATTAAATTTAAATGAAATATGTGTCTTATTAATCAACAAAAACAATATATAATTACTTATATGTACAAATGAAGATGAGAATAATAATTAAAATGGAAAAACTGTCAAGATATAAAAAAATAAAGATGAAAAAAATGTGAAACTTTAAAGAAAAGTTTGAACAAAACCTCTTAATAATGAAATAAAAGGAAACAAGTGATTTGTTTAGGAATGAGATGATTGGTGTACGAGAAGAGAGTTATCTGCACACTACTGTAAAATGTATATACAACAATACCAAAGTTATCACGTTGCTACGAAGGACTGTGATGACATCTCTCACTTAACACGTGACATTTTCTTTTATTTACTTATTAAAATTTTGATATGATATACTCACTGTTGAATGATACGACCGTGGTTATATAATCACCCTTTCATGGGTGCGAATCTCAGCACCCTCAAATGTTTTATTTCTTTACAATTTAGTCGCGCTTTTTTATTTTTATTTAAATTTAATTAAAAATTAAATTTGATACCACCCCAGTTGTTTAAACAACCGTTATGGCATATTTTTCATTTTGTTTTAAGTTTTTTAAATAAATGTGATACCACCACGGTTGCGTAGCTGAACCGTTGTGACATATTTTTTGTTTTATTTTAAATATTTTAAATTGTAATATACTAGCGCTTCTTTTATATCATTGCGGTTATTTGTTTCAACCATTGTGAAAAGTTCAATCATTGCATCACGGTTTTTCTTGTCAATCGTGATGAAAAGTGATATTTTTTAATATATAAGCGAAAATATCTGTCTTTTAGTACATAACAACCGTTTCTCTCAAAAAAAAAACCCTAACATATTTCATTCTTATCTCTCATAACATAACCCTAACTTGTGTTTCAATTTCGTTTAAGTTTCTTGTTAAAAATGGGTTCTCATTTTTTCACTAGGTGAATGTTCTCTTTTTTCTGATTCGTCTTCACCACCTTAACAAAACTCATACTTTGGCTATGGTACATATGGTTTGTGCAATTCGTATAAGTATATAACTTTATATACCGAATAGATAAGCAAATGAAATAAATCAATGAGTATAAATAACTTTTAGTTAGTGGAATAAAGGAATGCATTCCAAACAAAGATTATGCCTGCTCTACTTCATTGACTTCCATATGGTGGCAAGATTTGTTTTCTGTGCATGGCCAGACAGCTATTGTGGACGTTTCAAACCTCTTTTCGTACAGGTTGGGCAGTGGAGTGAACACTATGTTTTAGCTGGATAAATGGATTGGGAATAGGCCTCTATTCCAAATTTTTCCTGGCTTATGGAACATAACTGACACAAAATTGGCAATGGTAGCGGAATTGGGAATGTATTATAATGATCATTGGTCGTGGCAGGTAGATTTTGATATTTGTCTCGATAAGGCCGAGTTGCAACAGGAACGTCATCAATTGTATGAAATTCTATTGGAGGTGAAACTGGTTTGGAATAAAGTAGACTGCATCATTTGGCCTTATCATGTTTTAGGTGCATATATGGTTAAGTCCTAGTGCAGCTTGTTATTACGTGCATCGCCAAGTGATGAGGTAGAAAAGAACGTGAAATTCTTGCTGAAGAGGTTGTGGAACTCTGTGGTACCAGTGAAGGTAAAAGTCTCTAGTTGGAAATTAGCGTTATATCGGTTGCCTATGCAATATAACCTACTCAGACTCGGGATTATGCTTAACTCTCATGAACATGTATGTATTTATTGTTTCAATGTTGTTGAAAATTCTAATCACCTCTTCTTCAACTGCTTTAAAATGAAAATAATATGGGATGCCATGTGTCGATGAGTGGGGATTTTTCCATTTGTTGGTAACTCTTACTCCTCATTTTATTGCTTGGAGAGAGAGATTCAAGGGGAATGAGATATTACTTTTTGCGGAGAGTTTGTGGAATATTGTGTGTTGGAGCATTTGGCGGATGAGAAACCAAATCCAATTTAATGACGAAGTTGGGAATCCGGAGGCTGTCTTTCAGAGGATCGTTTTTTTTAATGAGCAATTGTATTAATAGAGCAGGAGAGTTACTCCAAAATACAAAAAAAAACAGCAACTAATTCCTACCACACAAAATAGGATTAGAATGCCAGTCAAAAAAATTTATACAACCGGGACGCTTACGCTTTAAACCCAACCAGGCCCAAGATCTAAAAATAATCACCGACATACAATTATCAAAGCTAAAGATATCATCATTGAAATAGATATCATTATGCATTAGCCAGATACTCCACACCATGGCTAGCCAAATAATTCCCACCGTATTTCTATCCGTAGATTTACTGAGTTGATGAAACCTCTATGGGAAGGCCATAAGATCCTGCAGAGACAGATTAATAGTATCTCTTATCCACTCCAAAATCTTCACCCACACACTAAAACTTCTACGGCAATCGAAAAATAGATGTAACATATTTTCCTCAGAATAAAAACATAAAGCGCAGGCTGCATCGATCGCAATATTCAGAATCCCCCTACGAATCAAATGGTCTTTAGTCGGAAGCCTATTAATTAACAGTCTCCAAGCGAAAAACAGAACTTTAGACGGCGCGACCAAATGCCACAGGAAGTTCTGCGCATTCCTGATTGTTTGAGTCAAAGAAGGAATGAGACCTTCCATCAGAGCCAAGCAGCAAGACTTAACAGAAAAATTGTCGTCCTCGTTAAGCTTCCACTTCATTTCATCTTTAACATACTGCTGCGGTTCATTTCCTAAAAGCACTTCCATGAATTCTCGTTTGATATCTTCCTCGAAATCGTCCCAGCCTCTGATTATGGCATAGTAATTCCAAATCCACTATTCGTTTATCCTAACGCCAGCGTCTTGGACCGACATGTTGTGAGTAACAGCGGTTTCGAACAAGTCAGGAAAGGCGTCCTTCAAAGTTTGATCGGTCAACCAGTTCGCATACCAGAAGGAAACAGAAGAACCATTTCCAATCCTGCATGAAAATAAGTTAGAAAAAGCCAAATTTGGGTGAACAGATAGCTCATTAAGGATAATATCTCTCCACCAAATGGAGTCCTTGATCCTAATCATCTCCACTCCTCCTACTGTAACCTTAACATCAACATTTCCATAACGAATTCTGAGTAACTTTTGTCATATGGCTTGCTTATCATTTAGAATTCGCCACTTCCATTTAAGTAATAAACATTTGTTAAACACTTCCACATCTTTAATGCCAAAACCTCCCTTGTTTTGCGGTTTACAAATATCTCTCCAGCTAGCCCAGTAGATTGGCCTTCTCTCTTCATTGCCATTCCAAAGAAATCTACTTTAGATGCTGCGAATCTCCTTAATAACCGCTACCGGGGTTTTGTAGAAGGACAGAGTGTAAGTCGGTAAAGCATTAATAACGGAATTTATCAAGACAACTCTCCCAGCGAAGGAGAGATGTCTCCCTCTCCAACCAACTAATTTCTTGCGCAAATTGTACCATCCCAAATTTATGAGAAATATTTATTTAATTTATTTAAATACAATATTTGTGAATTTTTTGTGAATTTTGGTGGTCCGTGTCGATGTCGGTATATTTGGTGGAGTTTTGGTTATTTTAATTAAATAATAGTATGTAATATGGATGTATTAGTATTATTATTAATTTAAAATAATATTAGAGGAATTGAGGGTAAAGTGGGCATTTTAGGAGTATTAGTGAGAGTATTATGGAGAAAGCCCGTATTTGAGGCTCAAAAGTTAAATTAACCAAAAAGAAGGAATTGAGGAGAATTAGGATTCATTTGTGGAGATCGTGAAAATAAGGAGAAAGTGCAGAGCTCTGAGGAAAAAGGGAGAAGGCGAGGATTTTCGTGAAGGTTTCCAAAGGCTCAAGAGAGAACTCATCGGATCGACAATCTAAGGTATGGGGAGTAATTGCCTTTCATTGTTTTCATTATAGGATTCGATTGATTAAAGTGGATGTTGGGGATTTTGGGGTTTTGAGGGTTTATGGGTTTTGAGGTAAACTGATGACTTTGAGGGCATTCTGTGAGAACGATTGATAAGAATTGAAGTTAATCGGTAAAATATACCTTTGGGGCAGACTTCCCTGTTGTTGTAGTTTTAACCCTGTGGTGAAAGATTTATGAGTTTATATGAAGCTTGAGAGTTTTGAAGGTTTAAGAGAAATTAAGGTTTCCCGTAGGGTCCTGAATCGACCTAACAGACGTAGGTTTTAGGCCTTTAAATTCTATGATGTATTAGAACTGTTATAGGGATGTTTTTGGGTCAATTGGGACTGTAATCGCAGGTACCTTGGAGGTTTGGGAGCTACTGATGCGTAGCAGCGATTTGCTGTAATCGCAGGTTCGCTAGGCGAACCACTGCTTCGCTAGGCGAATGTTCGCCAAGGCTCGCTAGGCGAGCAGCGCAGCGAATGCGCAATATTGTGAGTGTGAGTATAGAGGTGATTCTGGAGTAGAGGGGGTGATTCTTTGGAAGCCTCGCTAGGCGGAGGGAACAGCGAGTAGGTTCGCTAAGCGAACAAACTAGCGAGCATGACAGATGGTGGGGTTTCTGGTGTTTAGTGTGGGATCTGTGAGGTTCGCTGGCCGCTTCGCTAGGCGAAGGCCGCAGCGAACGGGTTCGCTAGGCGAACCCTGGAGCGAATAACCGTTGTTTCGCGAAAATTCTGTTTTCTGTGCTGTGTCATTCTGGTGTTTGATGCTGTGATATTTATGATGATTTACCATGATGTTCTTGATGATATTGAGGTGCTGGTTTGTGATGTTTCGATGAATATATGATGATATGAATTTATGAAGAATTTATGAATAATGTTGCACATAATGATGTTTACATGATGATGATGAATTATTGACGTTTGTGTATCATACATTCATATGCATACTCTGTGACGACGCTTCATTCCCATTGGGCGGATATGAGGTAATTATGACGTGCTCCGGTTCCAAATGCGGGATCGATCCTATTGATAGGGATCTTTGGAGGGTTGATGGCTTGGTGTCTATCCTTTGTGACGATTGGTACCACATGCATGAGTCTTGTTATGCATTGCATCTTATGTGACATTGATGAATTGTGATATAGTGTTTCCTGATGTTTTCCTTGATGATGACCTTGATGATGTCGTTTATGAAGATAATGCAATTTTATGTATATCTTGTTTTATAATGATTATTATGAATTGTGATTACTCACCCTGCCTGTTTGAATGTTGCCTCCACGTGGATAACATGCAGGTGATCAGGTTTAGCTGTGGATGCTTTCGAGGACTTGAAGTTATTTGCTTTTGGTCGATTTAGAGGGTCTTGGTCTGATAGTGTAACATCGGGTTGGGGTCCTTTGAGTCGAACTATGTTGTTTCCTTATTTTTGTTGTTATTTGACGATATGGTTTTATTTTGATTATTATGATGTTTGTTGAAAACCTTTTAATTGAGAATTCTGAGTTCCGCTGCCATGTGAAGACTTTTGAGTTATTTTGAGGAAAAATCCCTTTGTTTACAGGGCAAGTGTGTTATTTTGATTTAATGAGAAATGTGCACCCTTTGAGGTGATTTTTATGCCTTACTCTGATTATTTAAGTTGTTTCTGCTGCAACATTATTGGGGGTAGAAAAGGGTGTTACACAAATTCGCCAAAATATTGTTCCATAAAGCTTTCTTCCTAAGGCTGTTACCTATGATCACGCCTAAGAATTTGAAAGGCAGACAGTCGACTCTGCAAGCAAGAAAGGAAGAAGCTGCCTCAAGAAAGTATTCTTCAATGTTCACCCCGTACAACTTGTTTTTGTTAAAGTTCACTTTGAGGCCCGACATCAACTTAAAGCCTCTCATGATGGCTTTCATAGACCGAAGATTTTCTATAGTGCCGTCACCAATTATAATAGTATCGTCTACGAATTGGAGGACGTCCACCGAACCATCTTCAGAGAAACGAAAGCCTCTAAAAATGTTCAGCTCCACTGCCTTGTTAACTAAGGCCGTCAAACCTTCCATGGCTATGAGGAATAGGAACGGCGACAGCGGGTCTCCTTGCCTGAGCCCTCTGCTGACGGCGAAGTCTTTGGTAGTCCCTCCATTAACCAGAACTGACATGGAGTTGTTGAAGATACAACACTCCATCCAACTAAGCCACCTCCTACCAAAGCCCATTGTCTTCAACAAATAACGAAGAAAGTTCCAACTGAGAGTGTCGTACGCTTTCTCATAATCCACTTTCAATAATAAACAGCTCCTTCTATCACGCTTTGTCATATCTAACACTTCATTCGCCAACAGAATACCGTCAGAAATGTTGCACCCTTGAATGAAAGCTGGTTGCTTGGGGGAGATTAGCTTGTCCACCACCTTCTTGAGATGATTAGCCAGCATCTTAGCTAAGATTTTATACAGACTGTTCACCAGACAGATGGGCCTGAAATCCGCCAGAGATTGAGGGTTGGGTAGCTTCGGAATCAAAACCAAAAAGGAGGTGGTGCATGCTTTAGTCAACTTAGCTTTCCTATGAAAATCGTTGACGAAACGTAACACATCTTTTTTTAAGAACTCCCAGCCCTTCTTGAAAAATTCTAACGTAAAACCATCTAGTCCCGCACTCTTGTTACCGTCGTAGGACCAAACCGCAGCTTTAACTTCGTCATCAGAAAAAGGTTCCTCCAGACTCTCCCTATCCGTCTCACACAAGGTATTAAAGGTAACCCCTGCAGGGACAGGTCTTTCATGATCAGGTTCAGTGAAAAGGATAGAGAATTGCTCATGAATCGTTGACTTAATGGCTTTCACCTCTTCAACCAAAACATTGTCACTAAACAAACAGGCAAGAGAGTTGCTATGCTGCCTAGCTTTGATGGATTGGTGAAAGAAGTGAGTGTTTTGGTCCCCTTCTTTGAGCCACAGTTGCCTCGACTTTTGCCTTAGCAAAGCTTCCTTATACTTAAACTTCCTCCACAATTCTCCATAAACTCTAACCCTATCCTCCACCAAGACTTCAGTAACTTCACCCAGATTATCCACCAGTATTTTGTCCAGACTGTTAAGCTGATCCACCTTATTTTGGACCTGTAAATCAATCCAGCCAAACACTTCCTTGTTTCACTTTTTTAATAACGGTTTCATAATCTTCAATTTTTCACTCAGCATGAAATCACCTTTGCCCTGAACTGCTATTTGTCCTCATTCACTGCTGATAAATCTAATGCATTCCTCATGTTTGAAAAAAATGTTTAGAAACCTAAAAGGTTTCGGGCCCCAATTAGAAAGATTCGGCCTCAACCAAAGGGGACAGTAGTCCGAAACATCACGTTGGCCTACTCTTTGGTCCATCAACTTCCATTCCTCAATCAATCCCTCAGAAAAAAAGAAATATGTCAAGGCGACTCATCACCGTGCCACTACCGCTGAACCATGTGAACTTTCCCCAGAGCAAGGGAGATCAACCAGCCCCACCTCTTCTAAGAACTTACCAAAATCTTCCATTTCAGTAGGAGAAACATACCTCGTAACACCTATTCTTTCCTCCCTGCTACTAACCGCGTTGAAATCACGGCCAAGGCACCAATACTCCACACTCTTATTCTGTTTCTGCACAAGTAGATCATTCCACAGAATTCTCCTAAGATTAGAGTTGCAAGGGGCGTAGATATTGAAGAAGTTGTAAGTTTTGCCCTTCCAATCTGCATTTATGCCAACAAAACCCTTTCCTCTAAAGCTATAATTCAGAGTCAAAGAATTCTTCTTCCATAATATAGCCAAACCACCGAACGCTCCACTAGAATGACAGGCAGTCCATTCGACACCATCATTTCCCCAAAATTCCTTGGCAAGGCAATCATCAAAGCTAACTAACTTAGTTTCCTGGAGAAAACAAAGGTCAGCTTTACCTGTTTGGATAATGAAACTGATTCTCTTCCTTTTGGTCCTGAACCCTCCCCCACGAATATTGAGTGTTAAAATATTCATGGTGACAAGAATAAACCCACCTTCTTTGAGATCAATCTAGTCTTATCTCTTCTCTCCAGTGGCTCTAACTCTTTAACCATGTCTTCCTTTTTTTTGTTACTGACCAAACACAAATTTATGATTGTATTCCATACCTCATAATTCATCGTTTCATTTTTATTGAGGAATCTCCTATTGCAGCGGTGGATTTCCGAATCTGTGAGGGAAAATGCTTGAGCGTCTGTACCGTTGGGATTCACCACTTTCTTAAATCCTGTGCCAAAGGATGTGGAAGAGATAGAATCTGAAGTTCCCCTTCTGTTGTTGAGGCACGCGAAGTAAGACGGTCCAAATTCCAACCCACTTTCCATCTTACAGATTTTTTTGGACTTAGGTTTGTGAAGTTTGGGCCTTTTCTCAATAGCTCTCAAGCAAGCCCCATCAAAGGATAATGGGCCTATACGAGTACCATTAGGTCCGCTTCTAGGCTTCTTGGACCCACCTTCGTCAATACTTAGATTTTCCACATTGAGAGGGGCGTCAAAAAAACCTGAACCTACTTTAGTCAAACAATTGCCAGGAAGATTAAAACCTTGCGCAGATATAGAGATCCGTGCCTCTGGCTCTATCTGAGCAGATCCTAGAACAGTGGATAAAGCGCCATCATTACTGATCTGCCTAGGTTCCTTAAAACAAGAACCACTCTTAGCCTTATCCTTCTGACAAGTGCAAAAAGTCTCTTTAACCTTGTCAAAATTATCGTTTGAAGAGTCCCCCTTAATTGTCTCCTCGACTTCGTCAACCTCCTCATCTTCTGAGTCAATAGTCAACAGAACTGCTTTCTCATCCGCACCTGAAGAAAACTCCGACGTAGGTTCTTCCTTACTAATTGTCGGACCGTTATTCCTCTATCTTCCGTTGATGAAGAAAGATTCCAAGGAGCACTGTGCTTCTTCCTTAACACCAATCCTAAACGAAAAGCCATTGATATACATATTAAACACCTCATTGATGAGCAAACTACACCTAGTACGTATCAAAATCCTGGCGAAGTTCATCCTTGTATTAAGCCTAGTTTGTTCGTCACATCTGATGAAGTGGTCGAGCGTTTCTGCTAAGAACTTGAAGAAGGCTTCACCCCACGTATGGCATGGGATTCCAAAACAATTGATCCACGTCAATCTCTCTTGATCAACATCATTGTGCTTCCATTTCCTGATTTCTTTGAACCACTTGGCCACCCACTCCTTATTTTCGCTTAACAAAGTTTCTACCTCACTTTCTATCAAGTCCTCTAACAGACAAAGATTTGCACTCAAGGGGTGACTCTAACAGTAAATAAACCTTCAGAATGAAAAAGGTCCTTCATACTGTAGGCGAAACCCGGTTGCAGAACTTCCCCCACGAAAGCCTTTGAAAACCGAGAAAGGTCTTCCTCCTCCGCTGTAAAAGTCAGACGATGGTGACTATCAGGAACAACCGTCTTGCATGAGGTTACCTCAGCGTAGGAACGGTTTCCTATTTTGCTGAGATGGTAGCTAATATTAGGTCTTCTTCTAACCTCTTTCTCCTCAAGTTTCCTTCTAGACTGATCAAGCTTCCTAGTAAAGGGTCTCTCTCGTCTTGAAAATCTGGGCACATTAGCAAACAACTTTCTTCCAACATGGTGGATAACAAAAAGCGTTCATTTTAACAAATCTTGTACTTATTATGACTAGTTTGTAAATTCATCCCTTTGTTTCTAAGGGTGATGTTTTGGATGTAATATTGGTGGACTGTGTATTGTAAGTGGGTTGGGGCACCCCTAGTGCCCCTGTGGAAATAAATTTTGCTAATAAAAAAAAAAGAGATGAAACTTGATGTTGTGAAGTGTGTAATTTTATAAAATTATAATGAAAAAGTCCAAGGTTGATAAATTCAACATAGAAAATAGTCAAACATGTATCTAATGTTATATCAAAATATAAAAGTTTATACATTAATATAATTAGCTATTGAACTTATAATAATATTAAGAATAAATTAAAATTTTAATAAAAATAATTAAGAAGAAAAATAAAAAAAATTAATATTTCTTTTGAGCGCGTGCGCGCAAATATATATTTCCAGACCAACTCTTCAACAATTTTCTTTCCTAAACCTTCTAGGGCAACCCACTTTTCTACTATTTCGCATCAAACAATTACAAACAGCTAGCTAGCTATTTAGGTATCCTTGTGTCTTTCAAATATCTAATGATTATAAAAAATTTAGTTTATAAATAAAATATATAATGTTTTAATTAATTATGTATAATTGTGATGTATGTAATATAATATATCTTTTAATTATTAATAATTGTACGGTATGATATAAGTTGTACTGGTACATTGCATTTTCCTTTCATAAAAATAGTAACTTGCAGTGTCATGCATGAATAGAAATGAAAAGTTTTTCACTGTTATATCTCACTCTTGAAAATCTATTATCTACCCATTACAAATAAGTTCTATGCACTGCCTATTTTGCCATTCCCTCATAAAATATTTCTCCTACTAAAAGGTTAAATTTGTAACTAGCAAAATAACCTAAACTCAATGCTTTCTTTTCACAAGAGAGTGACATGTGCTTACTTCCCATTGGTCCGGAAATTAAAAATTACTACTCCCTCCAAACAAAATTAACTCATCTTCCAAAACAACCTCATTCCTCACGTTTCTCTCAGTTTTCTTTTGCTCTCTCTCCGCAAACCCTAAATCTCTCACTTTCCATCACCCGCCGCCGCCCCATTTCTCCGTCATATATACCACCACCCCGCCATTTTCTCTCTTTCTCTTTCATTCAACTCACATATTTCCGATCGCCATCAAAACGCGAAGCACCGATCACTCCTCCGCGCAGGACCAAGCGAAAGCCGCCACGTTCAGAGCCAACACGGGTATTTCTCTTTTCCTTTCACTCTATTGATTTCATAGTCTGATTATTGATGTGTAAGCTTTGATTTCACCTGTAATATTTCTGATTTTCGATTTCATCGTCTTCATTAACATCTTTTTCTTCCCATTGTAAGATTTCTGAATCTATTCAATTTTTTGTTGTGGTTTTTTTTTATTTTTTCAGCTTTTGGTTTCTGGTTTAAGAAGCATACGAAGAAGAAGCTTCTGTTATGGAGGCTGTTATGAGTCTCTACTCTTTTGATGCTAATGAGACTTTACAAAGGTTTTATTTCTGTTACACTTTTATGTTTGATGCTTTGTGCTTTGTTCTTTCATTTCTGAATAGAGGCTGGTTTATGGAAGAAGAAACTCACTAGTTTATTCGCACATGCTATTGTTCTATTTGCAGGTCCAACATCTTATTGCAGAACTCAATGAAATCCTGGCTCATGATACCGTAGATGAGGCTGGTTTATGAAAGAAGAAACTCTGATTGTTCATCAAATGCATTTTATATCATAAGTTTTTTTAGACAATCATTCATTCACTCATTTTGTTCTTATTATGATAATTGTTACTCTAAAATTGTAGATCGTAGGGTGAACGGTTTGCAATTTGTTTTTGAATTGCTCTGATATAAATCTGCAGGGTGAACGGTTTGCGTAACACCAAAGGGCTTGTTATGATGCTCTAAATTTTATGATGCTGCAGATGTTATTTGTTGGTTTGCCGTGACGAAAATAAATCTTCTGAGCACTGAATGTTGCTGCGAAAATCCTCTCCTTCCTGTTGTTCCTTCTGATATACTTTCCCTTTTACATGTCATGGCATTGAATTGAGACAAACGTCTTGATCTGCCATTTGTTGGTGGTTGATGATGGCTTGGAATAAATTCCAGTCTGAAACCTAATTTGCTAAAATCTTAACATGTTGTTGGTTATTTTTTGTTTAATACCATTGAATTGATATGGATTCTGCTAATGAAAACTTGGTTTGATTTTACAGAACCATTGTTTTTATATTGCAACACAGTTTGTTTTCGTTGCTTCACGGGACACTTTCATCGTATGCCATGTGCTACAAATTCAATTCGTAACGACGAATTTTTTCTTGCATACCGAACTGTTTGCAATTTGTTTTTGAACTGCTCTGATATAAATCTGCAGGGTGAACGGTTTGCGTAACACCAAAGGCCTTCCTATGATGCTCTGAATTTTATGATGTTGCAGATGTTATTTGTTGGTTTACTGTGATGAAAATAAATCTTCTGAGCACTGAATGTTGCTGTGAAAATCCTCTCCTTCCTGTTGTTCCTTCTGATATACTTTCCCTTTTACATCTCATGGCATTGAATTGAGACAAACGTCTTGATCTGCCATTTGTTGGTGGTTGATGATGACTTGGAATAAATTCCAGTTTGAAACCTAATTTGCTAAACTCTTAACATCTTGCTGGTTATTTGTTGTTTAATGTTGTTAAATTGATATGGATTCTGCTAATGAAAACTTGGTTTGATTTTACATAACCATTTTTTTTATATTGCAACACAGTTTGTTATTGTTGCTTCACGGGACGCTTTCATCGTATGCCACATCTTGCAAATTCAATTCGTATAGAAGAATTTTACAGGTAAGCTTTAGTTATGTTTATACCTCTTATATTTATACCTCTTATATTATTATCGACGAATTTTTTCTTGCACACCGAACCTCTTGTGAGTTACTACTTTGACAGGAGTTTTGGATGATACATATGCACTTTGTATGGCTCGCAAAGAATCATTAACCTCCTTGCTTAACTTGATGGCAGCTTATAGGGAGGAGGATGATTATACTGTGCTCTCTAACCTGATATATGTATTGCTATTTTCCCAATATTATTACTCATTATTTACATAGGTTATTTATTTGATCTAATTTTAGTTCTCCTGTTTTACAGATAAGTCAAAAAGTTCAACGTATTGTAGCCGATGCAGTTCCGGACTTACTAGATCATTTCAATCAGTTTTCTATTAATGTTCTCCAGTACCTTGCAGAGTAAGTTGGATTTTATTGCAGTTCATGATTTATTATAGGAATTAGACTATTTCTGCTGCAACATTCCGATTTATATTGCTTTGTAGGAGGCTTGGATGGGATCCTAAACCAGGAGAAAGTCATGATGATGCGTTGTTGAGAGGAGAAATTTTGACTTCCCTTGCTAAATTTGGACATGATCTGTCACTGGATGAAGCAAGCAAGCGATTCCAGGCTTTCTTAGAAGACAGAAATACTCCACTTTTTGCACCTGACATAAGAAGGGTTTGCTGCAGCATCATTTGATATTTTGAACGCGTGAAATCTTAAGGATTCTTCATTTGATGACTTTTTTTTTGTCGGCAGGCAGTTTATGTCGCTGTAATGAAATGAGCAACCAAATCTAACCGATCGGGTTATGAGTCACTTCTGAAAGTATACAGAGAAACTGACCTAAGTGAGGAGAAAACACGTATTCTGGGTAATGAAATATCTTTTGGGTAATGATTCCTTTTAATATTTTCTATGCTTGTAGGCGCAATGTCTTCTTCATCTGATCCAGACCTAATTCTTGAAGTTCTTAACTTTATGTTATCTTCGGAGGTATCTAATTTTAAGATATTATTTGAACTCATAATACGTAATTACAAAAAAATAGTTGGCATGTTATCATATTATTAGTTTGGAGATTGATATAATGTCATGCATCATGCGTGGACAAGGTTAAAACTCAAGATGCTACTTGTGGACTGGGTGTCAGTCGGGAAGGAAGAGATGTGGCGTGGGCCTGGCTTGAGGTAAATAACACATAAAAGTACTGCAGTTGTCATTTGGAGTGTGAAATATGATCAATAAAAGTGAGAATACGTAGAAATGAAGTATACTACATATTTTGGTATAAATTTTTTTATATTAGATTCCTTTTAAGGTTTAGGAAATTGATCATTGGGTAAACTTTGTTTCGTTATTTCTATTTGGAGAAAACTTGATTGTAGAGCTAGAGTTTAAATACTTCCTTAAATTCTTTGCCAAGATTTCCTGTCATCTGTCATAGTTTATCTCTAAGCCTAGAGAGCATGTTAAGGTTTACTCCGTGTTTTGATTTTGGAGAGAAAAAACTGATAGGGATTATGAAATTTATTTTCTGTTAACTGTATTTCCTCTCTATCTTCAAGTCCTTATGGTTCTTTAATTTTATGCAGGAAAATTGGGAATACATCTCAAAAACTTTTGGTTATGGATTTGTAATAACTCGCTTTGTCAATGCAACTGTCTCACCGGTTTGTCTTCTGCCTTTTCTCTATGCTTTTTCCAATGTTTTTCTTAGCAATTTTTACACCCCTTAATTCTGTAGTGTGGCATACAGTAATAGGATGCTCAATAATAATTCCATTTTTTTCTGTTATCTGTTGGTGCAGTTTGCTTCCCTTGAGAAGGCAAAGGAAGCAGAGGAATTCTTTGATAGCCATCCTATGCCCGCCATTGTTAGAACTTTGAAGCAGAGCCTCGAGCGAGTTAATATAAATGCAAACTGGGTTCAGAGTGTTAAAAATGAAAAGTGTAACGCCCTGTTTTGTCTTATTTATTTAATCGAGTCGATTTAATTATTTTCGTTATTATATTATTTTATTCTTGACTTTTATTTGACAATATATTATTTTTCATCGTTATTATGTTTTATCGTGTTTTGACAGCGTTTGCGAGATATTTGAGCTGAGGGGTAAAATGGTCTTTTGAGAGGTTAGATATTTTAGAAAAACTAGATATTTTCAATAAATAGAAAGTGGAGAGAAAAAGAGTTAAAAGAAAGGGAAAGGAAAAGAAAAGAAAGAAAAGGAGAAGAAAGAAAGAGAGAAGAGGAGAAAGAGGAAAATCGAGGAAACCTCCGTTTCAATCGCGATTAATCGGGTAAAGGTGAGAAGTTTCGATTATATCTTGCTTGTGTATGTATATGTCTTGTTTGTTGTAATTGTTTTGGTTGTTTCACACCTTTTTCTTATTGATAAATTGACGAACAATTGATAGAAATCGATGTTTTCACTGATGAATTTCGATATAAACTGCGTAGAATACTTGTTGATTATGTTGGAACATGTTTTTGTTGATATATTGTGATTTGGAAGTGTTTGGGTGGAAGAAATTATGAATTTTGGTCTCATATGACCTATATTGACGCTGCTGTGAATTTCTGGGTTCGCAGGTTCGCTTTGCGAACCCCAGTGAAGGGGAAAGAGAAGGTTCGCCCAGAAGTTCGCATTGCGAACTTTATGCTATTTTTTCTCTGCCACGGTTCGCTGGAGGTTCGCATTGCGAATAGGAAAGCAAATGTGACAGATTTTCCATTTTGTTTTCTTCATAACTTTTGATCCGTAACTCGGATTGAGGCACGGTCGGATACGTTGGTGTAATACCCCAAATTTTGACCACTTAGATTTCCCATCATTGTGAAAATCATCATCACAATATGGATGAACCATCATGCTTCATCAGTCTCCCCAAAGATGGGTGAGCATCCAATACAATCAAAATTAGGGTTTCAAGCCCTCTCTGAGTGCTTAGACAAAGGATCAATCAAGAAATGACATGATCTTCAACTTGTCTAATCTCTAAAACATCCTCAATGGATCAAAAAGGACTCCCACTTCAAGGATTAAGCACAAGGCTGCTCCCTTCTAGGTGGATCAAGTCTCAAGATCGACAGTGTCACCAAATTAGGGTTTTGGTCGACCAGGGCCTCCAGATGGAAATTTTCATCTGGGCACAAGGCAATGATCCAAAACATAACCTAATATACTTCATGGAACCTCATGAACCCATGCATCAAGTCAATTTTGCCTCAGGGGATGCATTCATCAAAAATCAGGAATTAGGGTTTCTTGACCTAATTCACCCCTAAGTTGACTTTTGGGACAAACCATGAGCCAAGACCTCAAGATATGATTTGAGGGTCTCTAATATACCATATTGATCCATTTGGAACAATGGATTGATCCAAGAAGTTTGAGCAACAAGTCTCAATTTCATCTGCACCACAATTAGGGTTTTAAGGGAAAAGTCAACTGTAACTTTGACTTTTGACCAGGACATGCTCCCAAACCCTAATACATGATTGAATATACCCTATGACACCCATGGAACATGCCCATCAAGTTTGATTTAGGTCAAGGACATGATTTCCTGAGGAATTGTACAGTTTGGAATTCATCTGATAAAAAGTCAACTGTGCACAAAAGTCAACTTTGACTTTTTGAGATTTTTCACCAAAATGGATTTTTAACCCTAAAATGATGTTAATGTATGATTTGAATCATCATTCATCAAGAAAAATCAAGAAAAGTGAGATAACTTGTAAAAGGGGTAACCATAAAACTTAGAAAATTTTCTAAGTTAAAAATAAAGTGGCAAAGGTACCAACTTTGGAGGACCATAACTCCTAAACCACAAGGCCATTTTTTCTCATCCAAAGATGGATTTGTAGCCCTCATTATCACCTACAAAAACTTCAACTACAAGTCATTCCAATTCATTAAGGATTTTGAGTTATGGAGTGATCAAAGTGGCTGAAAAGTGAAAATGTCACTTTTTCCAACACTTAGTGAAATTTTCACTAAGTCAGATTCTGCCTCACTTTTTGCTAAATGTAGGGGGATTTTTCACTTGGAATCAAAAGAGATCAAAACCAAACTTGTTCAAACAGTTGTTGTATCATGTAAGAGCTTTCCAAAATGGCCAAGAACATTGCCAAATTCAACCTACACCATGAGATACAACATTGCCAAGTTGCCTTGCTAAAATCTGTCAAGGCAAGGCAGAATTTGCAACTTTGGTCGATTTTCCAAAATCAGCCAAATTCAATTGCTCCTATCCACTTGGACACCTCAGAGGATTGAATCTAAAGGGGACAATCACTGAGCCAAGCCTCCAAAGTCCATGGAACAAGAAATAGCATGTTGAACCTATAATGGCCAAAATAGGGACAAGACTTCAAATTTGGAATGAGGCATTCAATGGAACCATCAAGGTGGCATGGACTGAGCCATTCTCATCTGAAATCAGTCAAGACTTATCCAAGACCAAGGGGACCAAAGCTCTGTGCCCTAACCTCTAGTCAATGGCTAGAGGAGACTTGGATTTTCATTTGCCAACATTGGCCAAACCTACTTACCAGCTGCCATGCACTATTCCTTGCAAAACAAACTTGCTCTACTATAAATAGAGCTCAATTGTGGTCAGTTTAAGTACACCAAAGCCATCTAACAGATGCTTTCCTCAAAATCTCTTCTTTCACTCCAATTTTTCCTTCTAAGGCAAGTCACTATCGGGTTTTGAGTTTGAGAGCAATTCCAATCAAACCAATCACTCACACACCTCACATACATCACATATGAGCTTATCAAACACTCACATAACATCTGAAACATCAATTTCACAAAATCACCAGCTGGTTGCTCAAATTTTCAAACGAAGTGCAGCTGAGGTACCACAAAATGATCCAGCCAATTTCAATCAAGTCCAACCATCCAAACACAATCCATAGGGTGTAGGGAAGCTGTTCAGATCATCACAACTCATCTGTAACACCTCCAAATCAAAAATCACTTTGAACTTGCTGTCACGACTTGAAGGTAAGCACATACTTGGTCATCTCTCAATCTATGCATATTTCCTCGCACAATAATTTGGCCATATGTTCATAATCATGCATAGAATGTTTTCCCTCAATTAATTGCATTGTTTGAATCGTGTATTAAAAATCCTAGCCTTCATGCAGAAATTAGGGTTCTTGAGGTCTCTTCGTGATTTCTTGTTGTATGTTTAATTTAAATGAAATTAAAGTACATAGACATGATCGTGAGGTTGAGACGAGCATAATGATATGTGGATTACATGATATGATTACGTATTCATGGAGATTGGATAGAAAACGCAAAGCTGAGAAACCAAGAACACGCGCGTGTTCTTCAGCTGTTCTTGGCGCCATTTTTGAATAATTCAAATATTTGAATTTTGTGATTTTTTTTAATTGATTCAAAAATTAATTTCTCTCTGAGTTTTAATGATTTTGAGTTGATTCTTTTTTTAATAATTCACAAAAATGTCAAAATATTTTATTTTCACAAAAAATCCCAAAAATATTATTTATTTCATATAATTGATATTTTTGCAAAGAATTAATATTTTAATTGTTTTTGGCATGTTAAATATTTTTTCTACATTGATTTTGCAACTTTTAATGCTTTCTAATTATTTTGTAGGTCAATACTTAATTTTTGAAGCATTAATCCAAGATCACAATTTGTTTTCCATGTGTTAAACAATTTTTGATCATTTTAATTGAATTTTTATTCAATTAAATACATTTTGGAAAACAAATTAGGGTTTTGGATTAATTCAACCCTCATAAATCATTTTCAAAACACTTTGGGCCTCTTGAGAGAGTGTAAGACCCATCCCCCCTTGTACAAAAACTTTTTGGGCCTCATTCATTGTATAAGTCCCTCTGTACAAATAAACGGCGCGATCGTCGCCCGTTTAAAAATAAAAATCATCTGGGCCTCTCCTTGAGCTATAAGACCCATTCAAAACACTTTGGGCCTCTATTAGAGTGTAAGACCCAATCCCCCTTTTAACCAAAACATTTTGGGCCTCACTTATTGTATAAGTCCCTCTGCGTTAAAAGAAAACCTCGGCGCGATCGCCATTTTTAAATGAAAAATCATTTGGGCCTACCCTCGTGTTATAAGCCCCACTCTTTTTCTTTAAACCTTTTTGGGCCTCTTGAGAGAGTGTAAGACCCATCCCTTTGTACAGAAAACCTTTTTGGGCCCCAATCACTTGCATAAGTCCCGCTGTACAAAGTCGAACAGTGCGCTCACTGATAAAAACCTGGGCCTCTCCTTGAGCTGTAAGCCCCAAATCTTTCTTTTTCAAAGCACTTTCTCCTTTGATTTTTGAATATACTGTTGTTTTCAATCTTTCTTTGTTGAACAACTAACCAAACAGCATGGAAGCACTCCAACCGAGTAAGTGGTTATCGCTTTCATTTACTGCTTTCATATTATAAACTGTATTGTGGGGCTGCTCACTGTAAGTCTCCTTTCATAAACTCATATCTACTGTGTAATAATAGTATAGATATTTCGAGTTTCCCCGACAACTACGTCTAGAGCTAGGTGACGCCGTTTCACTTATTCGTAGAAATAGACGCCTAGATCCCCAATAGGAGCACCAGATACAGTCTTCTCTTCGGCTGTCCTCCTTAGGAATCGTCAAGAAGCTCTACTCCCCAAGATGAATGTATTCTCCGTGAATGGCATCTTTGAGTTTCTTCCCAATTCTCGAACTTTCCTGACTTGATCTATTCCTTGTGGATAGCTTGCCTTGAATGTCTCGGGGTTTGGGTACCCACTACGGTCATAATCTTGGACCTTAACTAAGGAACCCTCTTTAAAAGTTAAAAGTCGCTGGATAGTAAACCTCGCACGTTTACCAGTGGTTTTTATCTTTAAAAGAGTTATCTCTCCTAATGGAAAGGAGATGATAGACCCACGAGCTTCTTAAAAGCATCGGCCTCCTCTTGGGCATTATTCAAGGACACTACGGCTTCTTAGAAGTATTCACAGCCTCCTCTTAGGCTTCGTATAATGATCTCTTCCTCCGGGAATGATAGCCTCCTCTTGGGCTTCGTACAAGGACCCGTCGGCTTCTTAAAAGTTTCCAGCCTCCTCTTGGGCTTCGTAAAAATTGTCCCGACGACCTCCTAGAGGTATAGGAACAGAACATAGTCATCCTCATAGAACAGTCCTTTCATAGAGTCTACTACTGTTTCTCAAAGCATAGTACAAAAGATAAAACTCTAGACACGGACAGTCTAACTTCCTTGAGTCTCAAAGACATTCTCAAGCACCCTTCGTTAAATAGGAAGGAAACCCGCAGACTCGGACAGTCTCGACACCCTTTGGATTTCCCGTTTCCTCAAAGAGAAGGAAATATCCCTGATCCTCAAATCAAATCCCTGAGTACAGTGATGCTCATATAAGAACTGATTTTCTCTTTTAAAATCAGTATATTGGATCTGTCACTCAACTGAAACAGTTACAATAGCCTCCATCTCGGGCTTCGTACGAGATACCAAAATTCTCCCTAGTGGAGTCAAACAATGTTTAGCCTCTCCCTCGGGCTTTGTACGAGACACATAAGAGACTCTCTCGTTGAGTCAATCACCCCTTTCGCCTCCATCTCGGACTTTATACGAGATACAAAAAGGTTCTTATTGAGCCAAACAAGCAACAGCCTCCATCTCAGGCTTCATACGAGATACAAAAACACTCTCTTGTTGAGTATAAAAGATTCTCTTGTTGAGTCAACCCTTTTAGCCTCTCTCTCGGGCTTTGTGCGAGACACCAAAATAGCCTCCTCTTAGGCTTTGTATAATGATTTTCCTAGCGGAAAGTAGCCTCCTCTTAGGCTTTGTATAAGAAAACCACTGGTTAATCTAATTAACCTTTTAGCATCAAAGTTGTGCCTCGTTCACAGTACACAAACATCAACAACTCCTTTCCCTTCATCTAATCGCTGTAAGCGGCAAGCCTCTGGATCATCTACATCCATGCCACTGTCCCTCTTTTAGCATGAGAAATTCCTAAGGAAAGATGGCATTGCTCTACACTGAGTAAAAGTCTTCTCCTTCAGGTTAAAACCCTTTCTTCGGAAATTATGGCATTGCTCGGATCCGCGTATCCCAGTTAAAGTAATTCTCCTTCTCCCCTCTTTAGAGATGACAAATTCTCTCTAAAGCCGAGGTCTTTCAGCTTCACGTCTTGGGCTTTGAACAAGACACAAATAGACCTTTTAGCTTCACATCTTGGGCTTTGAACAAGATACAAATCACCTTTCACTTCACGTCTTGGGCTTTGAACAAGACACAAAAACACCCATTTCCTCCCATAGAATAGGAGGAACTACGAACGCTCTGATTTCCCTATTTCGGTAAACGGGAATACGTAGGCATAAGATCGAAAGAAAAGATCTTAGCGAGCGCAATCAACAAAAAAAACCCAAATCCCATATCTCCATCAATCAAAAGCAGTAATTCAAAAGCATCAGTCCTAACATCCTAATCCTTGTTCCCCGTCAGAAACCCTTTGCCTAGATTAAAAGAAAGAAAACAGTATTGGCGAAAATACAAATAACCAGTACAAAGGCCCCCCACATTGATAGCATCCGTAACCTAACAGACCACTGTTTAAACTCAGTATGCAAGCAGGGTTAATTGGAGACATTTATTTCCCTTCCTTATTCAGCTCACAATAGGATAAAAAATGAATCGACCTGTAGTTTTAAGCTCAAACCGCAGAGAGCGACCAGCGCTTAAGAACCACGTCCAAAATCGCTCGCTACAGAAAAAGTGGCGCCCACCGTGGGGCCTTTCAAAGTTAGATCTAGGCACAGTCTTCCTTCTCTTCACTTATGTGAATACCACAGATTGGGGCTTCCGCTGGGGAACCCATTTCTGTCAGGAACTTAGGAATCATAGCTTTATAAGTCTAGGATGATTAGGACAAATATATATACTGCTTTTCCTAATTGCTATACGTGTTTATTTTTCTGCTACTGGGAATGCGTGTGATGCCGTATGTGGTGAGAATGAGTATACACTTAAGATAAGTGATGGCGACGGGGTCGACCATCAACCTCAGTGGAGGCTGACCAACGCAACCCATTCACTCTTATAGCCAATGGGCCGGTTGTTAAGTCTGAGAAGCTGAGGAGCCAAACCCTTTCGTAGTGCGGAAACTATCGGAAATAGTTGTTATGCGATACTACCCTCATTTGAGGCTGGTGATCTATTCTCGGTGAATGGCACTTACTCTAAGATTGCTCTACAACTCGCTGGCGATCCGCTTGTTGTTTTTCTTTCCTGGGAGGAGCTAATGATAATGAGTACAGGTACAAAAATCACCCTAGTATAAACCTTTGGGGATGGGTAGAGCCTTGACTTCATGACAACGACCCTCTGACCCCATGTTTTTTCTATGTTTTTGTGTGCTGCATTCATGCATTCATTTAATAAAACATTAAAACATTCAAAAAACTTCTCTTCTAGTCTCTCTGTTTTTCAAATTAAACTAAGACATTGATTGTAAATATCAGAGAAGAGGATTACGCTAATGGATTTCGGTAGAAGGAGAACTCACCAGTATACCTTCAAGGTTCCAAAATTAGGGGATTTGAGAAAGTTAGCGAGGATGATCGTTAACCCAGAGGCTTTCAGAGCCAAGCACGGTGGTTTGCTACCACTGTTAAGAGTCCATGTGATTAAGGGGATCATGGACGCGCTCATTCAGTTCTACGACCCGGTTTATCACTGTTTTACATTCCCGGATTACCAGCTATCACCAACGCTGGAGGAGTATTCTCATCTGACTGATTTACATATCACTGATTGAGCTCCATTTTCTGGACTGGGAGAAATTCCAAAGAATCAGACTATTGCAATAGCAATTCATTTGGACGAGTCTGAGGTCAGGACTCACATGACCACTAAGGGTGGCATCCAAGGTTTGCCAGCCCAGTTCTTGACAAAGAAAGCCCTGTACTTCGCTAGTATAGGAAACACGACTGCTTTTGAAAGCATCTTTGTCTTGCTCACCTACGGGTTATTTTTGTTTCCCAACATCAATAACTTCGTCGATATCAACGCTATTAAGGTTTTTCTCATTAGAAACCCTGTGCCGACTTTGCTCGCAGATGCGTATCATTCTGTGCACTCGGGAAATTTATACAGCGGAGGGGAGATCACATGCTGTGTACCTTTGCTCTACAAATGGTTTATCTCTCACTTGCCCAAGTCTGCTGCTTTTTGGGATTGCAAGAGTGTCTTACGTTGGTCGCAGAAGATCATGTCCCTCACCAACTCTGATATAGATTGGTGTAATAGGATTTATGAGGGAATCAAAATCATTGACCGTTGTGGAAACTTCCCCAGCGTACCCCTCATAGGAACTAAAGGAGGAATCAACTATCATCTGACATTGGTTTTTCGTCAATTTGGATACCCGATGAGACACATCCCACTGGGTGTTCATCTGGAAGGTCTTTTCTTCAAAGAAGGAGAAAACGACAGAGCACTAAAGATGGAAATAGTGCAAGCTTGGAAACATGTTCATAAGAAAGGACGAGAGTCTCTGGGAAAACCGGACTGTGTCTCAGTGGAGCCTTATCTCCACTGGGTACAAACTAGAGCTCTCAAGCTAAAGATGCCTTATCCTCGTTACGGAATTCTTCCACCGAGGGAATCTGTTATGTACTTCATGACGGAAACTGAAAAGCTTCAGGTTACTCTCAACAAGGTTCAAAAGGAAAGAAGATCTTGGAAGAACAAGTACCGCACCCTCGACGTAGAGTGTATCCAAATACAGCAACTGCTAAAAGAGAAAGATGCTCTGATTGAAATTTTGGAGCAGCATGCTGTGGAGAATCAAGATGACCAAAGGAATTTGCTCGCTCCTTTCACCTGGAAAAGGAATGACAACCCGACAACGGCCCAAGCGCCCCGGTCAAAGAAGAGGACTCGGGACCCATTAGTTTAGGTTTCTGTTTCTGCACTTTGTAATCTACTGTATTTCCATTTCTGTAATCCTTTGGAATTCAATAAAAAGGGGTTTCCCCACTGTTTGATATTTGCAATCTAATTGTCGAAGTTTGTTTTGATTAAACCAAAAAGAATAATTAATATAATCATTGCATTCATCATTCTCACATCGCGTATTCTTCTTACCTACGAATCTCACGTTTGTGTCTCGATTCTAGAGTCAAACTGTCTCATTCGTATAATACTCTGGCCAATCGTCAGAAAAGGATGGATGATCTTGAGGAAGAAAACAGAGAGTTGAAAGAAGAGATCGACGCTCTAAGAGAGGATATGAGAAAGCTTCGTAACGACATGCAAGCCATGGCAGAAGCTCAGCTACAAAGAACTGTGATCTCAGAGATCACCTCGACGCCCATCATAGAAAAGTATGATCCTAGGTATCAGATGCCGAAAGATCGTCCTTGGGGCATGCCTGTTAACTATATCCCGGAAGGATATGTTCCGCCGATCACTGAAGATCAGGGAATCGCAACAGAAGCCGCTGGGCCTGAAGGTTACAAACTTCGGGAAAGCGAATATGCCAGGGGCATACTCAAGACTCCTGAAGGTTACAAACTTCGGGAGGCACCAAGACTTACTACCGTAGTCACGGTACCACCCCCTGTGGTGCACACTGTCCCGGAAGGACAGGTTCCACAGACATCTTCTGATAAGAAGGAAACTATGTTTGACAGAATGGATGAATTCCAGGAGCAGTTCTTGGAAATGCAGAAAGAGCTGCAAGCCATTCGCGGTCAGGATCTATTTGGAAAGGACGCCGCAGACCTCTGCTTGGTCCCAAATGTGAAAGTCCCGCACAAGTTCCAAGTGCCCGACTTTGAAAAATACAAGGGTAACTCTTGCCCTCAGAGCCATCTGGTGATGTACGCTCGGCGGATGTCAGCTCAGATGGAGAATTAGGACCTGCTGATTCACTACTTCTAGGATAGTTTAACCGGTGCTGCACTCAAATGGTACATGGGTTTAAACCGTACTACGATCAGTACATTCAGAGATCTTGGTACTGCCTTCGTCCAACAATACAAGTACAATTTGGACATGGCACCCGACAGAGATCAACTCAGATCAATGTCGCAAAAGGACAAGGAAACCTTTAAGGAGTACGCTCAAAGGTGGCGTGAAATTTCCACTCAGATTTGTCCACCTCTTGAGGAAAAAGAGATGACAAAAATCTTCTTAAAGACCTTAAGCTCATTTTACTATGACCGAATGATTGCCAGTGCACCCATTGATTTCACCGAAATGGTCGGCATGGGTGTACGTCTTGAGGAAGCCGTCCGAGAAGGATGTTTGGTGAAAGACACTGGATCAACGAGCGGTACTAAAAAATACGGTAGTGCTCTCCCTAAGAAAAAAGAGCAAGATATTGGGAATATCTCTCTCGGAAAGCAAAGGCGACGTTATCAACCAGTAGCAGCTGTTATTCCTGCTATCGGCCCCGCGCCTGTTCCTATGTATCAACCTCAGGTTGCGCAGAGCCAACCTGACCAACAAAGGACACAACAGCCTCTTCAGCAGGCTCGTCCTCCATATAACAACAACCGTACAACACGGCCACCAGGATTTGATCCTATTCCCGTAACGTACGCAGAGCTATTTCCGTTACTGCTAGCTAAGGGGCACATTTAGACTAAGTCTCCCCTTTCAGTTCCAAAAAATCCGCCTTTTTGGTTTAAAGCTGATCAAACATGCCCTTATCATCAAGGAGGTTCAGGGCATAACATTGAGACTTGTCTCAATTTCAAATCCGACGTGCAAAAGCTTGTTAGGAGCGGGCTCTTATCTTTCAAAGATACGAATCCTAATGTTCTTACGAACCCGCTGCCTCAACATGAGAAAGCTGCAGTCAATCTGATTGAGAAAGAGACTAACAATGTCTATCAAATTCACAATGTACTCTTATTGGGGACCAATCTGGTCAAGATGCATTGTAGACAGAGTGGATATGGCCATGTGCCACCTCATAATTATCACCAGTGTGATATTTGCTCTAAAGACAACCAGGGATGTTCTGTGGTGCAAGCAGCTCTACAGGAACAAATGGATCTTGGATGGATCTAAGAGCACCGAGTTCGTGGAGTTAACATGGTTTACACGAATTCCAACGTCATTCAAAACCACGACATCCGTGCGATGAATGACAACTTAGTGGCGATGCACTCAAGGCAAAGCCAGTATCATAATCTACCGCGACACGATTACAGTTCTTGTCTGACTTGCTCGGTAAACAAATAGGGATGCTCTTTCATACAAGAGGCCCTCCAGCGTCAGATGGATCTTGGATGGATCCAAGACTACCATGATAGGAACTCCTATCAAATCAATATGGTTCAGATCTTTGACATTCGCGTAATGAATACCAACCTGGTAGAGTTACATGTTGAGCAGGTCCGACTTGAATTCTTAATATCACATGATTATCAAAACTGTGAAGCAGGTTGCGAAAACGATCGAGGTTGTACCCTTGTCCAGGAGGCCCTTCAGCACTTGTTAAATCACTGGTGGATGCCAATCTATATGGACGAAGATACTCAGCAGATTAGTATCAATCACAGGAATCCTACTCGTCGTCAAAGTCAGGAGGTCCGATCAATGGAAGATAACCTAGTGAGGTTACATTGTATTCAAAGTGGGCGTGGCCAGGTGCCACCACACAACTATGACAGTTGCAGCGTCTGTTCGGAAAATAACCAAGGGTGTTACCTTGTGATAGCAGCTCTTCAGGGTCGGGTCGATCATGGAGAAATTCATCCATATCCGGGTTCTGGACCCATCATTTGGTCGCCGAACTACCTTGTCGATAAGTTGAGGATGTTGTCATGATCTCTGGTCATCACCAGATCAGGGATGTTTTTGCCATCATCCCTCTATTTGATGAATCTAAAGTTCCCAACCAGGAGCGGATCGAGGTTACTTATGATGGTCAGAAAAATCAGAAGGTTCCCATAGTCATCTATCTACCGGGGCCACTACCATATGAATCAGCTAAGGCAATCCCTTACAAATACGGTGCAACAATAATCGAGAATGGAAAGGAAATTCCATTACACTCCGTTGTGAATATTGCAGACATCAGTCGTGTAACACGGAGCGGTCGAATCTTCAACCGAGGGGTTGGAGAATCCAACAAAGAAAAGGAACTTCAGGCAGAAATTCCTGATCCACCTGTCGGTCAATCTGGTAATCCAGACTTTTCAAAAGACAAAGATGAGATGCTAAAGCTCATCCAAAGGAGTGAATACAACATTGTTGATCAACTGTTACAGACTCCTTCAAAGATCTCGGTATTATCACTGTTACTCAGTTCAGAAGCCCACAGGGAGGCTATACAGAAAGTCTTGGAGCAAGCCTTTGTGGAACAGGATGTAACAATCAGACAGTTCGATAGCATTGTCTCTAACATCACTTCCTGCAACAATTTGGGATTTAGTGATGAGGAATTACCTGAAGAGGGTCGCCGTCATAACATGGCGCTCAATATCACAGTTAACTACCAGGGCGATGCTTTAGCCAACGTACTGGTAGATACAGGGTCAGCCCTGAATGTTATGCCGAAGTCCACTTTGATGCAATTATCATTCAAGGGCCCTCCGATGAGAGTCAGCGAGGTCGTCGTCAAAGCATTCGACGGATCCAGAAAAACAGTTATCGGCGAAGTTGATCTTCCCATAACTATTGGTCCTCACACTTTCCAAATCACTTTCCGGGTCATGGACACCCGGGCAACATACAGTTGTTTATTAGGAAGACCTTGGATACATCACGCTGGAGCGGTTACTTCAACCCTCCACCAAAAGCTAAAGTTCGTCAAGAACGATCAACTTGTCACGGTTTGTGGGGAACAAGCCTTGCTTGTGAGCAACTTATCATCGTCTACTTGTGTGGAACCCGGGGAGGTTATGGGAACTCAATTCCAAGCACTGTCGGTGAGCAAGGACAATCAGTTCAAAGAAGGAACTTCAATTTCTTCATACAAAGATACTATCAAAGCGGTCGAGAGTACCGATACGACAGGATGGGGACGGCTTGTCGTTCCTATTGACAATAAAACAAAGAAAGGTCTTGGTTTTTCTGCAACCTGTACCCAGACAGTTGCCAACGATGAAAGTCTTCATCCCCTTCGAAACTTCTTCCACAGTGGAGGTTTTCTTCACCCAGTGTCTCAGACAGTTCATGCTATCAATGAGGAAGATCCCTCTGACACAGATGAAGAATAGAAGTCCTACCTTAACAAGGACGACTATATGTCTCAGGAAGAGGTGCCTATGCCTTTTTGCTTTCCTACAGAAAGTCCGAGATTTATACCAAGATCAGATGTCGAAATGATCTACGGAGATTGTGATCCGGAAGGATGCCGTGCTCCGCCAAATTCATTAGAGGAAGACACTCTGATGAAAGACAGCTTTGACCACAATTACTATAGCCCGATGGATGGCCTGCCAATGTGGCAGCCTTACCCAGGAAACTTGGGGCAAGAAAGTCAGCCGAGTAATGAAACTCAGCTGAGCATCATTGAACAGAATACCTGTGTCCCCACCATGTCATGGGATCAACACTCAGGTCATTCGGAAACTACTCAACATGAAGATGAATTCACAACGTTCGCAGGACTAGAATTCATCAACTATGCTTTTTCTGAGGTCAACGTCATCGAGAGGGATGATTTCTCCAGTTCCAAAGAAGTTTGGGACACCCTGGGACAACCAAGTGGGAAATACGACTTTATGGTCAAGTACACCGCTCCCGGAAGCTCTCGTATCAGGCTCGAAGATATCCAGCCAACTGGGTGGGGAGATACGGCTGAGAGCACAAATGTTATGCAAAATGCAGCAGAGGAATTCTCCTATGACAATTCTGCCTGGGAAACAGATTCCAATGATCCTGCTCCACCAGAAATCAGCGTCATTTCTGAAGACAAATCAAGGAAGGTGCCAGACTTTGTGATTCACCGAGGAGTTCGCCGCCAATGGGTTACCGTCGAGGTTCCGAAGGTCGTTCGTCAGTCAAAGTAATTGCCATCTTTAACCTTTCACCCTGCCCAGGTGAAACGGATGTTTTGATAGGGCTCGCTTTTTGTAAATTTCCCTCTTCGCTTTGCCCAAAGCAACAGAGTTTTGTTTTATAGGGCTGTAGTTTCAAGATTCGACTTGTTCATTAATAAAATAACGTCGTTCTGTAATTTCCGCATTAATTGTTGTTTTCTCTTTTTGCTTTTTCAGAAAATGGTAATCCTAAAAAACATTCAATAATAAAAACAAGCAGTAAAATCAAAACACTGCACACACTTACATTTTCTCTATCTCTTCTAAACACGAATCATCACGTCATGCAGATTGCTTGTTTTATACCCCGTTGAAACATACGATCTGATGCCTTCTTCCAACTTTGAGTTCCCGTTATTCGAGGCTGAAGAAGAAAATGACGACCAAATTCCAAAAGAGATCTCCCGACTACTCAGACAAGAGGAAAGGTCCATTGAACCTCACAAAGAACCGTTGGAAACGGTAAACTTGGGTTCAGAGCAAGAGAGAAAAGAAATCAGGATTGGGGCACTGCTCAATCCAACTGCCAGAGAGGGTTTGATAAAGCTTCTCAAAGAATTCCCCGATGTGTTCGCTTGGTCCTATCAGGATATGCCAGGGTTGGATACCAGCATCGTGGAACATCACTTACCGTTAAGATCGGAATGTCCGCCAGTAAAGCAAAGGTTGAGACGGACTCACCCGGACATGGCCATCAAAATCAAGGAGGAGGTACAGAAACAGATCGACGCGGGTTTCCTCGCTACATCTGAATATCCTCAATGGTTAGCCAACATCGTACCCGTTCCCAAAAAGGATGGAAGAGTCAGAATGTGTGTCGATTACAGAGATCTGAACAAGGCAAGTCCAAAGGACGACTTTCCTTTACCACACATTGACATGTTGGTTGACAACACAGCAAAGTTCAAAGTTTTCTCCTTTATGGATGGATTCTCGGGCTATAACCAGATCAAAATGGCGCCGAAAGACATGGAGAAAACTTCGTTCATTACCCCATGGGGTACCTTTTGTTACAAGGTAATGTCGTTCGGTTTGAATAATGTCGGGGCAACCTATCAAAGGGCCATGACTACTCTGTTTCATGACATGATACACAAAGAAATCGAGGTATATGTCGATGATTTGATTGCAAAATCAAAAACAGAGAGTGAGCACGTTGAACATCTGTCAAAATTGTTCGAACGTCTAAGAAAATTCAAGCTCCGCTTGAATCCCAACAAATGCACCTTCGGTGTCCGTTCGGGGAAACTACTAGGGTTCATCGTCAGCCAGAAAGGAATTGAGGTTGATCCTGACAAGGTCAAGGCCATTCAAGAAATGCCTTCTCCGAAAACTGAAAAACAAGTCAGAGGATTCCTGGGACGTTTGAACTACATCTCCAGATTCATATTCCTTATGACCGCGACGTGTGCGCCGATTTTCAAGTTACTCAAAAAGAACCAGGATTGCGTTTGGTCAGAAGATTGCCAAACCGCCTTCGACAGTATCAAAGAATATCTGTTGAATCCTCCGATTCTATCACCTCCAGTGGAAGGAAGACCACTGATCATTTACCTCACAGTCCTTGAGGACTCAATGGGATATGTACTTGGCCAACAAGACGAAACTAAACGGAAAGAGTCTGCCATTTACTATCTAAGCAAGAAATTCACCGACTGCGAAACTCGGTACACAATGCTTGAGAAAACTTGTTGCGCTTTGGCTTGGGCAGCCAAACGTCTTCGCCAGTACATGATTCGTCATACTACTTGGTTGGTCTCCGAAATGGATCCAATCAAGTACGTTTTCGAAAAATCTGCTCTCACGGGAAGGATTGCCCGTTGGCAGATGTTACTATCAGAATATGACATAGAGTACCATGCTCAGAAAGTCGTTAAAGGAAGTGTTTTAGCCGATCATTTGGCTCATCAACCGATTGACGATCAAGAATTAATCGGGTTTGACTTCCCAGACGAAGATATCATGTATCTAAAGATGAAAGATTGCGATGAACCGCTACCCAGTGAAGGGCCAGAACCAGGTTCCCAGTTGGGACTTATCTTTGACGGAGCAGTCAATCATTATGGAAATGGAATTGGGGCAATCATTGTTACCCCTCAGGGTTCCCACATTCCTTTCACTGCCAGACTTACGTTCAAATGTACGAACAACGAGGCCAAATACGAAGCATGTATCTCGAAGAAGCGATTGATTTAAGGATCAAAAACTTGGACGTATACGGCGATTCAGCCCTGGTTATTAACCAGATAAAAGGAGATTGGAACACATACCAATCAGGATTGATTCCTTACAAAGACTATGCAAGGAGGTTGTTACCCTTCTTTAACAGAGTCGACTTTCATCACATCCCTCGTGATGAGAATCACATGGCTGATGCGTTAGCCACTCTCTCTTCCATGATTAGTGTAGGTCGATGGAATGACATACCTAAGATCGACATCATGCGCCTCGAACGGCCCGCTTACATCTTCGCGATTGAAGCAATCATAGACGACAGACCTTGGTATCACGATATCAAATGCTTCCTTCAGAAACAAGAGTGCCCATCAGGGGCACTCAGAAAAGACAGGAAAACCCTCAGAAGATTGGCTGGAAACTTCTTCCTGAGCGGTGACACTCTTTATAAGAGAAATTTTGACATGGTCTTGCTCCGATGCTTCGACAGACCAGAATCAGACATGCTTAAGAAAGGATTTCATGAAGGATCCTTTGGCACTCATGCCAATGGACACGCAATGGCGAGAAAAATTTTGAGAGCAGGGTATTATTGGTTGACCATGGAATCCGACTGCTACAAGTACATGAGGAGGTGTCACAAGTGTCAGATATACTCCGACAAAATTCATGTACCGCCATCACATCTCAAAGTTCTTTCTTCCCCGTGGCCATTTTCCATATGGGGAATCGATATGATTGGTATGATTGAGCCCAAGGCTTCAAACGGACATCGGTTCGTCCTGGTAGCCATTCGCCAATGTAACCCGACAAGTGGTGGTCCGATTTATCAAAAACAATATCATCTGCCATTATGGTGTTCCAAGCGAGATCATTACTGATAATGGGTCTAACTTGAACAATAAGATGATGAAAGAGTTGTGTGCAGAGTTCAAGATCGAACACCATAACTCATCTCCCTACTGACCCAAGATGAATGGAGCGGTAGAAGCGGCTAACAAGAACATCAAAAAGATTGTTCAAAAGATGGTTGTAACCTATAAAGATTGGCACGAAATGCTACCCTTTGCTCTTCACGGTTATCGGACATCTGTCCGTACTTCAACAGGGGCAACCCCTTTCTCTCTAGTGTATGGCATGGAGGCAGTGCTCCCCATAGAAGTAGAGATCCCGTCAATCCGGGTATTGATGGAAGCGAAGCTCACCGAAGCTGAATGATGTCAAAGTCGACACGACGACCTGAACCTGATCGAAGAGAAGCGAATCACGGCACTATGCCACGGTCAGTTGTATCAACAGAGAATGAAGAGGGCGTTCGACAAAAAGGTACGACCTCGTGTCTTCAGGAAAGGAGACCTCGTGCTCAAGAAGATACAATCATTTCTCACTGATTCTTGGGGCAAATGGACTCCGAATTATGATGGCCCTTATGTGGTCACGAAAGCTTTCTCAGGCGGCACCTTGAGACTTGCAACCATGGACAGACAGGAATTTGCCTACCCCACGAATGTTGATGTAGTCAAGAAATACTTCGCCTAAACTAAAAAAAAAACGTCTCGGTGGATTGAAAACCCGAAAGGGCGGTCCAGGTAAAAGTTAGAGACATGGAAAAAATCATCCCGATGGATTGGAAATCTCATAGTACAATCCAGGCAAAAGTTAGGGATAATGGCAAGTAACTATGTTCAACAGAGGCAAGTCCCTCAGCAGTAGTTACATCATCTATCGGAGGAAAACTCCAGTCAAGGTCATCTTCGACAGAAGCTCAGGATGTCCCGAATTCAAAGTTGGTAGAAGGATAGTGGTCGTTATGTTTCAACGTAGCCCTTTTCCCCGTAAATTACCATTTTCTAACTTTGTATATACTCTTTGGAATCACGCATTTGGCTGATCTCCATCTTATCAATAAAATTTGAGCCCTCGTGCTTTTGTTTGTAATTCTTTACTTGTTTTAGCTCTATAGAACGATGTTGTTTAAACTTAATCAGCGATTCTTGAAATAAAACAAAAATGAATTTACTTGTTAAACTTTTTCTACTTTTAAATTAGAGATGGCATTTCTTTTGACTGTTGAACATCAGAAGAACATCGATCGCTTCTCCCGAAGTAAGCGAACTTCAAAGTGCAGAATCAAAGTACTCCTTCTAAGCCAGTATGCCTGAATGAAGGGATCAACTGTGTCAGAGACCTTGTTTCGTCTGACACGCCTCGGCCGAGTTCTCATCTCCTAAGTTCGATCAACATATCTCCCGACGGGACTATCTCTCCTAAGCAAGGTGGAATTGTTATTTTGAATCAACGGTACTTCTTCGCCCCGCGATGGCCGAGTATCCAATTGTGTTCATCCATTAGTCTGTATGTCGCGTCTGTTTTGTCAACATATACATACATACATCATGCATTTTTTATTTGCATTCACATTTCATATTGCATCACTATCACTCTAGTCGGTCTTGTCCCCTAGTGGTAGAAGTCCTCTCAATCGAGTTGTCAGTTCTTGCCTCGTCAGGAAATACTGTGTCTGAACAACCTCGCTTCCAGTTAATTCTGGAAAGAAGTTGGTCCTTGACCACTTTGATAACTTGAACCTTTGAAAAGCCAGAGAGAACTTTCAATAAACATCACTCTTCGCCATTGAAGATGATATCCTTGCTTTCCCGGATTAAGGAAAATCCACAGAGAAAGCCTCGTGATCAGAGATTCTGCAGCACGCCAGTTTTGCTCCGAAAAACCACTGATGAGAAGGTCATTGGCACCTCAAAATTGGACCCCATCATATGGCGTTTCTCTGGGAAGATCCCGAGAAAAGTATGATGAAAGATCCCAAATGAAAACAGTCTCTCAAGAGACTCGTTTTCCCCAGTAGAATCGACAAATGGCGTCTCCAACAGAGAAGTTTGTGCAACTCTACAACTCAGACATTGGGTTCCCCAGCAAGTCTGACATCAAACCTTTTTCCGTCAAATGGCATCTCCCCAGGAAAATTCGGCGAGAAGTTTGAAGGAAAACCGCTACACATAGCGTCCCTTGTCAATAAAGTTTATTGACAAAAGAAATTGAGACCAGTTCTTGGTAGGAAACCAAGAACGAGGGGAAGTTCAAAAGAAACTGAGACCAGTTCTTGGTAGGAAACCAAGAATGAGGGGAAGTTCAAAAGAAACCAAGACCAGTTCCTTGGTAGGAAACCAGGATCGAGAGGAAGTTTAAATCAGAAATTAAGACCAGTTCATTGGTAGGAAACCAGGATCGAGGGGAAGTTTACCTTTTCTAAGCATCATTGCTTAGCTAAAAAAGATGAATGCGTAAGCTACCATTCATAACCACCATCAAAATTTCGGATATTCCGATATTTAATCCTCTTGCACCCCGAATGCCCGAACACCTTCGTCATTCACACCTTCGGGTCCAAGAAGATTAAATAGGGGCATCTGTAATACCCCAAATTTTGACCACTTAGATTTCCCATCATTGTGAAAATCATCATCACAATATGGATGAACCATCATGCTTCATCAGTCTCCCCAAAGATGGGTGAGCATCCAATACAATCAAAATTAGGGTTTCAAGCCCTCTCTGAGTGCTTAGACAAAGGATCAATCAAGAAATGACATGATCTTCAACTTGTCTAATCTCTCAAACATCCTCAATGGATCAAAAAGGACTCCCACTTCAAGGATTAAGCACAAGGCTGCTCCCTTCTAGGTGGATCAAGTCTCAAGATCGACAGTGTCACCAAATTAGGGTTTTGGTCGACCAGGGCCTCCAGATGGAAATTTTCATCTGGGCACAAGGAAATGATCCAAAACATAACCTAATATACTTCATGGAACCTCATGAATCCATGCATCAAGTCAATTTTGCCTCAGGGGATGCATTCATCAAAAATCAAGAATTAGGGTTTCTTGACCTAATTCACCCCTAAGTTGACTTTTGGGACAAACCATGAGCCAAGACCTCAAGAGATGATTTGAGGGTCTCTAATATACCATATTGATCCATTTGGAACAATGGATTGATCCAAGAAGTTTGAGCAACAAGTCTCAATTTCATCTGCACCACAATTAGGGTTTTAAGGGAAAATTCAACTGTAGCTTTGACTTTTGACCAGGACATGCTCCCAAACCCTAATACATGATTGAATATACCCTATGACACCCATGGAACATGCCCATCAAGTTTGATTTAGGTCAAGGACATGATTTCCTGAGGAATTGCACAGTTTGGAATTCATCTGATAAAAAGTCAACTGTGCACAAAAGTCAACTTTGACTTTTTGAGATTTTTCACCAAAATGGATTTTTAACCCTAAAATGATGTTAATGTATGATTTGAATCATCATTCATCAAGAAAAATCAAGAAAAATGAGATAACTTGTAAAAGGGGTAACCATAAAACTTAGAAATTTTTCTAAGTTAAAAATAAAGTGGCAAAGGTACCAACTTTGGAGGATCATAACTCCTAAACCACAAGGCCATTTTTTCTTATCCAAAGATGGATTTGTAGCCCTCATTATCACCTACAAAAACTTAAACTACAAGTCATTCCAATTCATTAAGGATTTTGAGTTATGGAGTGATCAAAGTGGCTGAAAAGTGAAAATGTCACTTTTTCCAACACTTAGTGAAATTTTCACTAAGTCAGATTCTGCCTCACTTTTTGCCAAATGTAGGGGGATTTTTCACTTGGAATCAAAAGAGATCAAAACCAAACTTGTTCAAACAGTTGTTGTATCATGTAAGAGCTTTCCAAAATGGCCAAGAACATTGTCAAATTCAACCTACACCATGAGATACAACATTGCCAAGTTGCCTTGCTAAAATCTGTCAAGGCAAGGCAGAATTTGCAACTTTGGTCGATTTGCCAAAATCATCCAAATTCAATTGCTCCTATCCACTTGGACACCTCAGAGGATTGAATCTAAAGGGGACAATCACTGAGCCAAGCCTCCAAAGTCCATGGAACAAGAAATAGCATGTTGAACCTAGAATGGCCAAAATAGGGACAAGACTTCAAATTTGGAATGAGGCATTCAATGGAACCATCAAGGTGGCATGGACTGAGCCATTCTCATCTGAAATCAGTCAAGACTTATCCAAGACCAAGGGGACCAAAGCTCTGTGCCCTAACCTCTAGTCAATGGCTAGAGGAGACTTGGATTTTCATTTGCCAACATTGGCCAAACCTACTTACCAGCTGCCATGCACTATTCCTTGCAAAAAAAACTTGCTCTACTATAAATAGAGCTCAATTGTGGTCAGTTTAAGTACACCAAAGCCATCTAACAGATGCTTTTCTCAAAATCTCTTCTTTCACTCCAATTTTGCCTTCTAAGGCAAGTCACTATCGGGTTTTGAGTTTGAGAGCAATTCCAATCAAACCAATCACTCACACACCTCACATACATCACATATGAGCTGATCAAACACTCACATAACATCTGAAACATCGATTTCACAAAATCACCAGCTGGTTGCTCAAATTTTCAAACAAAGTGCAGCTGAGGTACCACAAAATGATCCAGCCAATTTCAATCAAGTCCAACCATCCAAACACAATCCATAGGGTGTAGGGAAGCTGTTCAGATCATCACAACTCATCTGTAACACCTCCAAATCAAAAATCACTTTGAACTTGCTGTCACGACTTGGAGGTAAGCACATACTTGGTCATCTCTCAATCTATGCATATTTCCTCGCACAATAATTTAGCCATATGTTCATAATCATGCATAGAATGTTTTCCCTCAATTAATTGCATTGTTTGAATCGTGTATCAAAAATCCTAGCCTTCATGCAAAAATTAGGGTTCTTGAGGTCTCTTCGTGATTTCTTGTTGTATGTTTAATTTAAATGAAATTAAAGTACATAGACATGATCGTGAGGTTGAGACGAGCATAATGATATGTGGATTACATGATATGATTACGTATTCATGGAGATTGGATAGAAAACGCAAATCTGAGAAACCAAGAACACGCGCGTGTTCTTCAGCTGTTCTTGGCGCCATTTTTGAATAATTCAAATATTTGAATTTTGTGATTTTGTTTAATTGATTCAAAAATTAATTTCTCTCTGAGTTTTAATGATTTTGAGTTGATTCTTTTTTTAATAATTCACAAAAATGTCAAAATATTTTATTTTCACAAAAAATCCCAAAAATATTATTTATTTCATATAATTGATATTTTTGCAAAGAATTAATATTTTAATTGTTTTTGGCATGTTAAATATTTTTTCTACATTGATTTTGCAACTTTTAATGCTTTCTAATTATTTTGTAGGTCAATACTTAATTTTTGAAGCATTAATCCAAGATCACAATTTGTTTTCCATGTGTTAAACAATTTTTTATCATTTTAATTGAATTTTTATTCAATTAAATACATTTTGGAAAACAAATTAGGGTTTTGGATTAATTCAACCCTCATAAATCATTTTCAAAACACTTTGGGCCTCTTGAGAGAGTGTAAGACCCATCCCCCCTTGTACAAAAACTTTTTGGGCCTCATTCATTGTATAAGTCCCTCTGTACAAGTAAACGGCGCGATCGTCGCCCGTTTAAAAATAAAAATCATATGGGCCTCTCCTTAAGCTATAAGACCCATTCAAAACACTTTGGGCCTCTATTAGAGTGTAAGACCCAATCCCCCTTTTAACCAAAACATTTTGGGCCTCACTTATTATATAAGTCCCTCTGCGTTAAAAGAAAACCTCGGCGCGATCGCCATTTTTAAATGAAAAATCATTTGGGCCTACCCTCGTGTTATAAGCCCCACTCTTTTTCTTTAAAACTTTTTGGGCCTCTTGAGAGAGTGTAAGACCCATCCCTTTGTACAGAAAACCCTTTTGGGCCCAGTCACTTGTATAAGTCCCGCTGTACAAAGTCGAACAGTGCGCTCACTGATAAAACCCTGGGCCTCTCCTTGAGCTGTAAGCCCCAAATCTTTCTTTTTCAAAGCACTTTCTCCTTTGATTTTTGAATATACTGTTGTTTTCAATCTTTCTTTGTTGAACAACTAACCAAACAGCATGGAAGCACTCCAACCGAGTAAGTGGTTATCGTTTTCATTTACTACTTTCATATTATAAACTGTATTGTGGGGCTGCTCAATGTAAGTCTCCTTTCATAAACTCATATCTACTGTGTAATAATAGTATAGATATTTCGAGTTTCCCCGGCAACTACGTCTAGAACTAGGTGACGCCGTTTCACTTATTCGTAGAAATAGACGCCTAGATCCCCAATAGGAGCACCAGATACAGTCTTCTCTTCGGCTGTCCTCCTTAGGAATCGTCAAGAAGCTCTACTCCCCAAGATGAATGTATTCTCCGTGGATGGCATCTTTGAGTTTCTTCCCAATTCTCGAACTTTCCTGACTTGATCTATTCCTTGTGGATAGCTTGCCTTGAATGTCTCGGGGTTTGGGTACCCACTACGGTCATAATCTTGGACCTTAACTAAGGAACCCTCTTTAAAAGCTAAAAGTCGCTGGATAGTAAACCTCGCACGTTTACCAGTGGTTTTTATCTTTAAAAGAGTTATCTCTCCTAATGGAAAGGAGATGATAGACCCACGGGCTTCTTAAAAGCATCGGCCTCCTCTTGGGAATTATTCAAGGACACTACGGCTTCTTAGAAGTATTCACAACCTCCTCTTAGGCTTCGTATAATGATCTCTTCCTCCGGGAATGATAGCCTCCTCTTGGGCTTCGTACAAGGACCCGTCGGCTTCTTAAAAGTTTCCAGCCTCCTCTTGGGCTTCGTACAAATTGTCACGACGACCTCCTAGAGGTATAGGAACAGAACATAGTCATCCTCATAGAACAGTCCTTTCATAGAGTCTACTACTGTTTCTCAAAGCATAGTACAAAAGATAAAACTCTAGACACGGACAGTCTAACTTCCTTGAGTCTCAAAGACATTCTCAAGCACCCTTCGTTAAATAGGAAGGAAACCCGCAGACTCGGACAGTCTCGACACCCTTTGGATTTCCCGTTTCCTCAAAGAGAAGGAAATATCCCTGATCCTCAAATCAAATCCCTGAGTACAGTGATGCTCATATAAGAACTGATTTTCTCTTTTAAAATTAGTATATTGGATCTGTCACTCAACTGAAACAGTTACAATAGCCTCTATCTCGGGCTTCGTACGAGATACCAAAATTCTCCCCAGTGGAGTCAAACAACGTTTAGCCTCTCTCTCGGGCTTTATACGAGACACATAAGAGACTCTCTCGTTGAGTCAATCACCCCTTTCGCCTCCATCTCGGGCTTTATACGAGATACAAAAAGGTTCTTATTGAGCCAAATAAGCAACAACCTCCATCTCGGGCTTCATACGAGATACAAAAACACTCTCTTGTTGAGTATAAAAGATTCTCTTGTTGAGTCAACCCTTTTAGCCTCTCTCTCGGGCTTTATGCGAGACACCAAAATAGCCTCCTCTTAGGCTTTGTATAATGATTTTCCTAGCGGAAAGTAGCCTCCTCTTAGGCTTTATATAAGAAAACCACTGGTTAATCCAATTAACCTTTTAGCATCAAAGTTGTGCCTCGTTCACAGTACACAAACATCAACAACTCCTTTCCCTTCATCTAATCGCTGTAAGCGGCAAGCCTCTGGATCATCTACATCTATGCCACTGTCCCTCTTTTAGCATGAGAAATTCCTAAGGAAAGATGGCATTGCTCTACACTGAGTTAAAGTCTTCTTCTTCAGGTTAAAACCCTTTCTTCGGAAATTATGGCATTGCTCGGATCCGCGTATCCCAGTTAAAGTAATTCTCCTTCTCCCCTCTTTAGAGATGACAAATTCTCTCTAAAGCCGAGGTCTTTCAGCTTCACGTCTTGGGCTTTGAACAAGACACAAATAGACCTTTTAGCTTCACATCTTGGGCTTTGAACAAGATACAAATCACCTTTCGCTTCACATCTTGGGCTTTGAACAAGACACAAAAACACCCATTTCCTCCCATAGAATAGGAGGAACTACGAACGCTCTGATTTCCCTATTTCGGTAAACGGGAATACGTAGGCATAAGATCGAAAGAAAAGATCTTAGCGAGCGCAATCAACAAAAAAAACCCAAATCCCATATCTCCATCAATCAAAATCAGTAATTCAAAAGCATCAGTCCTAACATCCTAATCCTTGTTCCCCGTCAGAAACCCTTTGCCTAGATTAAAAGAAAGAAAACAGTATTGGCGAAAATACAAATAACCAGTACAAAGGCCCCCCACATTGATAGCATCCGTAACCTAACAGACCGCTGTTTAAACTCAGTATGCAAGCAGGGTTAATTTGAGACATCTATTTCCCTTCCTTATTCAGCTCACAATAGGATAAAAAATGAATCGACCTGTAGTTTTAAGCTCAAACCGCAGAGAGCGACCAACGCTTAAGAACCGCGTCCAAAATCGCTCGCTACAGATGGAAAGTTATTTCAATGCTCTTTATGATAGTGGAATAGGAACATATGTTTATGCCATATATTGATAAGAAAATATGGAAAAGTGATGTATGTGTGAATACAGTACTCCCCGTTTCCACCAAAATTCATGAATCGGGAATCCGATTGATATGGGACTTGAAGCCTTGGAAAGAGAATCCAACGTGCTACTAAATGGTTATGTGATATCATGTGTTAACGAAGAATATTTGGTAGAGGATGATTAGTGGTTTGTAGGTTTTGTTGTGTTTGTTGGTGTTCGATGCGATATGCTATCGTCATATAAATGTGGGGCTTTTGTGCTATCTATATGATGTTGATGCATGTGATAATGATGTTGTTGTGTGGTAAAATGCATTGTTTGATTGAATATCAATGTATGTTGTTATGATTGTTGTGGTTTGTGGATTATGATGAAATCCAATGTGTGTTAATTGGTGGCCTTATGGCAAGTAAATGCATTGTTTGAATTGATTTCCAATGCATGAATAATGATGATGAGATAATCCATATTGTTGATTTGTGAAGATTCATTTGATTGTCATGAGTCCTTGTATGCCAAGCATCATGATATGCGTTCTTGTGATGTCGTGTGCCCTTGTGGGGTGTGAGCGACGAAACGGTTCCAGAGGGAATCTGCTATAACACCATGTGCCTTATACAAAGAGGTGTGGGCGATGATTATAGACGATCATGTGCCTTATACAAATAGGTGTGAGCGATCGGGTCGTGTGCCTTATACAAAGAGGTGTGAGCGATCCATAAACGTCGTGTGCCTTATACAAAGAGGTGTGAGCGACGGGAGAACATCGTTTGCCCGACGGGGAGTTACACTAAGTAACAAGCGATGATTTCAATAGTTCCTGAGTGAACTAATTATGAGAATGATGGATGGATGATACCGCATTGAATTGCATAGAGTCGTTGTGTCGGTCTCTGTGCATTTGCATAAATCATGAATGGATTGATTATGTGTGGAAAATCATGAATGGATTGATTATGTGTGGAAAATCATGAATGGATTGATTATGTGTGGAAATTGTGAATTGATTGATTATGTGTTGAGCTTGTGATATCATTGGTGATTTGATATGCAATTGTGATAAATGCATTGGTTATGGATGATATGTTTTATGTATAGATATATGCTATGTTTTGTGGGGATGTTGTACATTATAATTATTGTATTAATTATCTATGGTATGCTATATATGAATATATGTGATGTGGTGGTGTGTTTCCATATGTCATAACCTTGGTATGCCTTATGTGTGAATATGTGATTATGTTGGTATAATCGATATATGCTATATGTGTTGGTATGTGATGCTTGTGGTGAGAATAAATATGCATGTGAATTTATATGTGTTTGCATATTATTATGCAATCTTGATTTAGTTGTTATTTCTCACCCTTCTACTGTGGTTTGTTGCTCTATGAGGCAATTGCAGATTAGTAGTCTTGGAGGCTTTTGTGAAGATTAGTTCTCCATCCGTTTGTCAGTCTTTCTGCTCTGATACGTAACACGGGAGTCGGGGAATTCTTTTGTTATATATGTATACATTTGTTGGATCTATTTTGTTTTACCTTTGTATGGATATTTTGATGTTATAAAATAATTTATTTTGTAAAACAAGTCAGTTATGGATCTTTCCGCTTTATTCCATAATTGAACTTTCCTTTTGTTGGAAAAAGTTTCCCTTTTAGGTTTATTCCATTTTGTGTTATGTATCAAATTTATGAGCAGGGATTGTGTTTTCTTTCTATAAATGTGGCATCCTTGTTTCTGTCTAAGAATAATAAATTTTTATTTACTCTGATTTATTTATGTATTATTTATTCGCGACGGGAATTGGGGTGTTACAATAGTGGTATCAGAGCAGGTCGGTCCGTCCGGCCAAGTTGTTGATTCAGTTGGTGTGACAGTTGAAAATTGTCGATGTTGTTTGTTCCTTAGTATGTGATATGTGTGTGAAACACTATCAATACTTTCTAGTTTTTCTAATCCTTTGTCTTCAGGTGTGAGAATGAGATAAGTGGGGGAGAAGCTTGTACTTCTCCAAGTTAGTTCGGTTGTGTGCCATTGGTTGCAAGATTGTAAGTGTTGTTTGGACAGTGTGGTTCCCGGTTCCAGAGGGAATGCGGAGGTAAGGTTTATGTTGACTAAGGATTTGTGCCTTAGGTAGTTGTGTGCACAAGATGCAAGAAATGCTATTATAGTTTGGTAAAGACGGTTTATACCCCATCATGATTGTCGGATGTCTATTGATAAATTGAGGAACTGATCACCCTTAATCTCTTGTTGACAGTAGACGAAATTATGTTGGATGAAATAGACGTGACTTTCTGGCTTTGATAGTGTGTGCAAAGAATTGTTTGGAATTAAGAGAATGATTACGGATTATTTTGATGAGTCGATGAAGATTCTTATATCGGAAGATTAGACGGATTAGAGGTTTTGGTATGTTGGTTCAGTTGGGAAGTCATTGAGAGAGAATGATTGGGTATTATTAATGGCTTCTTCTCAGAGAGTAGAGAGTGAACTAAAAATTGGACGAAGGTGAATAGTTGAGGTTTGTATCTGCTAAGTAAGTAGGAAACTCTCAGAGAATAAGACTAAGATGTTTGTTATGTTTGTGATGATAGTTTTCTAGAAATTGGCAGAAAGGCCACAGTGATGGGCTGCCAGTTGTGCGTGATTCCAGATGTGTTTCTGGATGGAATATTGGATGTTAGCATTAGAAGTACCCGGACTGAAAAAGCAGTGAGAAGATTTACTGGAAAAGGGATTTGTGAGACCAAGTGTGTCGTCTTAGAGAGCTCCAGCTTTGATAGTAGCAAAAGGAAGGATGATTGAACGGAATAGCAAGCATGATGTGTGTAAGGGTATTCAGACTATGGAAAGTAAAACTTAGAGTTTTGGTGAGTTTTGGAGTTGTTAAAGTTTTAGGACATTAATGGAAATCTTGAGAAAACCCTTAGGTGTGGATGTAACATTTGAGAGTTCTTTTTGGTTGGTTGTTGCTACATGTTGGGATTTATGGAATTTGGACTGTTAAGAGAAGAAATTGTGTATGGATTACTGATAGTTGAATAAGGTAACGATGGAGAACAAGTGTCCCCTTTCATAAACAGATGACTGGAATGGTTTGGTTGAGTTTGAGTGAAATTACAATTGTTTGGAATGTTTGATAAGAGTGGTGAATTGTGTGAGTTGAGGCTTTGATCGATTTAATGTGACTGGTTATGTTTGTTATCATCGGGATAGGCTGTTATTTACTCGGTTAAGCTTGTATGTGAGTAACCGGTTACCCAGGGAAATTTTTTGCAAAAGCTTTAAGAATTTATATCTTTTGGAATTTGGTTGGGCATTACAACGTACAGTGATGTTATTTGGTGTTAGTAATGCGTCTGTAATGTTTGTGGAGTGGAGGAATCGTATCTTCCATATTTATTTGGATAAGTTCGTAGTGGTTTTAATTGAGGACATTCGGATCTGTTATAAACTCAGAGAAAGAACAGGTAAAGTGTTTGAGATTTGAATTACAAGTGTTGAAAAGAGACGAAGTTTTGTGCTAAGTTATTCGAGTGAGAATTTTGGTTGAAAAAGGTTAGTTTTCTTGGATATGTTATTTCAGATGAGAGTATGGTTATGGATCCATCGGAAGTAGATGTAGTTCTACAATGAAAGCCTTCGAAGTTGGTTAAGGAGATTAGAAACTTTTGGGCTCAGTTGGTTGTTACTGCAGGCTATGGAAGACTTTGCTAAGTTTGTACTTCTGTTATCTCAGTTGACTTGCAAAGGGTGAGTCATTTGTTTTGGATGTTCGTTGTGAGTAAGTTTTGGTGAGCTGAAGTAGAAGTTGTTTACGGCTCCAGTTTTGATACTGCGTGATCTTGATAAACCGTTTATGAGGTATTGGGATGCATTTTTGATGAGTTTAGTCAGTGTGTTAATGCAAGAGGGTAAAGTCGTGGCTTATGCTTTACTACGATTGAGGATTCATAAAAGGATCTATACTATTTCGGATTTGGGATTGGTTGCGGTTGTATGGTGTTGGAATATTTGGAGGTATTATCTTTATGGTTCTAGGTTCGAAGTATTTAGTAATCACAAGAGTTTAGAGTACTTGTTTGGTCTGAAGGAATAGAGTATGAGACAACGAGGATGGTTAGCATTCGTGACGAGTTATGAATTTGGCTTGGATTATCCTTCGTGAAAAGCTAATGTTGTGCCTGAAGAGTTAAGTTGATAGTCTTTGCCTATGGCTGTTTTGATGGTCAGAGAATTAAAATTATTTGAGCAGTTCAGAGACTTGTCTCTGGTGTGTGAGATAATACAGTAGAGTGTGAGGTTGGGTATATTAAAAGTGAATAGTGATTTTTGGCGAATATGAGAAAGAGTTAGATTTTAGACGTGAAATTGGTAGACTTGATGGTTGCGGGTAATCAGAGTGCGCATCGGAAGTGTGATGTGGCACAATTCGTATATGCGTGTGTGACTTTTAAGAGTTCATAGGTTGAACATTGAAAACGGTAGGAATGATGAGACCATTGGACGTTTCGGAATGGAAGTGTTAGGTGAAAGGTTTAAATATTATCCATGGTCTACTAGTTAGATGGATGTTTTGGTTGTATTTTCGGTTGGTGAATCGTAGCATTGTTGCAATATTGTTGGGTGACAAGGATGTTGGTATTATGGTTATGTAGAAGTTGTTGAAACAATGTTGGGTCGTGGAACTTTATGTTCTTGTTTGTGTTGTTGCGTCGTTTCTATCGTGCTAGTTCGAGTGCAAGTAACAAATCCCTGTGTGGGAGATTAGGGGAGTGTTACCTGTGTGTTCATAATTTGGGTATTCTTTGAGTTGTGAGTTGGTCGTCAAGTGCATTGTATGGGCATTGCATCTTGTCGTTGTAGTTGTCGTCGTTGTTGGGTCATTGTTGTAGTCGTTGTTAGCGAGGTGGTTTGTCAGTTTGTGTTATTCTTGGTGTGCCTTTTGTTGGCATGATAGTTTGTTAGTCGGATGCGAGAGTCGTATCTGGGGTTGTTCGTATCAGTTATATTTTCGAGGACGAAAATGTCTAAGTGGGGGAGAATTGTAACGCCCCGTTTTGTCTTATTTATTTAATCGAGTCGATTTAATTATTTTCGTTATTATATTATTTTATTCTTGAATTTTATTTGACAATATATTATTTTTCATCGTTATTATGTTTTATCGCGTTTTGAGAGCGTTTGCGAGATATTTGAGCTGAGGGGTAAAATAGTCTTTTGAGAGGTTATATATTTTAGAAAAACTAGATATTTTCAATAAATAGAAAGTGGAGAGAAAAAGAGAGAAAAGAAAGGGAAAGGAAAAGAAGAGAAAGAAAAGAAGAAGAAAGAAAGAGAGAAGAGGAGAAAGAGGAAAATCAAGGAAACCTCCGTTTCAATCGCGATTAATCGGATAAGGGTGAGAAGTTTCGATTATATCTTGCTTGTGTATGTATATGTGTTGTTTATTCTAATTGTTTTGATTGTTTCATAACTTTTTCTTGTTGATAAATTGACGAACAATTGATAGAATTCGATATTTTCACGGATGAATTTCGATATAAACTGCGTAGAATACTTGTTGATTATGTTGGAACATGTTTTGGTTGATATATTGTGATTTGGAAGTGTTTGGGTGGAAGAAATGATGAATTTTGGTCCCATATGACCTATATTGACGCTGCTGTGAATTTCTGGGTTCGCAAGCGAACCCCAGCGAAGGGGAAAACGAAGGTTCGCCCAGAAGTTCGCATTACAAACTTTATGCTGTTTTTTCTCTGCCACGGTTCGCTAGAGGTTCGCATTGCGAATAGGAAAGCGAACGTGACAGATTTTCCATTTTGTTTTCTTCATAACTTTTGATCCGTAACTCGGATTGAGGCACGGTCGGATGCGTTGGAAAACTATTTCAATGCTCTTTATGATAGTGGAATTGGAACATATGTCTATGCCATGGATTGATAAGAAAATATGGAAAATTGATGTATGTGTGAATACGGTAGTCCCCGTTTCCACCAAAATTCATGAATCGGGAATCCGATTGATATGGGACTTGAAGCCTTGGAAAGATAATACAACTTGCTAGTAAATGTTTATGTGATATCATGTGTTAACTAAGAATATTTGGTAGAGGATGATTAGTGGTTTGTAGGTTTTGTTGTGTTTGTTGGTGTTCGATGCGATATGCTATCGTCATATAAATGTGGGGCTTTTGTGCTATCTATATGATGTTGATGCATGTGATAATGATGTTGTTGTGTGGTAAAATGCATTGTTTGATTGAATATCAATGTATGTTGTTATGATTGTTGTGGTTTGTGGATTATGATGAAATCCAATGTGTGTTAATTGGTGGCCTTATGGCAAGTAAATGCATTGTTTGAATTGATTTCCAATGCATGAATAATGATGATGAGATAATCCATATTGTTGATTTGTGAAGATTCATTTGATTGTCATGAGTCCTTGTATGCCAAGCATCATGATATGCGTTCTTGTGATGTCGTGTGCCCTTGTGGGGTGTGAGCGACGAAACGGTTCCAGAGGGAATCTGCTATAACACCATGTGCCTTATACAAAGAGGTGTGGGCGATGATTATAGACGATCATGTGCCTTATACAAATAGGTGTGAGCGATCGGGTCGTGTGCCTTATACAAAGAGGTGTGAGCGATCCATAAACGTCGTGTGCCTTATACAAAGAGGTGTGAGCGACGGGAGAACATCGTTTGCCCGACGGGGAGTTACACTAAGTAACAAGCGATGATTTCAATAGTTCCTGAGTGAACTAATTATGAGAATGATGGATGGATGATACCACATTGAATTGCATAGAGTCGTTGTGTCGGTCTCTGTGCATTTGCATAAATCATGAATGGATTGATTATGTGTGGAAAATCATGAATAGATTGATTATGTGTGGAAAATCATGAATGGATTGATTATGTGTGGAAATTGTGAATTGATTGATTATGTGTTGAGCTTGTGATAGCATTGGTGATTTGATATGCAATTGTGATAAATGCATTGGTTATGGATGATATGTTTTATGTATAGACATATGCTATGTTTTGTGGGGATGTTGTACATTACAATGATTGTATTAATTATCTATGGTATGCTATATATGAATATATGTGATGTGGTGGTGTGTTTCCATATGTCATAACCTTGGTATGCCTTATGTGTGAATATGTGATTATGTTGGTATAATCGATATATGCTATATGTGTTGGTATGTGATGCTTGTGGTGAGAATAAATATGCATGTGAATTTATATGTGTTTGCATATTATTATGCAATCTTGATTTAGTTGTTATTTCTCACCCTTCTGCTGTGGTTTGTTGCTCTATGAGGCAATTGCAGATTAGTAGTCTTGGAGGCTTTTGTGAAGATTAGTTCTCCATCCGTTTGTCAGTCAGTCTGCTCTGATACGTAACACGGGAGTCGGGGAACGCTTTTGTTATATATGTATACATTTGTTGGATCTATTTTGTATTATCTTTGTATGGATATTTTGATGTTATAAAATAATTTATTTTGTAAAACAAGTCAGTTATGGATCTTTCCGCTTTATTCCATAATTGAACTTTCCTTTTGTTGGAAAAAATTTCCCTTTTAGGGTTATTCCATTTTGTGTTGTGTATCAAATTTATGAGCAGGGATTGTGTTTTCTTTCTATAAATGTGGCATCCTTGTTTCTGTCTAAGAATAATACATTTTTATTTACTCTAATTTATTTATGTATTATTTATTCACGACGGGAATTGGGGTGTTACAAAAAGGGTCTTGCTGATATTATAAAGGAGTTGGCATACAAGAAATATCTAATTATATATAGAAGAATGTTACCGGTTGAAAGAAGTTTTTTAAAATTAAAAGTAATGGAATCTTATTAAAAATCAACAATATCTCAAATAAATGAATTGACTTTTTGATTGTTAAAAATGAAATATTAAATGAGATTAAATATGATAATTTAATAAATGTTTACACATTTTAAAAACTTTAAAAATTAATTTTTAAATATAAAAAATTACTTTCATAGTTTTTTTATTATTATTAATAATTAGAAGAAAAAAATTATGTTAACCTGAGTTATAAGTTCAAGCATCTTACTAATAGTTTGGATATTTTTTCATTCTTTAGTATAATGCCTCTTATGAATTGTTATCTAATACCATTATTATTTTTTTATAATTTATTTTACTGGCCAACTCATTGAGTGTCTTTTGAAGATCGATATTTGAAATTTCAATTTTTAGAACATTATAACAATTGATTGAAATAGATGTTATATTTTCATTTATTTGTTTCTTCTTATTTTAGATCATTGATATCCTTTTGTTAGTTCCTGGATTGGCTGGAATTTTGGTAAAACAAAGTATATTCAATGTTGATGTCAAGGTGTTGATGTTTCAACATTGAAGTCTTAACACTGGGCTGTGTTAAGTATTTAATTGCTGAAGTTGGATGTCTGATGTCACACAGGTGATGTTGTAACATCAGATCTGCAGAATCAATAACATTAGGTTGTGATGTTATTAGGGTTGCGTATTAGCTGGAATTGTGGAGAGCAAGCTGCCTCATTAGATGCGAATATCTTGAGATAGATATTTGCTGCTGCATAGGAGATCTGCTGCAGATTTGTAGGAGATTTAAAAGGTTGAAGATTTAAAAAGATTTTAGGAGAAAATCTGTTTTAATATTCAGTTTTAAATAACAAATCTGGGAGATATTGTAGCAAGTCCAAGACCAATTCAAGGAGTTATATAAAGCGCACAAGACCAAAGGAAAAAGTACAGAAAACATTCAGAAGATCAGGAGCTGGAGGCTTAGTGTCTAGAGTTTGTTTAGAGTGCTTGTATTTACACTATTCTAGGGCTTGAATAGGTGTTGTGTTTCTGTCCTCTCTAGAAGCTGTGAAGCAATAGAGAGTGGTTGATTGATCGAAGCTGTGAAGTAAGATCAAGGGTACTCAAAGTGGGTTCTTTGAGTGTTTGTAAGGGATTGAGTGGTGGTCTCATACCTAAGTGGTTTCTTAGGTAGGAAGTCATTAGTAGAGTATAAGCTTAGGAGATTTTCAACGGGTTGTTGAGTCTGTAAATTATATCTACAAGTAGTGAATTCCATCCCTGGCTTGGTAGCCCCCAGAGTAGGTTGGTTGTAACCGAACTGGGTCAACAATTCTTGGTGTTATTTTACTGTTATTGCTGTCCATTGTGCAGAGTGTGTTGTTGTGACATCACACCTTAACATCACACGTCTGATACCAGAATTTCAATTAGTATCAGAGCAGGCATCCTGTCTGTCTCTGGGTGAGATCTAGGGAAGTTACTTTCTGGTGTAAAGATAGACAAAGAAGTTGGAGGATTCGTTAACAGACCCCCTATTTTGGATGGATCCAATTATGACTATTGGAAGCCAAGGATGACCACCTTCTTAAAATCCTTGGACAGTAGGGCTTGGAAGGTTGTTATTAAAGAGTGGAAAGCACCTGTTGTATGTGAGAAGGACGATGCTGGTAAAGATAAAGAAGGCACCTCTAAGCTAAATCCTGAAGAAGAATGGACCAAGGAGGAAAATGAGCTCGCCCTTGGAAATTCCAAAGCTCTAAATGCCATCTTCAATGGAGTGGATAAGAATATCTTCAGGTTAATCAATACCTGTGAAGTTGCTAAGGAAGCGTGGGATATCTTGCAGGCTACTCATGAAGGAACATCTAGAGTCAAGATGTCACGACTTCAGATTTTAACATCAAAATTTGAACGCCTGAAGATGAAGGATGATGAGACCATTCATGACTTCCACATGAATGTTCTGGAGCTGGCTAATGCATTCAGTGCTCTTGGAGAGAAAATGTCTGAAGAAAAGCTTGTAAGGAAGATTCTTAGATCCCTTCCCAAGAGGTACAAGATGAAGGTGACTGCTATCGAAGAAGCTCAGGACATCAGCAAGATGAGAGTAGATGAGCTAATTGGATCTCTTCAAACTTTTGAGCTTGGTTTGAATGAAGAAGAACTAAAAAAGAAGCCCAAGGATATTGCTTTGGTTTCCACTCCTGCAGAAGATCAGGAAGTCATAGATTCTCAGGAAGATTTGTCTCAGGCCATAGTGATGTTGGGAAGACAGTTCACCAAAGTATTCAAGAGAATGAATAATAACTCCAGGCCTAATGTCAAGAACATGACTTCTGACACCAGCAAGAAGGATGAAGAGAAAACTGCCCAAGATAAATGAGTGCAGTGCTTTGAGTGTGAAGGGTATGGACATGTCAAGAAAGAATGTCCCACCTTCTTGAAAAAGCAGAAGAAGGGCATGACAGTTTCCTGGTCTGACTCAGATAGTGAAAGTGAAGGTGAGTCAACAAAGCATGTTAGAGCCCTAACAGGAGCTGTTGTTTCTGATGATGATTCTAGTGATGGAGAAGTGACTTATGAGGAGTTAGCATCTACTTATCAAGAGCTGTGTTTAAAAAGTGCTGAAATTTGTCAAGAAAACAAGTGCCACAAGCAACAGATTGCTCAGCTAGAGAATGAAAATACTGATCTTGAAAATGAAGTTGTGCTAGTTAGAGCTCACCTTGATCAAATGACCAAGTCTGTTAGGATGCTGAGCTGTGGTACAGATACACTTGACAAGATCCTTCAGTCAGAAAAAGCTGCTGGAGACAAAGTTGGGATAGGTTATGTGGCTGAGGATAAGGGAACTTCAGAAGGAAGCACTTCAGGTTCAAAGAAGGAAGTGTCACAACTTTCATATCAACATCAGCCAAAGAAGCAGGATCCTGCCCCTAAGAAAACTGATGTTTCCCAACCTAAGAAGATTGAGAAGAAGACTGGTCCTTATCAGAAGAGAAAACAGCCACAAGGAGCTAGTCAGTATATGCCCCCACAATACCACGAGAGCATGCAAGCTGCTCAGCTCAAACAGCACATGTCTCATCAGGTGTCTCAACATCAGGACAACTGGTATGGTTATGGATATACCAATGTTGTTCCTTATATCTATGGAAGAAGAAAGCCACACCATCATGGGAGACAATCCAGGAAACAGCAGTCTCAACCGTCTTATAGGATAAGATACCAGCATAATAGATGGCAGGACAGTTATGGTAGGAGGAGACCACATTATGGATGGCAGCATAAGCAATCTCATCATGGCAGAAGATTCAGAGATGAAAGGGTGAGATGCTATTATTGTGGAAGGTTTGGACATATGCAGTACTCTTGCTACAAGCTGCATGGATACCCTCAGCCTCAAAACAGATGGAGAGAGTACAGACCCAAAGTGGTTAAACAATGGGTACCTAAGGAGAAGGTGAAGTGCTTATTGGCTCACATGGGTGATAGAGAGTTTAAAGAAGGAACATGGTATTTTGACAGTGGGTGTTCCAAGCACATGTCTGGATGAAGATCCATGTTTGATGATCTTAGTCATTGTCCCTCTTATGAGGTTATATTTGGCAATGGAGGAAAAGGTGTTGTTGCAGGAGTTGGGAAAGTGCAAGGTGATGGTAGACCTGAACTTGACAATGTTCTGTTTGTCAGTGGCTTAAGTACAAATTTGATCAGCATAAGCCAGTTGTGTGATGAAGGTTACAAGGTAAACTACACTAAGCATGAGTGTGTGGTTTCTGATGAGCATAATCAGATTGTTATGAAGGGTGCCAGAACCAAAGACAACTGCTATCAGTGGATTTCTCTTGAAGGAAATTCAACTAATGATGTTCAAGTTGATGTTATAACATCAGACTATGACATCAGGATGCTGAAAGGTCACTCAGAGTTAACAAGTTCTGATGTGAATGTTTTAAAAGGAAAGTTTTTATGGAGGGAGAAAATTAGTAATTGGTCTTTAAAGAGTATTCAAAATCAGGCGCCTTACTATATTGATACTACATCAAGACTTACCAAAGCATTTTCATCGCAACACTTCATCTCCCTAAATCTCAACAGAATAGAAAGTTCTTCTCCAAACCTAGGCTGTCACAAAGGAACGATGTTTGTCCCTTCCAAGAACTCTGAGCAGGTACAAACTAGGGTTTCTTCCGAAGAACTCATTTCTATTGCTCTTCCCGAGTCAGGTAATCCTAAACCCTCAACCACGGTAAACAAACCTGAAGCTAGGTCTTCATCCTCTCAAGCTGTTGAGGAGAAGTTTGATGTAGACATGCATTTGGAATAGCTTGCCACCAAAATCCTTGAGAAGGGGATACGGGTGAAAGGGATTTTTGTCCCTCTAAGGTAAATGCCTGCTGAACAAGTCGACTCTCAAGGTGAGGACAAAAATCTTCAAAGACAGGCCCTTAGTCAAGAAGCTGAAGGTGAAGATCCTGATGACACTAATGTCAGGCTTGATGTCAGAACATCGTCCCCTAGGAATGAAAGCCACAGGGGTAAAGGAAAGGAATAGGTTGAGGTTATAGAGATTGAGGACTCATCTGATGATGATAGAATTAGAAAAAGGAAGGATAAGAAAAGGACTTCAGTTACAGACTCTCCCAATTCGTGGAGCAAAGGTGCCAAGTCTGGCAAGAAGAGGAGAATCAGGGAAGAGTCAGATTCTGAGTGTGATGCTCAAGACATCAACCCTGCTACAACTCAAGTGCCTGATAACATCTCATCTCACAGTGCCAGAAGTGCTTCCTTGAGGAAGTGTGTGAGCCTAAGAAAGGTAGCTCTGGAAAGAGAGGTAGTAGCAAAAGACTTAGAATCTACTGAAATTATAGACCTAATGAAGTTTGCTGGTCTCATAAGGACTGTGTCAGGGTTGGCTGATTGCTATGATAGACTGGTCAGGGAATTCATAGTTAATATACCTGAATCGATAAGTGACAGCAAGAGTCAAACTTTCAGAAGAGTTACCATCAGGGGTAAGTGTGTCTGGTTCTCTCCTGAGATGATCAATGCCTACTTAGGAAGAAATGAGTAAGATTATGGGGAATTAGAAGCCTCCAACAATGTTATATGCAAAGAAATCACTGCTGGTCAGGTAGGTGTTTGGCCCGTAGAAGGAAAGCTGTTAGCCAGTTTGTTGAGTGTCAAATATGCTTTTCTGCACAGAATAGGTATTGCCAACTGGGTTCCTACTAGTCACAAGACCATAATTTCTGTTGAATTGGGGAAGATAATTTATGCAGTTGGGACAAAACAAAGAATTGACTATGGCTCCTACATCTATGATCATACTATTAAGCATGCTGCTACAAATGATGTAAAGATGCCCATTGTTTTTCCCTCTCTCATTTGTGGGATTGTCTTGTCTCAACATCCTGGAATTCTACAGCATTCAGATGTTGCTTGCAAAAGGAAGCCTGCCTTGTCACTCAATCACAAGTTGAAACATGTTCCTTACAGTGTCAAGACATCTGCTTCAACATCACAACAGTCACCAGCCAAGACTGGGTTGATTACAGAACTAGAGGAGGCCTGCAAGGAGTTAGATGAAGTCATAAGAGTTAGTACTGAAAGGAAACAAAAATTTGAAAGACTTGTCATGTCTCTGAGATTGGCAACAAAAGAAGGTGAAGCTGTCAACACAAGGAAGGATGTTGTTGATGAAGACAATAATGATGATCTCAGCTCAGAAGATTCAAGCTTTTAATGATTGCCTTCTTTTTTAGTAGGGTTAGCTTTATTTTCTGTCTTTGTTTTAGCACTTAATGTGCTTGGTTTTGTAATTTGAATATTGTGCTGTTTTATGCACTGGTTTTGTTTTAGTTTCCTTCTATGATTTATTTTGCCTGTTTACTAACTGAGAGGCTAACAATGAGAGCTAGGGTATACTGACTATAGTTAATAGGGCTTCTAACTGAAGTTTGCCTAATTGTGGCTAAAAAGGGGGAGAAAATAGCCAAGATAGTCAAGAGTATTATTGCCATATGCTACTAATGTGATGCAGATATTAAGGGGGAGTTAAAGTAATGCTGTATTGAGGGGGAGTTTTGACTGAACTAGTGAAGAGTTCATAGCATTTGAAGAGTGCAGCCAAGCAGACATCAAGGGGGAGAAAAGTGCTGCACATTGTGAGCTACTGAACAGCTGTGATGCTGGTTCATGTTTTCAAGGGGGAACACCAATTGGCTGTTGTCAATAATGAAGATGGTGCTGCAGCAGATCAAGTAATGAAGACTATGAAGATTGTCAAACTGCTGCTGATTGAGAGTTTCAAAGTTTTGAAGATTATTCCGCTGCTGAAGTCTCTGAAGGTGCAGAGTGCAGAAGTTGATTGCAGAGTGCAGAGAGTGTTTTAGCCAAAATTAGCCAAAGGGGGAGATTGTTAGTTCCTGGATTGGTTGGAATTTTGGTAAAACAAAGTATATTCAATGTTGATGTCAAGGTGTTGATGTTGCAAAATTGAAGTCTTAACACTGGGCTGTGTTAAGTATTTAATTGTTGAAGTTGGATGTCTGATGTCACACAGGTGATGTTGTAACATCAGATCTGCAGAATCAATAACATCAGGTTGTGATGTTATTAGGGTTGCGTATTAGCTGGAATTGTGGAGAGCAAGCTGCCTCATTGATGCGAATATCTTGGGATAGATATTTGTTGTTGCATAGGAGATCTGCTGCAGATTTGTAGGAGATTTAAAAGGTTGAAGATTTAAAAAGATTTTAGGAGAAAATTGGTTTTAATATTCAGTTTTAAATAACAAATCTGGGAGATATTGTAGCAAGTCCAAGACCAATTCAAGGAGCTATATAAAGCGCACAAGACCAAAGGAAAAAGTACAGAAAACATTCAGAAGATCAGGAGCTGGAGGCTTAGTGTCTAGAGTTTGTTTAGAGTGCTTGTATTTACACTATTCTAGGGCTTGAATAGGTGTTGCGTTTCTGTCCTCTCTAGAAGCTGTGAAGCAATAGAGAGTGGTTGATTGATCGAAGCTGTGAAGTAAGATCAAGGGTACTCAAAGTGGGTTCTTTGAGTGTTTGTAAGGGATTGAGTGGTGTTCTCATACCTAAGTGGTTTCTTAGGTAGGAAGTCATTAGTAGAGTATAAGTTTAGGAGATTGTCAACGGGTTGTTGAGTCTGTAAATTATATCTACAAGTAGTGAATTCCATCCCTGGCTTGGTAGCCCCCAGAATAGGTTGGTTGTAACCGAACTGGGTCAACAATTCTTGGTGTTATATTACTGTTATTGTTGTCCATTGTGCAGAGTGTTTTGTTGTGACATCACACCTTAACATCACACGTCTGATACCAGAATTTCACCTTTGTCAAAAATAAATTATATTGTGTAACCATATTACAAATTTATAGTTGAAAAATTTTCATATCAAAATTTTTCATTATACATTTTCCATTTAGAATAAATGAATTTTTTTACATATATATCTCAATATATTATTTCTACAATATCAAAATAAATTTACTCATGCGGGAGCACGGGTATTTTACTAGTTTTATACTAAAATACTCTACTTTAAAAAAAAATTCCAACATGCCCTTTGCGCAGTACATGCTTGTCCACTGAGTTGGCGAGCAAATGAAGAATCTGAAAATACCCCAATTTAAAAGAATTTGAAAAAATAAAAAATAAATAAATACTCAAGTGTTCGCCATCTCATTGGACGAGCACCTTTATGCATGCAAAGCCTTCATCTGTTCGCCAACTTAGTGGACGAGCATGTACTGCACCGAGGGCATGTTAGAATTTTTTTTTTCAAAATGGATTATTTTGGTATATAATTTTCAAGAATGAGGTAGAATAGTAAAAAACTCAGAAATGAACTCATATATAAGGAATGCATTTATACATGGTTGTGAATTCAATTAATGATTCTAGAACATAAAGTAGAAAATAATTGAACTGAAAACATATTTCCAAGACTGTCACTCACTCCATTCTAGCATAATGGAGTTACTATCAGTAATCCAATGTTTACACTCTTTCGACTCTTGAGGAGTTAGTTCATCGATCGTTGGCTTTTCAACATTTGTCTCATTAATGGTAATAGTAGTAGTAGATTCTTCAGTATTGATTACACTTACAAGTTATTGTCATCGCCACTTTTCCCTCAAACTACAATGAATAAGTCCAAGCAGATTATGAATGTACTAAAAACTATGTATGTAATATAACTATATTTACAGTCCCTAAACCCTAAACCCTAAACCCTAAACCCTAAAGGTTGAGATTTCGAAGTACTAATAACTCAAAAGAATCATAGCCACTCAACACCAAGTGATAGTTAATCAAACGGTCGTAATATTAATGGATCGCAGGTACAACCAAGAAGAATGGATCCAGGTACAATCAAGAAGAAGGAGAGGGCATGCAGAGGATTGCAGCAAGACATACAGGACGGAAAAAATCAACAAAGGAATCACTAGTTGCTATGTGAATAATCTTCCGGAAGATGTAAACGAAGTTGAGTTCAAAAGAGCTTTTGCAATGTGGGGGAATGTGGTGGATGTATATTTAGCAAAAAGAAGAAACAAAGGGGGAAAATTTTTCGGTTTTGTCAGATATGAAGGAGTGGAAGACGCAGAATATTTAGAGCACAAGCTTAGCAATATTTGGTTTGGAACTTATAAAACATGGGTAAACATATCAAAATATGGAAGAGAAACAGGGCATAAATCCAGGGAGATGCAGGAAACACAGGTTAGGAGTAAGCACAGAGATCAAGTGGTGCAGAATAACAGAAATAGTGAAACCAAACAAAGAAGCATAAAGACAGACAGCAAACGAAAGGAAGGAGTATCATACGTAGACGTAATAAGGAACCCAAGGAGACTCAATAGTAATACAGACGAGGTACAAAGGAAGACATTGGTAGATAGAAGTCATCAAAAGAAGAGCACTCAAGGATGGTCTGGAATGTCTTTCACGGTTACTGATGAGGAAATGCAATGGGCAAAAGAAGGCTTTGTTGGTTGTGTACGTGAAGTAGAGGAAATCAAAAACTTGCAACAACACATGATTGAAGAAGGCATAAATACAATCAAGGTCATCCCACTAGGTGGAGAAAAAGTTTTCCTTAAGGTGGATAAAGAGGAAGATCTCAATGAATTGGTAAAGGAATCAAAAGTCTTATTCAATAAGTGGTTTAGTAATATCAGGAAATGGGATTCCAGAGATGCCAACGTAGTTAGATATGTCTGGTGTCGAATATTCGGGGTTCCGGTACATGCTTGGCGGAAAAAGACTTTCGCTGATCTTGTTGTTTCTCTTGGAAAATTCATAAGGATAGATTCAGTAACAGAAAATATGCAGAGGCTGGACGTGGGTCGTGTTTTGATTAGAACTTCATTAATGGAATTTATTAACAGATCAAAAAGAATACTGGTAAATAAGGAAATATTTTTAATCAGAATCACAGAGGAACTCTGTGATTGTCTTGCAAGCCTTGAAGAAGCAGATCACAATTTAATCTCAGTAGAGGAAGACGAGTATGATTCAGAAAACTCAGTAGATACTTTCATACCCCAATCGATTTCCTCCATGGACGAAGAAGAATTCAGGAAGAGGATTGAGGAAAATTTTTGGCGTATCGATCGAGAAGAGCAGAATAATCATGACAAGGAAAATGTGGAGCTCGAGGCAACAGAGATAGACAGGAGAGTAAAGGACGTGACACAGGCTGGACAGACGACTAGCATGGCAGAAAATAGGCATGATCTGAGGCAAAATGAAAATAACGATGATAGACCTAGGGAGAAAACAACAGAGAGTTATGATGAGGATAGAAGGAAGGCGTGGGAAAGTGAATCACATCATTCAATTGAGGCTAACGACGGAGAAAAGGATTGGATTCCCAATGGGCTAAGGAACAGTGAATTCAAGAAGTCAAATATTCAAATAATACAGTCATTAAAATATCAGGGCCCACATGGAAAACCAAGCCCAAAAGACAAGTTGGATCAAAGAAATAATTATGGAACGGTTGATGAGAATCAGACCCAGGCAGAAATTTATAATAAGGAGGAAGAAATTAATAGCCCAAAGTCATTAAACAAACAATCAGCACAAACGCATAAAGAATCTCCAGGACCACATCCCCAAAATGCAACGGACAACAGGTCTACAACAAACTCAGAAGGTATCAAGATTACAGGCACACATGAAGAAGATAAACCACACAATTTCGAATCAAGATCACACATGAAGGTGGAAGCAGCCGAAAAAGATAGATGCAAAGACAGACAGATTTACAAAGATAGAAGAAGAAGAAGATCAGAAATATTAAAAATGAAGAAGAAAGAAAAAAGGAAAGGAAAAAGGTCAATAGCGAGGTGTAATTGCAATCGAAGAAACAAGGCAGGAAAACAGGTATGTTCTAACTCAGAACTGAATCTTATGGGTAATGAAGAAGAGAAAAGAAGCTGGGTCATGGTACACGGAAATGCAAAAGAAGTAGCTAAAGACATATGGGATCTGGGTAAAGAAATTGGGCTGATACACAAAGAAGAGGAAGGTGAAATCTTACAAGAATTATCAATAGGTGTAAATGGAGGGGAAATGACAGAGTAACTTTGAGAAGAATAGTAAGGATAGGAGTGCTGATATAGAGTTTAATTATGAAGATAATAAGTTATAATATAAGAGGTCTAGGAGGACTGGCAAAGAAAAAGGAAATCAGCAGCTTAATTAAGGAACATAAACCGTCATTTGTTTGTATTCAAGAAACCAAGTTGGAAGAAGTAAACAGATCGATCTGTGAAGTTTTATGGGGCGAGAATAACTTTGATTTTGCTTATAAACGATCGGAAGGAAGATCGGGCGGTATTTTGACGATATGGGACAGCAACAAGTTCAAAGCTCAGAATGTTACAATTTTGGACCACCTGGTGTGGATTGAAGGAGAATGGGGCGAAGAGAAGAGAAGAATAAATGTGGTTAATATATACGCGACTTGTAACAGCAGAGGAAAACGAGGACTATGGGCTGATCTAAAGTCGAGAATAGGGACGAAAAATGGCGAAAGCATATGTATTTTAGGGGATTTCAATGCAGTTAGATCAGTGGAAGAGAGAAGAGTCTCTAACAAATCAAGTAGAATAGGTGACATTGCAGAATTTGATGAATTCATCACAGACTCCTATCTTATCGACTTGCCGCTACTCGGAAGGAAATTTACATGGTCCAGGTTAGGTGGTTCAGTTATGAGTCGCCTTGACAGATTTCTAATTTCAGAAGAATGGTGCAGAAGCTGGCCTCACTGCTCGCAATGGGCTTTAAACAAGGGGTTGTCTGATCATTGCCCATTATTACTATGCGAGTCGAAGCAGGATTGGGGTCCGAGGCCATTCCGAATGTTAGAATGTTGGAGTCAATTGGACGGATACCACAGATTTGTTAAAAATAATTGGAAAAACACAGAGGTGGAGGGTTGGGGAATGTACGTCTTAAAGGAAAAATTCAAGAAGCTGAAAGCGAGCCTTAAAGAGTGGCACAAGACGCATACGCATAATCTTGAAGGGAAAATTAAAGAAGCAAAAGAAGAGTTTAAGAAGCTGGAATTAAAAGGTGAAGAAGAGAACTTGTCGACATCAGAGGAAATTCGTAAACGAGAAGTATTGGCAAATATACACAAGCTATCAAGTCTTAATTGTAATATTCAATACCAAAGAGCTCGAAACCGGTGGGTGAAGGAGGGAGATGCCAATACAAAATTCTTCCACGGCTGTATTAATAGGAGGAGAAAAGAAAATGAAATTCAGTCATTAGAAGTGGATGGGAGAACGGTGAAAGATGCGACAGAAATTAAGAATGCAATATTCGATCACTTCAAGAAGAATTTCGCAAGCAGAAGGACAGAAATCCAACCAGACAATTTGGAGTTCACAAAACTAGAAGAGGATGACAAGGTTAGATTAATTAAGGAGTTTTCGGAAAAAGAAGTGAGGGACGCGATATGGGATTGTGAAAGTTCCAAAAGCCCCGGTCCGGATGGCGTGAATTTTGGATTCATAAAAGAGTTCTGGGACCTAATCAAAGGTGACTTCATGAAAATGTTAACAGAGTTTCATTCTTACGGCAGAATTGTTAAAGGAGCAAACAGTGCATTCATGGTCCTCATTCCAAAAAGAAAACATCCTTCAAAGATTTCTGAATTTCGGCCAATATCTCTTGTCGGATGTCTATATAAGGTTATATCCAAGGTGCTGGCTAACAGATTGAAAACAGTCATGGAGAAAATTATATCAGAATCGTAATCGGCTTTTATCGGTGGCAGGCAGATCCTGGATGGAATATTAGTGGCCAACGAAATAGTAGACGAGGCTAGGAAAAGAAGGAAAGAAGTGTTACTATTCAAAGTGGATTTCGAAAAGGCATATGACTGCGTAGATTGGAAATGCTTGATTTATTTGATGGAAAAATGGGATTTCCGCCAAAATGGTGTAACTGGATCTCCGAATGTTTGAGTACATCGTCATTATCAATTCTGGTTAACGGCAGCCCAACAAAGGAATTTATGATGGGTCGTGGTCTTAGGCAAGGTGACCCGTTGTCACCATTCTTATTTCTAATTGTTGCGGAAGGTTTCGACGCAATGATGAAAAAGGTGACAGCACTGAGGAAGTTTCAAAGATTCAAATTTGACGAAGGCAGCGAGCGCTTTTCACACCTGCAATACGCAGACGACACGTTGATTGTTTGTGAGAAATCATGGTCAAATATTAGAACAGTCAAGAATGTCTTAAAATTATTCGAGTTGCTGTCTGGACTTAAAGTGAACTTGAAAAAGAGCAAATTGATGGGAATAAATATCTCTCAAGAGTGGTTGAGGGAGGCGGCGAGGGTTTTACAATGCGGTACAAGCTTTATTCCTTTCCTATACCTTGGGTTACCAATTGGAGCAAATGCGAAACGAATGAATACTTGGGCTGAAGTGATAAACACAGTAAAATCAAGGCTTGCTACATGGAAGAATAAATACCTCTCCATTGGTGGTAGAATCGTCATTCTGAAATCGGTCTTATATGCGATACCGATATATTTCCTCTCCTTCTTCAAAGCTCCGACAGATATTATTCGCAAACTAGAATCTATTTTCAAGCAATTCCTTTGGGGAGGGTTAGAGGCAGGAAGAAAAATCAACTGGATAAAGTGGGAGTTGGTATGTAGGCCAATCCAGGAAGGTGGTCTAGGAATTAGGAGGCTAGGCATTTTCAACACTGCATTGATGGGCAGATGGAAATGGAGGATTAGCACTGAAAAAAAAGGAATTTGGTTCTCTGCTCTAATCAATAAATACGGGCCGAATGCGGAAAGACTAAATCCAGGGGCAAGAAACAGCTCGAGTTGGTGGAAAGAATTGTGCGCTCTGGACATAGGAAACTTCAAAAATTCGAGAGAATATTCAGTGAAGAACGTTTACAACAATATCCTGCCCGAAAACCCATCGGAGAATAGGAAACCATGGTCAAAAATCTGGAACAATTCAATCCCTGCTAAAGTGTCCAGTTTGATTTGGAAATTGCTTCACAATAAGATCGCAACGTTAGATAATATAAATAGGAGGGGTATTCTGCCGCAGGGTCACAATAAGTGTGTGGGCGATTGCAACTGTGAGGAATCGGTTTCCCATCTCTTTTTCGAGTGCCAGTATTTCGCAGGAGTTTGGAAATACATATGTAACTGGTTGGGAGTTTCAACAGCATTACACAAAGAAGGATGGCAGCATTTGTTACAGTTTGAAAATCTGATTGGAGGCGGAAAAGATTCATCAATAAAGCTTCGAGCGGTATGGTGTGCGTGTATTTGGAGCATATGGAAGGCAAGAAACCATAAAATTTTTCGGAGGGAAGAAATTCAGCTGGTAAAGGTGATAGAGGAAGCAATAGTACTTTCCTGGAGGTGGTTAAAATTAAAATCTAAAAAGATTACGGAAGAGTTAGCGATATGGTGGATCAATCCAGAGATTTGTTTGAAGTAGCTCTGGAGCTCTGCAGCAACAAGAGCCAACTAGTTCCAGGAGTTAATCGGGTTTCCATCTTTGGTGCAAATCAGTCTTTGGAGTAGCTTGGAGTTTTCTGGCTTTCTCTGGAATCATGGTCAGTTTGTTTCTGATGCAGCAATTTTAGTCTGCAGGCTGGTTACTTTGTCTTTTTTTGTGTTTTCGGCTAGGATAATGCATATTGCAGTTGAGGGAGGTCAGTGCAGTTTTCTCATCAGCCTGAATTTTCATTTTTGGCATGTAAACTTCAAGTCGTTATCGTCAATAACACGCAGAGCGGATACGGAATTATTTGGAATTTCGGCAATCTAGTTTGTCTGGTTGTTTTTGTTTCACAGTAGTGCCAAGGAGTAGTAGCCTGGTTAATTGTTTTGTTATATTTAGTTTCCTGTATCTGTTTTTATAGGTGTAATGGTTGTTGTTAAGGTGAAGGTTGTTCTTTTAGAGCCTGGTTGTTTTATTTGTTGTAGCAGGAGCCTTTTTGTTGCTGCAGACCAACTGCAGCTAGGGTCTGCGAAATGATGTACTTTTGTGGCATATCTTATGCCTTTATTATCAATATATCTCATTTCTTTGCTGTTTCAAAAAAAAACTATATTTACAACTAAAAAAATTATTTGAAGACGTAATTAATTTTAAAGTTGTAATTTAGTTTTTAAAATTTACCTTCCAAAAAGTATTTGTTCACCAAGTAAGAAGGAACCCACCACAGTTGCAAATATCATGCTTAAATTAATAACCCAAACAAAAACATCGCCTGTATATATGAATATTATAAAATTAATAAAATTAGTTTAATTATTAAGACAATACAATAATTTTTTAGCATATAATTAAAAACAAGAATATTTCCTATTAAGTTAATTATTAAAATAAAACTTGTGTGTTTAAGAAAAAGAACAATTTTTTTAATGATTTAATATAATCGTCCACAAAATAATTTCACATAATAAAAGCCACTGTTACACCTTCAAATATACCAATTAGCCAATTTAATGAACATAAGGAGAGTGCAGTTGGATAAATACAAAATTAAAAATTAAAAATATGTTTAAAAAATGCTTCATTGACATAACCTTTGTTTGTAGATAGTTGAAATTATCTTTAAATAATTTAAAAAGATTACTTTTTATAAAGTGTATTAATTAATAAAACATAATACCCTATTGGCAGGATTATAAAGAGGAGCAAGTATTATATGTGAACCTTCACGATGGATGTTGTTTTTTTTTTTATAAGCAACAATATATATTCAACGAAGTACTAGGAGTGCCTCAATCCGAGTATAAAAAATATCAACCGATTTCTAACAAAAATAAGGAAATCACCACCTATCTACCCAAAAAATGAATCAGATTTTTGAACAAATCGTAATACGAGCACTTCCTTTTGGAGAGGGCCCAAACATCCAACCAAACCCAAGAAATGTGAGTAATCCTAATAAACATATCCACAATGTCCGGTATAAAGTCGTTAAACAGAATTTGGTTTTGACTCCACCATATAATCCAACACGTCGAAATCCAAATAAAGCAAGCGGCATCTATATCACAATATCTATTCATAAGTAAGAACCAAGACATCAAAGAATCGGTTACTGAGTGTGGCACCTGCCAATCCATGCCCACCCACGCCGCCACCCTTTCCCACAATTTTGAGATGCTTGGACAACCACAAAAAAGATGATTAGTGTCCTCTAACACTCTAAAACAGAACACACAAGCCTTCTCGTGAATATTCGTGATTACGCCTCTGGCGGCCAAAAGTTGCCTCGTTGGTAATTTGTGTAAAATCAGCCTCCAAGTTAAAACTTTAGCTTTCAACGGGATTTTGGATTTCCAAACTAACTCTAAAGCCGTCTTGGACGGAATCTCCAAATCACAAAAATATCAGCTTGAGTAATGCTAGAATACGAAGAAGCTACCAAAAATGAGAAGTTGTTATCCAGATCCCACAAAAATTCATCAGTTACACCCCTGACAGGTGAATTTCCTGCCAAAATATTGAAGAGTGACAACCAAGATGAGTAGAGCACATTACCAGAATCAACATTCTGACCAATAATCAACTCTTTATTCCAACACCAATTTTCCTCCACCCACAAGCCCATATCACTCACGGCCGCTTGCTTATGGCTACAAGCTTCGAACAGTGCAGGAAAGCTGCTGCTAAGGGAGCTGGAATCTGTCCAGTTTGAGTTCCAAAAAGACTTCTTCTCTCCCGTCCCTAATCTGCACCTGATGTTGTTTCTGAAACCTCTGCCAAAATAACTGTCATTTACTTGGTTAATATCTTTCAACCAAAGGGATTGAAGGGCTCCTTTTCCCCAATCTCTGCTAAACATCACCCTTCCTCTCAAACATCCATACTTTTCCTCCATTACCGGTCTCCACACAACATTCTCATCCACAAAAAATCTCCACAACCATTTTGACAAAAGAGCCGTATTAAAAGCCCTAAGGTCCTTCACACCTAACCCTCCATTTTGCTTTGATTTATAGATATCCTTCCAACTTATCCATGGAGTACACCCCTTATCCACATTTCCATACCAGTAGTATCTCCTTTGAATGGATGTCAACTTACTCGCTACTGCAGCAGGTAGCTTGTAAAACGATAAAAAGTGAATTGGCAAATTCGACAGCACTGAGTTTAGAACTATAAGTCTCCCACCCATTAATAGAAGCCTACCCTTCAAACAAGAAAGCTTCTTCCAGAATTTATCAATAACAGGATTCTAAAACTCAACCCTTCTATGGTTACCGCCTATTACCAAGCCAAGGAATTTGGTTGGTAACGAACGTCTTCGACACAACAAGAAATGAGAAGCAGCCTCCAGGAAATCTTCGTTAAGCCCAACACCTATAATGCAACTTTTTGAAAAGTTAACAGTTAAACTAGAAACCAGTTCGAAACCTCGTGAAATCGTTTTCAAGCCCCAAAGATCATTCCATGTTCCATTGCATAGAATTATGGTGTCATCCGCGAACTATACCAGACTGCAAGATTATGTGCTATTAATATTAAAACCGCCAAATAAGGACTTCACATTAGCTCTCCTCACCATAAGTCCCAAACCTTCTGCCGCCAATACAAACAGCAAAGGTGATAGAGGATCACCCTGCCTGAGCCCACAAGCAACTTTAAAATCCTGTTGTACCGTTGTTGTTTTTTTTAATAATCAAAGTAAATATATTAATTAGGTCCAAAGAGTGGACCAGAATACAAAAATGCCTGTAATTGTGCAGGGAGAAGAAAGTTTAAATACAAACTAAAACCACAAGAAACCAGTATTGGTTTGTAAATCCCCTCCACTTAAACTTCCTCTATGATTAATCCAAAAACAATTAATGAGGCATTTTATACCATTCATACAAAAAAACTAATGGCTTACCCTCGACAGCCAGCTTACTCCATTTACACCAAAGTGTCATCATCAGAGATCCTAATCTTGTGGCTGTGGTGCCTAGCAATTTTGCTTCTATTCGGCTACTTTTGAATTTTATCGTCTAAAAAATAGACACAAGAGAAAATAAATTTTTAACTTTTTATTACCTTTATACTAAATAGATATTTTCTTTATGTTTTCTATTTTATTTATAAATAATTTAATGTGTCAAACCATTAATTAATAAAAATAATACATGTTTTTTAATTTTAAATTTAGATAAAAAATTTAAAAAGAAATTTCAATTTTTAAAATTTAAAGAATAAAAGCAAGTTACCGTAAAAATGAAGCTAGTTTAAAGCTAATCACAGAAATCATACTAGTCATTGCGGATACAAATGTAGCGGTCCAAGAATGCATCCCAAAAATATATATATTTTGGTCAATAACGGGCATGTGTATAGAATAATTATAAATTAAATTAAAATGAAATACATGTCTTATTAGTAAACGAACAATATATAATTAAATTAACTAATAATTTGATAGTAATTAAACTTACACTAGCCAACGGAGAACAGTTATCTTCTAGAAAATTGAGAAAATTGATAGTAAAAAAAACATCAATTTAGTATTTAAATTTTAACTCATGAAATAATTATATTTTATTGTATATATCATTTTATTGTATCACATTTATGTGTCAAAGACCACTCTAACCATAAAAGTTAATGTAGTTTTATAAAATTACATTGAAGGATTCTAATTTTGATAATGAACTTATTTGCCAAAATAAAAAAGTCTATGCATTAATATAATTAAATAATGAACTTATTTGTAATATAAACAAATAATCAACAAGAGAAACAAGAAGCAAAACATTAATATTTCTAATAAGTGCGCACGCACGCGCGCGATATTCCATCCAACAATTGATTCTAGAATGCAAGATACCATTCAGTGGCAGAAAAACAAATATGCTCACAATTAAATATAAAAATTAAAAAAACCCACAAAAGCATAACCCTTTTCATACAAAAGAAAATTAACAATAAAAAAGGAGAAGAATGAGAAGATGCAAACCTGATATGTTGAGCTTTATGGAATGAACCTATGAGAAAGAGAGATAAATAGAAATTGAAATGAAATAAATGTTAGAAATAGTGAAAAGAGAAATAGAAAAGAGCTAGGCCATTGTTTCTTCTTCAAGTTGAAGACTCGAGGTGAGATATAAAGCAACTAAGTTTGAATGTATCCATGATTACTAGAATGACTCCAATATATAAGCTTACAAAATTAAAAATTAGTATAAGTTCATTTTGATACAACTATTTTTTGTTTGTTTATTCAATTTTCAAAATGTATCCAAGCTTATTAGAAATGCCTCAACATTAAATTTTTACCATAGTTAAAAAGCTTCACGAAAAATTTTACTGCTACTTTGGATATTATTGAATTTCATGGTAATGAAAATGAATTTGTATGTCATATAATTATTAAGAAAAGTATTACATTTTCATTTATCATAGTTAATTTTTTTTATTTACACAATGATATTTTGGCAGTACTGAAAATTATACATGATGGAGGGATCGAAAGGTTCAAATTTTCATTACACTACTTGTTTTATAATAGTGAAAAAATATCTATAGTTCATTAATAAAATTAATTTGGTAAAGATATAATATTTTTTTAATGATTTTTTACATTTTTTAATTGTGTAAAGTTTAAATTTCACTCTTATTTTTATATGGAAGAACTAATTAATTTGCATTAATTTAAACTTACTTAAAAATTTTAAATAAAAGGAGAAAATTGGGAGGGAAGCAACTTAATAACAAAAAAAAAAAAACAAAAAAAAAATATAAGTGTCTGAAATTTCGGTCACTGGATTTTTTTATGAATTAATTTATATAAAAGCGATTATATGAGACTGAAAATTATGGTCACAAAATATCAGTCACTAATTCATAGGCTAATTTTATTTAGTGACCGATTTAGTGACTTTTAAAATTTTATTCTAATTTTAGTGGCTAATTTGGTCACTAATTCAATCACTAAAAGTGATTTTTCTAGTAGTGATTTATAAGACACATTTTATAATATAAGTATTTATAAAATTTAATAATATAATTTTTTTTACCTAAGATAAAGGTGCTGACTGGAATGAGATTATTGAGAGCAGTAGCAAACGATGTTGTTGTGGCTTTCACTCCATTGAAATATAAGTTTTGATCTATCATTGGCATATTGATAATAAATTAAATGATTTATTATTAAATAATTAAGAAGACAATGTTAACATATAAATAATTGTATGCAATAATTAAACATACTCTAAAAAAGTCAGCGCTAGAATTTTAAAGAATACTACAAGAGTCATGTTTGGCCTGACATTCCCGTTAAATATATAAAACACAATTCTTTAAAATCGTAACCACTACGAAAGAAAAATTATAATTGAACATGTAACACTTTATACTAAAAATACAAAATGAAAAATAAAACACATAAAAAAGAAGATAATAATATATTATACCTCTCATAAAAGAAGGCACATGGAGCAACGACAAGGAATTCAACTATGTGCCAGTAGATCACAAACACCTAATTGCTCATTTCCATTGTTGAGAGCATACTTCAAAATAATGTCCATCAGAGTGTATCCAACCTGTAGTGATATAACGCAAATATTCGGACGTTGAAACCAGGTGTTACTATTGTTATAATCCATAATACACCTAAAAAAAAAGGTCAAAAATAACAAAAAATTCGTTACACTAATCACTATCTGCTTCAAATGATGGTCATTTCAAATTCCACTGCCAAATTTAGTAAAGCAGTCCTTAACGTAATGCAATGTTTATTCATAAAATGTATTTGAGCACTTATTACTTAAAAATCAAACCTCTCCAAATCTATTTAAGGAGTTTTGATAAATGTTAAACTAGTTTTTAATTTTAATTCTCATTTTCATTATTGGTTTCATCATGGTTTAGTTTTCCAATTTCAATTGATACTTAATCTTACCATTCATGTACCATATCATGCATGTGTCGCACCTCGAAAAATCGCTAACCGAAAACACGACCCTCGCGCGAAAGGCACGGAAGAAATTGCGGTTCAACAGAGTTGCCACCGAACTTTACTTATCCTAAAAGAGGGAAAGGAAATTATCAAGAAAACCTTTAAAGGGAGATAAGAACATGGTCGTCGCAACCACATTCTAGGTTGGGAGTCGGTTACGTGAGAGAAAGGTACACGCACCCCCTCACGTCCGTTGTACTCAACGAGAACCTCTTAATACAAATCGCAATGAACATTAGCTAAGCTTATTTATTTTCTTCTCAATGATAAATGCAAAATGGAAAGATAAAAGGAAACGGCGCTAAGGGGAAATTGGGGGTTTTAGGATAGGGTGCTCGTCAAGGATTGGGGCCCTTGTGCCTACGTATGCTCATTCGGACGAGAATGAGAAATCAGAGCAATCGTAGGTCGACTACGGGGTTTGACAAAAAAAGATGGAAGTGTGATCGCCAAGATCATCACAATCTTGTGCCTAAGTATCTTTACTAGAACGAGAATAAAGAATCAGAGCAGTCGTAGTTCGTGGAGACGACCACGAAAAGAGGGAGGGTTTGGTGTTGAAGTTTGGTTGGTTTGGATGACGATTACTCGAACTTAAGAAAGATTCCTCGGGCCCAAGTAATCAGAAGAGTGAGTCAAATATTTGGCTCTCTCTCTTTTTCATCAAAGTGGTTGAGTTTGAAAAGGTTTGATGGTTTGAAAAGTGTTTTGAATGATTGGAAGAATGGTTTGAATGGAATCGAGTTGGAAGTGTTTTAGAGGCGTTAATTGCTCACACACGAGTAAGAGAACCCGCATCTAAACAACCGAAGGGAGGTCAAAGACTCGGCCCCCTATTTTTCGCCTCGGAAAGAATTTCGATAGTTGTTACTCATTTTGAAGTTTGTTTGTGAAAATCCGCTTGACGTTGGATCAAGGGTTTGATTGTATGCGCTTGGGTTAATTTGAAAAGAGTTTGGTTAGAGGTTGATTTGAAAATGGCTCGACGACGGATCAAGAGTTTTATTGAAAAAAGGGTGAGAATCAATCCTAGTCCCTAGGGGTGCTCCTAGTAACGAAACCACGATGAAAAGCGAGTGTTAGGTTGATGGTGATGCTAATGAGCAATCGACTTACGGGGGTGTTTTGAAAATGGGCTCGACGACGAATCGAGAATTAGTTTGAAAATGGTTTTGTCTATGCTAGTCCCTAGGGGTGCTTCTAGTAAACAAACCATAATCAAAGCAACATGAATGCGTACATCGGAATGGGAGCGGGGCACATGTAAATTACAGGGGATTTCACGAAATAAAAGGTCTCATTGTAAGGTAGCCCAAGAGGAAGTCGTGTGTGTGCGAGGTGTCCTAAACTAAGCCTTAAGCAAGAGTCAGACAATAACCTCCACGTTAGGGTTTCTATACAAAGTTAAAGTTCCGTTACTCAGAAAAGTAACCAACAGTCCACTAATTAGTCTTTTATGGTTTCGATAATTGTTAGTGTATTTTGAATAAAGGTATGAACAAAGAAATGGGTTAGATGAACAAAATATGAATAAGATGAATACGATATGAACAATAAGATAAGAATATGAACAAGAATATTGTGAGCAAGATATATTAACAAGAAAGTAGAGCAAGATAATATTTGACAGAAATTAAAGTTAGTTGTTAGTGATTAATTGTTAATGATTAGAACGAATGATCCACGATGGTTAAATAACCATCCTTGGGCTTTCAAACATAAGTTTGGTCCACGAAGAATCATTTTCCGATACGGGACATGTAGCGCTAAACCATCGTAGCACAATCTATGACGAAGATCATACTATAGGAGGCCGCACAATTGATCTTTGTGCTAAGACACGATGAGAAATGATATTGAGAATCATTCTCCAAAGAAATCGTGTCACACGAAAAGAAAAGGTGACGGTCTCGTCTTAATCATAAACTTGCGTCGATTAATCGAAGGTAACCTATCATGATCTCAAAGTATAGAAAATGATCTCGATGATCATTCACTACAGATTTGAAATAATGAAGGTTAAACAACATCAACAACCAACATTCGTGAATAAAAATACTTCATCAATCGAAAATGAAAAGAAAAGAAGATAATGTGAAATGAAATGGAAATCGAAAATGAAAATAAGATTGGTCTCATCTTAATCAAGATTTTAAATCGATAAATCGATAATCTATGATTTTAGACTTTCATTGACCAATAGTCGAAAAAACAAAAAAAGAAGATGGTCTCATATTGATCAAGATTTTACGTCGATTTATTTAAATCAACCAATCTATGATCTTTTGTTATATCATTGACTAAAAATTTGAAATAAAGTCGAAAATGAGAAATGAAAATCGAAAATGGAAATGGAATCGAAAGAGAAAATAAAATTAATTTGAGAAAACATTAAAATAAAACATTAAAGAAGACCAACCATTAGAAATTTGGAAGATTAAAAATAGTAAAACAAAATTTAAAACAAACAAATTGAACTTAAAAAAAAACAAGAGAGAGGGGTGTGCAGAATCTTGAAGAGGGTGTGGGTATGTGAATCAAATGAAAGGGAGGCGTAAAACTGGATGCAAGGGAGTGGGCTAATTCATTTGGGCTTTTGCAAATCCCATCACAAGAACCCAAGGGCACGGTCAACCGATGTACCATCAGCCCAACTAAAGCAAGGCAACCACATCAGGTTTTCTCACAAAACAAATTAAGTGCCAATGAAAAGAAAGTTAATATCACGGTCGATAAATGAATCAATGGCAAGGGATTTCTGAAACAAACACCCATATGCAAAGGATTTCTGAAACAAAAAACAAGAAGATGGTTGAACAAAATATCGCGCTCAGAACATCATCATCATCGCGCAAGTCAGAAAAAAACACACGGCCATGGGAACCCAACATCTTCTTTTCTCAATAACAGAACAAACATTAATCAAAAGAAAAAACAACAAAATGAAGCTACCAAAAGTACGATAATGGATCGACCCCCCCCCCCCCCCACCTTCTTCTCGCGATCGCGAATCTAGGTTCCTCTCTCTCGCTCAACTCTGCTTTTGGTTTCAGGTTTGTAAGGTTCTGTTTGGATCTCAATTCCTTTTCTCTTCTTCTTTTCCTACCCCATTCTATGTTCTGATTCTCTGATTCGGATGGGTTGAGTGTGTTTCATGGTTTCTGGTTCTGTTTCATTCGGTTATGGGTTGGTGAAGGTTTTCGTGATTTAAAACGGATGAAGGTTTGAAGTGGGTGTCGTTTTCTATTCTCTTCTTCTACATTTCTTATTCTGTTTCGGGTTTTTGCGGTTATGGGTTGGAAATGATTTTTTATTTAAGTGGGTTTGTGAAAGATTGGTGAAAGGATTATGAAAGGTTGGAGGTTGTTGATGTGTTAGATGATGTCATTGTTCTGAATTTGAATTTGGATTGGGTTTTGTTATGGGTGTTTGAGGGTTGATTGAAGGTTAAGGAAGGTTGAAAGAGTTGAAGATTGGTTTAGGAAGAAGAAGAAGGTTGGGGAGAGGATTTGGCAGGGGTTTATTGGCTCTGTTGAGCTTGAGGATGGGATTGATAAATGCAGTGTTTTATAGAGGAAATGGAGGGTAGAATAGGAATTAAATTGAGGGAGGATTTGTGTGGCTGCAGTGTGGAATTTGTGAAAGGGGACAACTTCTCTACCCATCACTAAAAGGTGGATAATATACCTTCAACCAATCACATGATACCATCTAAGTTTAACATATTTAATTATTTATTAAATAATACAATTGTTTGTTGTTTTCAAAGCATTTTACATTAAAGATAACTTTACCCAACTTTTTGAGTTGGGTAGATAAGAATTCACCTTTGTGAAACCATTTCCATCTTTCTCTTTCTGTTTTGCTCTTGTTTTCAGCATTTTTGGCGTTGCGGTGTGATACGTTTCTCTATTTTTTCTGTGACGTGGTTCCCGGTTTGGATGATTGCTGCAGATGTATTTGTTGTGGGGTCCTGAGAATGAATTGTGTGGTTCCTTGGAAATGTTTTTTTTGTTGTCTTGTTTAACGGTTTTCCTCATGGTATTCGTTTGCAATGCAGGTTTCTTTGGTCTTTGGTGAATCATGGTGGTGAAGCTTGGCAGGATTTTGATTGCTTTGAAAGTGTATTATTGTCATGTGAATGGGTGGTGTTGCGGTGAAAATTGGATAACAAGCTATGAATTAACTTGCATCGTATTTCTTTTACAACCGACTTTGATTTATCCAAAGGAAAGGTTCAAGATCGTTAAAAAAACCTAAAGGGGTGAGATCTAAGGTTCGGGGGTTGGTTATATTAAGGGAAGGTATTAGCACCCTTAATATCCGTAGTACTCTACAGGAACCTCTTGTTAAATGTTATCTAATGTTTGCTAAAGGTTCTATGCTAAAGGCTTGAAAACCCTAGGGGTTAGTATCTAAGTATACTCGATAAAGCATCGCACTTTACGCCTACGTATCTTCGGGAATAGAATCAGAGTATGTGTAGTTCTACTTCTACTGAATGATTAACTGTGGTCAATATTCAGAGGGGAAATGAGTACAAGCTCATTGTAGAGTATGAAAACTCTCTAAGTCTAGTTATATTGGTCCTATGTTGAAGTTTAGTCAGTAGGGGAAGTGATAAATTCATTATGATGAATATCACTAAGAGTTTAAGAACTCTTCCTAAAGCTAGTTGTGATTCCATGGCTCTTGATAAGGCCAAGAAATGGAGTTTCTTCCTAAGAGGTTACTTAGGTTAAGGTGGGGGTCAATGACTTTAAGAGTCAACACTATTAACCTTCCTTTGGAATGTGGGGAACGAAAGTTACATGATAAAGCATGATAAGCAATGATATAAGATAAATCATTGATATAAAAGTAAATATAAGCATAATAATAGCTTTATGCTCAAACGATAAAAGATACGTGAAAGTGAAGTGGTAAAGTGTAAGTGTTACAAACAATACAAGCATAATAATAGCTTTATGCTTCTCATATAGGATAAATAATGAAAATAAGTATAAGATTAACATTATACTTAAATAAATAAAGATATGGTGAAGTGATAAAAAGTAAGTGTTACGAGCATAATAATGGCTTTATGCTTCAATGAAGATAATGAAAATAAGCATAAGATTAGCATTATGCTTAAATAAAAAAAGGTAAGGTAAAGCATGAGATTTGCATTATGCTTCAAAACAGATAATGAAATAAAAAGTCAAAGATAAAACAATGACATGTAAATAAAGCATACATGCATAGAGGTCAAGATAAAATGGTAATCTTTGTATAAAGCCCAAGAGGAGGCTAAAGGGAGGTCGGTTGCGATCGTGAAAACGATCGACTTATCAAGTATGAAAATGGTTGACATGAAGTCCAAGTATTAGTTTAAAAACATTTTGAATAGACACACAATGGTAATATGAATGAGAATACAAGTCAGGATGGTATATGACATAAAATGAAATCAAGATGAAATTGGTCATACATGCAATTATTTGCCAAAGCATTGTAAGACGTAATAAGAATAAATATTCAAAATTAAATAAATGGATTAAATGTAAAATACACCCTTTTTAAAGGAATTTTAAAATGAAGGGTTAAATATACAAAACCCCCCTGCAATGTTAGCGAATTCTCATTTTAGCCCCTGGTAAAGTTTTTTTTTTAAAAACCCCCTCGTAATATCCAGATTCCCTCACTTAGCCCCCTGGCTGCCACATGGCAGCAAAGATTCCTTTCTCTTTGCTTGCGTGGCAGCCAGGTGGCATTTTTTATATTATTTTATTATTTTATTATTATTTTATTATTTTTTTTTTTAATTTTTTTTTTATTTTTTTATTTTTTTATTTTATTTTTTTTATATTTTTTTTAATTTTTTTTTTACTTTTTTGTTTTATTTTGTTTTATTTGTTTTATTTGTTTTTATTATAATTTTTATAATTTTTTTTTCTTTTTTTTTATTTCTTTTTCATTTTTATTTATATATTTTTTATTTTTTTTTATTTTTTGTTTTTGGACCTAATTTTTATTTTTAATTCTATTTTAAACAAATTTTTATTTTAAAAATTACACTAGTGCAGAAAAGACTTTTTACATCAGGCGAAAAACACATTTTACATCGGTTCTGGGTCCGATGTAAAGCCAAGCGATGTAGTAAATCAAAGACATTTTACATCGGATCATAGTCCGATGTGAAAAATGCATCTACTACATCGGTTGACTATTAAGTCTGATGTGAAATACATCTACCACATCGGTTGACTATTAAGTCCGATGTAAAATGTATGTTTTTACATCGGTTGCCTTTCTGGGCCGATGTAAAATGTATGTTTTTACATCGGTTGCCTTTCTGGCCCGATGTAAAATGTTTTTTTTTACATCGGTTTCCTTTCTGGCCCGATGTAAAATGTATGCTATCTTTCTTAAAATGTATGTTTTTACATCGGTTGCAAGGCGAAAAAGAAAAAAAATTATAAAAATTAGGGTTAAATATACAAAACCCCTCTGCAATGTTAGCGAATTCTCATTTTAGCCCCTGTAAATTTTTTTTTTTTAAACACCCCCTCTTAAAAAAAAAAATTTAAAAAAATATAAAAAAAAAATATAAAAAATATATAAAATATATAAAAAAATATAAAAAAAATATAAAAAAAATATAAAAAATAAAAAAAAATTAAAAAATTAAAAAAAATAAAAAAAATAAAAATAATAATAAAATAATATTAAAAATGCCACCTGGCTGCCACGCAAGCAAAGAGAAAGGAATCTTTGCTGCCATGTGGCAGCCAGGGGGCTAAGTGAGGGAATCTGGATATTACGAGGGGGTGTTTAAAAAAAAAATTTTACAGGGGCTAAAATGAGAATTCGCTAACATTGCAGGGGGTTTTGTATATTTAACCCTAAAATGAAATATGAAGTTTAATAAAATGTTTACTAAGTAAATTATTCAGGAAAATAGATCACTAAATGAAATAAATGTTTTGGAGTTTTGAATAAATAGAATTTCTAAAAGATAAATAAATTGTTTTTGAATTTTTAATAAACTTTAAACAGAGTCAGCCCAACATATATGGAGGCCTAAGGCGAATTTTATAATAAAAAAGTTTAAGTTATTAAGAATAAAAATTTATTTTTTATTTAAGTTTATCAATAATAAATCACTATTTTTTATTGATAAATTACTATTTTAATTTTCATAATTATTAAAAATTTTAAATTTGTTTTTAATTTTATAATTTTTGAATTTTTCTAGTAATAAATTCTTGTTTTCATTTTTTTTATGCTAGTTGTTGCACTGTTTATTTGTTTATTCAATGACACTAAATTAACTTTTTTGCCATTCAATTAAAATTTCTTAACATTTTTTTGTTTTAATATTGAATTCAAATATTTAGTTGACAATATTTTAAGTAAAATAAAATAAAATTCACAATAAAGACAAATAAAAAAATTCAAAGTAAAACAATTAAACAAATATAAATATTTTAAGTTAAAACTAGATAAAAAAGAAAGTTACTATATAAATAAAATATATTTTAATCTTTTTCTATGATTGAGAGGACACAACAAAAACAATTAATGAAGATTCTTAATTAGTACTACAATTTTTAATCTAGTATACTCTCTCATATGTTAATTAGAAAGAAAATACACATATATAAATAGTTTCGTATTTTTTATATTCAACTCATAGTTAATCTAATTTACTACCATTTTGATGAAAAAGAACATGATGACTATATATTTAAATGCTACAAGACGTTACTACTATTAAATACTCCTATAGTATATTGAAAAGAAATTGGAGGCTCTAGGCCATTGCCTAGTTCGCCTACCCTTTAGGCCGGCACTGACTTTAAATAAAATAAAGGAAATGATATTGATTAAAAAGGAAAGGAAATGTTCCAAACATGGTTTGAACCCATGACCCTTTACCTGCAGGCCCAAAATTTACACCAACTGTGTTGCGCGCGCATATTGCTAAGTAACGGAAACGCACATATATATTTAAGGAACACGCGAAATGGAAAATTAAAATAAAAGGGTTGATCCGCAGGATCGAACCCGTGCAAGGCAAGTGAAAGGCGAAGGCGTGCATAGTGTGTGACCGTTGGGACGGCGTGTTTCATCCAAACATTATACAACTCATATAATGCGAACAAGTTGGTAAATCCTAAACAAACCAAACGCGTGCACCATGCCCAAGCCAAACTCTAACTGAAATTTCATTTTGCTCAAGCAGATTCTCACTGGTATAACATGCACGATTCTTAACCAAACTTGATGAAACAGAAATCAAAACTGGACAGAAAAGATCATAGAACAAGATAATGGTAATCATGTATTCTAATTCTAATCATACAAATCATGAATCAGTTGTGAAATGTGAAAGCAGTCCAAGAGGCATATAATGTCACAAACATATCATGGCATAACAGAGGTAGAATAGGTGCATGCCTAACATGCAGTAAAGTAAACATAGCACAGAAGAAAAGCCTATGTCAGTTGAGAAGGAGCAGGCATGAGTAAAATCCAAAAGACATGCAAGGACGGATAGGCAATGCATAACTTGAATCATGTGTTAAACGAACATAATGGAAAGAAACATCATACAATGTTTGCAACCAAAAACAATTTAGCAAAAACAGACTGTCATAAATTGGCACACTTAAATTAGTGACATGGTATGGCAAAGGTTTGAACAAACAAGGGTTAGCAATGTATGATCAGGTCAGCTCATGAACAAGAGTGGGTTCTAGAAACTGCATTAATGAATCAGTAATAGGTAAACCCAGTTATGTCATTTCAGCAAAGCAATAGATAAAACACACCATTTTTTTTACATGTCAAGCAAATCGACCGTGAAACAGGGGCAGCAATAGTAGTTCAGTTTAGCATGAACATTCAAAACATGACTTATGAATATACTGTTATATAAATAGGTATATGAATGGATAAACAAATAGTACCAGCACCACAATTTCATATTCAAAAGCTCAACAAGTATCAACACATAAGTAAACCTTTAAACACAAAAACAATATCATGAGCGTACACTTAAAAAACTGATTATGACATCACACGATACAATAGTTCAAAGCAAAACTCTCAAGTTATAACAGCACCAGTGCTTCAAATCAACAGGGGTGAACAAACAAGAATACTCAAAGGTTTGTTAGCATATCTTATAACCGAGTGTTGGCAAAGTTAAACCACAATAAGATCACACATACTTATAAAGTCAGTGCGTGATCAATACAGGTGCCTGATAGTGCAATAGAAAATAGTGCTCAAATCTACCTTACTTCAGCCAACCATAACCAAACTTAATCAAGTGGTAACAATTAGAAATAGGCAGTAGCAGAGGTCCAATGACAACCAAGTTTTTAGCAACATTAAACATTCAATCAATATAATATCATAATGATAACTTAATTGCAGCCACTTAATGGACAGAAACAGAGACATTTTAATACAAAAGCAGGCAGGTATACTACATCAATGAACAACATCATCTTATGAAATCAAGACCATAAGCACATAAACGACATGTTCAAGCATATATCGGCACAACACATATGTAAAAGGGATAGCAAGATGCGTATGATGTAATGACATTAAATGAACATATTTAAAAGAGGGACAGAATACGATACCAAGTGGAATAATATCCACTGACTTCGATTGTATTGATGGCTTTTCCTTCCAAAGCAACTCCAAAACCAACTTCCAACTTGCTTGCCCGAACTTAGAGAATTTCAGAGGATTTTTGTGTGTTTCTTTTGTGAGAAATTCTTGGTCCCCCTTTGAATTCAAACCAAACCTCCTTATATAGGCAAGCTTAATGGGCCGAGTGAGTGTGTCCTCACATCAAATGGTTGGTGCGCAAAGTGGCAACGGCTCTTTTGAATTTCAAACGTTGGTCCAAACCTTGGAGACAAGCGCTCCTTGCACTCAGACGTTCAGAAATCCGCTGAGTCAAAATGATCAAAATAGGCATTGCTTCTTGGACAAACTCCTGGGGTCAAACAGATGGTATTAAAAGAGGAAGCGAAAGGGACATTGCTCTGATCATTTGCAGGAATCGCAGGTCATGAGCTGGATATGGAAGAGCTTCAAAGTCGCTTTTGATGAACCAAATCCTTGGAAGCTTAATGGGGAAACACTTGGGTGAATCCAAATTTGAAGAAGGACGCGCCAAGATGAGAATTTTGAAAGTGAATTTTGTTTGAATTTTCCTTGTTCCCTTCTGAAATCGTGAGCAAGAGGGAGAAGAACAATTTGGTTGTTTTGGTTTCCTTGGTTGTCACGTGTCAAGCTCTCAATGGTTAGGAGAAAGGGTTGAAAAGTCAAACACTACCAAACTTGTTTCTCATTGGTCCATGGCAATGAAGTGAGAATCCACAATTGCAAATGACATTGGTTACGGCAAGCACTAATTTGGGCACATTCTCTTAATTAAATTAATAATATGAAAATAAAACAAACTAACAAACATTTAAAATAAGAATTAATTTAAAAGAAACTAAATGGATGATTAGCCTAATTAATTAAAGTTGACTTAATATTAGAATTGATTTAAATTAAATAAAACTAAAACGACTTAAATATAAAGGAAATAAAAATGGTGCCAAATTGAAATTAATCTAATCATTAAACAAATAAAAGCTAAGATAATTATTAAATTAGAATAATGAGAAAGATAGTAAAAATAGCAGGAAAATGAGGGTAAAATTTGGGGTGCAACAGTTGCCCCTATTTAAATATCTTCACCTGATGACATGAGAAATGAAGATCCTCATGTAATCCAGAGTGTGAGATATTTAAATACAGATAACCGAAAATTTTACCCTAGATGCACGCGTATGTAATGCAGCAAACATGATGCCAAGAAGGTGCAAAAAATGCAGACACAACAAGACACCAAGGGGTAAACAGGGAGCAAAAAAGACCAGAGAGCTTCACTGGGGGAAGGAAACAAGAGGTATCCATGAGAAACAAATCACTGGGGATACAAGCCAACCAACGAAAGGGACCCACCGGGGAGACTCCAAAGAAGCACCGGGGAAAAGGGTCAAAGACAATCTTCACCAGGGAAAGATCCGGGGAGATAGACTGCTGGGAACAAAATAAAACCCACACTCTTCCTGGGCATGAAACCTAGAAAGAAGATCTGATCACCGGTTGAATAAAACGGTCATTCAATAATGGCTTTGAATGAAAGGCTGGAATAAAGAGTACAAACTACGATATCTGATAATGGATTTAGATAAACTGAATAAAGAGATTCGATCTGAGAAACCTCAGAGAGAGGGATCCATCTGGAAAAGCATCAGATGGTAAAAGAACCAGACACCCAAGACTTGCTTTGGATAGAATGTATAAAATTACAATGTCTAATAATGGCTTTAGACAAGGTAAGCAAAGAGTGGGATCCAAGAAAACGTTACCAGACATTCAATAATGGTTTTGAATGAAGGTAAAACCACAGCATCTAATAATGGCTTTAGATAGATGTGAATACGGCTACATTCAATAATGGCCTTGAATGCGAGGGAAACACTCATCCAATAATAGCTTTGGATGCTAAGTGAAAATGTCACAATACCTAATAATGGCTTTGGGTAAGAGTGAATAATAAACTCGATCTGAAACTTATCAGGTAGAGGCACACATCTGGGAAGGCATCAGATAGAAAGAACCAATCATCCAATAATAGCTTTGGAGTGAAAAGTGAGGAACCCAGCCATCCAATAATGGCTTTGGATAGGGGATACAAATCACTATATCTAATAATAGCTTTAGATAAAGCGAACAAAGAAGAGAAGAAGCGTTACCAGCAAAATCACAACATCTAATAATGGCTTTAGATAAATGTGAGCAAGACTACACTCACTAATGGCTTTGAATGCAAGGAAAACAATCATTCAATAATGGCTTTGAATGAGAGTGAATATATCACCATACCTAATAATAGCTTTAGGTAAGAGTGGATAAAGATTACATCCAATAATGGCTTTGAATGCGGGGGAACCGATCGTCCAATAATAGCTTTGGATGAAAGTGAATGAAATCCTCATATCTAATAATGGCTTTAGATAAAAGCGAACAAAGACTCGATCTGAAAAATATCAGCAAGAGAGATACATCTGGACCGGCATCAGATGGAAAGAACCAATTACCCAATAACAGCCTTGAACAAAAGGTACGAACCACGATATCTAATAGTAGCTTTAGATAGGGTGATGAGTTAAAGAAGTCAGTCATCCAATAATGGCTTTGGATGGAGGTATGAATCATGATATCTAATAATAGCTTTAGATAAGGTAAAGAGGTGAAGAAGACAGTCATCCAATAATGGCTTTGGATGGAAGTGGTCACAATGTCTAATAATGGCTTTAGACAAGGATGTAACTCATAATATCATTAGATGAGAAAGAGATAAGAGAGTAAATCCAAGAAAGCATTGGACATAAAATGTGAACTTTCGGGTATGGCACTGAAAGCAGAGCAAGTCACTATGTTCAGGACTAGCACTGAATGATGGAGAGAACGACATCCAGAAATGGCACTGAAGTCAGAAAATATAAAGCTCCAGGAATAGCACTGGGGTTGATAGGATCACCATCTAGCATTAGGACTAGATGCACAAGGAAACGACATCATTTAGGAATGGCACTGAATAGGTATGATATGTAACATCCTGTAAGACGTGGACAACGACACGACCTCACGAGAATTGCAAAATGAGGATGAATCACTCATGATAGGTATATAAATATGCACAACTTGACTCTTGGTAGGAAGACAAGACTGGAAAACTGATTCCTCAACACGGAGATTACTGTCACACTGGTAAGTTGTATCAAGTTGATAGTACTTGTATAAATGATGAATATTTGTTTGGGGGTACTTCAGGTAAACTTCCCCAGATTAGCTGAATGTTGTAGATGAACTGATAATTGCTTCAGCTTTGATTGATTCTGTAAACGACTGTTCCATGGTGCTCTTAGAAAGCTTGCCCCAACCTGAGCCTTGAAAAATGATTGTTTTACCGCATACTGGGAAGGCTTGCCCCAGTATGAATCTTTGAAAAGTTATCTGGATAAACCAAATCTGAGAAGTCGTCATTAGACCATAAGTCTTGAACTGATCCTCGACAGGGTATGATAGGAACTTGCCCCTGGTTAAATCACTGACCAAGTTTCTTTAGTGTTTGAAAATTTCTTGAGAGGAAAGCCAGTTTGCAAACAAAAATTCTCGTACAAACACGGTAAATGAAAAGCTCGTGCAACTTTTGAAATCAAAGATTATTTTGAAAAAGATGCACAGTAAAGTGAATCATAGTCAGAACACGGCGGTTCCAGACATTAAGGCGAAAGGTTTTAATGCAAAGACTTTTAAGAGTCAGGTTACACAACCTTGCTGTAATATGCTTTCAAAGTAACCTTATCTCAATCAGGTCTTTTGAAGGGTTGTAATCAGATTCGATTTCTAGTTTATGAAGCAAAAAGTATAGGCTCAAAGTTTTACTGGTGCCCACCCCAGAATTTATGATGAATTGCAATCATAGTCTTGTTGAAATTGAGAAATACCCTGCCCCAGCATTGAAATTTTGAGGGTATTTTATGTGATGAAAGAAAGGTTCCTACTTCTAGGTTCGAAGTGTTTGGGAATTGAAACAATGCCTTATATCATTGGCAAGGTTTAGTTGAAAGCATATCATGACAATTATGTATATGAGGTAATCATCATCCTCCAATCTTTGCGGAATAAAGCGGCAAAGAAAATGTATATTTTTGAAAGTATTTAGAATAAATAGTGATTGAATTGAATCAAAGAGTTGCAAAAACGCTCATTTCATTGAATTTGAAAGTACAAACATATTTGAAGGCAAACAGCTATAAAGAAAAAACGCAAACAACGAGAAACAAAGGCCTAGTGACTAATCAGAAACAGAGATGAGCCGTCCTGTCTGAAACACTGACTTTTAGGAGAATAATCTGTTGAAGTCGACTGAAGCTTCACTTGGCGTGCCCGGGCAGAGGGTTATTCTGAACACTAGGGTTATCTTTAAAGGAGAGGATCTTGCTTCTCACCAACTCTTGTACTCTAGCCTTCAATGCATAACAATTTTCCAAATCGTGACCTGCACCACCTTGATGGTATTCACAATGGAGATCAGCCCTATAGCCGGCTGGAAGAGGATTTGGAGGAGGAGGCAAAGGTCTTGTAGTAATCAACCCTTTCTCCACCATGCCAGGATAAAGTTCGGCGTATGTCATGGGAATGGGATCAAATTGACCCCTATTACGGTATTGGTTCTGTCCTGCAGGTGGACGTTGGGTAGCTTGAGCTTGTCGTGGAGTAGTAACCACAGGAGTAATAGCAGCAACAGTAGGGTAAGTATTATATCGAGGTCGGGGACGAGGCCTTTTCACTTCAAACATCACAGCGTTGGCTTGATCCTCTTTCCTCTTATGGAAGTTCCCAAAGGGTTTTTTCACAGCATTTGAGGGTTCAGCAGCTCTGGATACTTTTCCTTTCTTGAGGCCTTCCTCAAGTCTTTGGCCAATAGTAACTAGATCAGTGAAGTTGGATGAAACACTTCCAATCATCTTCTCCCAATAAAATGGAGTCAATGTATCCATAAATAAACCAGTTAATTCTTTTTCGCCTAAAGGAGGTTCAACTTGAGAAGCGAGCTCTCTCCAGCGCTGAGCATATTCTTTGAAAGATTCCTTATCCTTCTGAGACATGTTTTGAAGTTGACGGCGATCAGGAGCCATGTCCAAGTTATACTTGTATTGCTTCATGAAAGCATTAATAAGATCTTGAAAGCAGCGGATGGAATTCTGTTCAAGATTCATGTACCATTTGAGTGAAGGTCCACTTAAACTATCTTGAAAGCAATGGATAAGCAGCTTTTGATTATCAGCATAAGCGGTCATTCTTCGAAGATACATGACCAAGTGAGCCCTTGGACAAGAATGCCCCTGGTACTTCACAAATTCTGGTAATTTGAACTTTGCAGGCATAACAAGGTCAGACACCAAGCACAAGTTGTCAGCATCCAAGTTGAAGAAATCATTACCCTCAATGGCCTTGAGTCTTTTGTCCAAGGTTTGGAAACGCTCATGGACGACTTCAGGTTCAACAAAATATTCAGGCTCTTCACCCTGAGCACTGGTAGCATTGTACTCAAATAGGGGGTTCCCAAATGAAGCTCGAACGGGTTGTGGAGTGGCGTGGACCACAGGTCTGGTCTCGGCGAAAACAGGAGCTTGAAAAACAGGCATAACAGTTTGACCGACCATAGCAGTAGATGCAAGAGGCGGAGAATAGTTGTGAGGTAAACCAAACTCGGGCCAAGTTGATGGTGGTAGCTGAACGGGTGGAGGATCAGCACTTGAAACTTCCTGGATGACAGTCCTTTGGGGAGGCTCTCCCCTAGCAATCAAAACTTGGAGCATCTCAGTGAGTTTAGTCATGCTTGACTTAAGTTCATCGATCTCCATTCGAACCTCAACATTGTGTATCTCTTGCTCTAACATCCTTCGTCTGTAGTTAGCTCTAGTCTGGTATCAGTGTCGAGGAATCAGCTTGACGACTCACAGGTAATCTCTGGAAGATAGAGATAACGGGAAATGAAGAACTGGGCAAACATACACATGCAATGAAACATGCAAACATGCAAGATGCAAACAGGATGTTAAACACACATAGCAGGATCAAGGGTTCGAGATCACAGCATGTAGTCTGGTCTACCCCTCCCAAAAGGTGTGTACTATGGTTTTCACCTGCCGAACAAGGTTCTAACAAGTTCCCAGAGTCTACAATCCATCTTTCGGATTTTAAGGATTTCCCAGATGACTTGGTAATCGATAAAATTCTCAAGAGGATCTCGTCTGAGTGTAGTATCGCGTGACGACCAATTCAGAAATAGACTCCATCATGGTCTCCGCACTACATCTAAAAGGCTTAAGTGGGGTTTGGTAACTACGGTTCTCAATATCCCGGCCACCCAGGTCGAGAGTAGCAAGCTTTCACGAACGAATTCGTTCAACATAGCTAGACTCGAGAGGGCCTTAACTGAGTGGTGGTGTTTATCAATTCGACCTTTTAGGATTCGACTCCCTCAAAGCTTCCTTGAATACCATCGATCTATAATAAGTGTACACTCAAATCCGGGTATAGGATTTATCTCACTCAAAGATATCAACCCAAATCAGACAGGATAAGCAAAACATAAAACAGATATACAAACAGATAAGCATACAAGCAATCAAGCAAACATGAATACATAAAGCAAGATAGGCTTAACCCTCTTAGGAAAGGACCAGCAATAGGTCTTACTTTCCTTTAAGCAGTCCCCAGTGAAGTCGCCATTTCTGTTGCGGTGAAAATTGGATAACAAGCTATGAATTAACTTGCATCGTATTTCTTTTACAACCGACTTTGATTTATCCAAAGGAAAGGTTCAAGATCGTTAAAAAAACCTAAAGGGGTGAGATCTAAGGTTCGGGGGTTGGTTATATTAAGGGAAGGTATTAGCACCCTTAATATCCGTAGTACTCTACAGGAACCTCTTGTTAAATGTTATCTAATGTTTGCTAAAGGTTCTATGCTAAAGGCTTGAAAACCCTAGGGGTTAGTATCTAAGTATACTCGATAAAGCATCGCACTTTACGCCTACGTATCCTCGGGAATAGAATCAGAGTATGCGTAGTTCTACTTCTACTGAATGATTGACTGTGGTCAATATTCAGAGGGGAAATGAGTACAAGCTCATTGTAGAGTATGAAAACTCTCTAAGTCTAGTTATATTGGTCCTATGTTGAAGTTTAGTCAGTAGGGGAAGTGATAAATTCATTATGATGAATATCACTAAGAGTTTAAGAACTCTTCCTAAAGCTAGTTGTGATTCCATGGCTCTTGATAAGGCCAAGAAATGGAGTTTCTTCCTAAGAGGTTACTTAGGTTAAGGTGGGGGTCAATGACTTTAAGAGTCAACACTATTAACCTTCCTTTGGAATGTGGGGAATGAAAGTTACATGATAAAGCATGATAAGCAATGATATAAGATAAAGCATTGATATAAAAGTAAATATAAGCATAATAATAGCTTTATGCTCAAACGATAAAAGATACGTGAAAGTGAAGTGGTAAACTGTAAGTGTTACAAACAATACAAGCATAATAATAGCTTTATGCTTCTCATATAGGATAAATAATGAAAATAAGTATAAGATTAGCATTATACTTAAATAAATAAAGATATGGTGAAGTGATAAAAAGTAAGTGTTACGAGCATAATAATGGCTTTATGCTTAAATGAAGATAATGAAAATAAGCATAAGATTAACATTATGCTTAAATAAAAAAAGGTAAGGTAAAGCATGAGATTTGCATTATGCTTCAAAACAGATAATGAAATAAAAAGTCAAAGATAAAACAATGACATGTAAATAAAGCATACATGCATAGAGGTCAAGATAGAATGGTAATCTTTGTATAAAGCCCAAGAGGAGGCTAAAGGGAGGTCGGTTGCAATCGTGAAAACGATCGACTTATCAAGTATGAAAATGGTTGACATGAAGTCCAAGTATTAGTTTAAAAACATTTTGAATAGACACACAATGGTAATATGAATGAGAATACAAGTCAGGATGGTATATGACATAAAATGAAATCAAGATGAAATTGGTCATACATGCAATTATTGGCCAAAGCATTGTAAGACGTAATAAGAATAAATATTCAAAATTAAATAAATGGATTAAATGTAAAATACACCCTTTTTAAAGGAATTTTAAAATGAAATATGAAGTTTAATAAAATGTTTACTAAGTAAATTATTCAGGAAAATAGATAACTAAATGAAATAAATGTTTTGGAGTTTTGAATAAATAGAATTTCTAAAAGATAAATAAATTGTTTTTGAATTTTTAATAAACTTTAAATAAAATAAAGGAAATGATATTGATTAAAAAGGAAAGGAAATGTTCCAAACATGGTTTGAACCCATGACCCTTTACCTGCAGGCCCAAAATTTACACCAACTGTGCTGCGCGCGCATATTGCTAAGTAACGGAAACGCACATATATATTTAAGGAACACGCGAAATGGAAAATTAAAATAAAAGGGTTGATCCGCAGGATCGAACCCGTGCAAGGCAAGTGAAAGGCGAAGGCGTGCATAGTGTGTGACCGTTGGGACGGCGTGTTTCATCCAAACATTATACAACTCATATAATGCGAACAAGTTGGTAAATCCTAAACAAACCAAACGTTTGCACCATGCCCAAGCCAAACTCCAACTGAAATTTCATTTTGCTCAAGCAGATTCTCACTGGTATAACATGCACGATTCTTAACCAAACTTGATGAAACAGAAATCAAAACTGGACAGAAAAGATCATAGAACAAGATAATGGTAATCATGTATTCTAATTCTAATCATACAAATCATGAATCAGTTGTGAAATGTGAAAGCAGTCCAAGAGGCATATAATGTCACAAATATATCATGGCATAACAGAGGTAGAATAGGTGCGTGCCTAACATGCAGTAAAGTAAACATAGCACAGAAGTAAAGCCTATGTCAGTTGAGAAGGAGCAGGCATGAGTAAAATCCAAAAGACATGCTAGGACGGATAGGCAATGCATAACTTGAATCATGTGTTAAACGAACATAATGGAAAGAAACATCATACAATGTTTGCAACCAAAAACAATTTAGCAAAAACAGACTGTCATAAATTGGCACACTTAAATTAGTGACATGGTATGGCAAAGGTTTGAACAAACAAGGGTTAGCAATGTATGATCAGGCCAGCTCATGAACAAGAGTGGGTTCTAGAAACTGCATTAATGAATCAGTAATAGGTAAACCCAGTTATGTCATTTCAGCAAAGCAATAGATAAAACACACCATTTTTTTTACATGTCAAGCAAATCGACCGTGAAACAGGGGCAACAATAGTAGTTCAGTTTAGCATGAACATTTAAAACATGACTTATGAATATACTGTTATATAAATAGGTATATGAGTGGATAAACAAATAGTACCAGCACCACAATTTCATATTCAAAAGCTCAACAAGTATCAACACATAAGCAAACCTTTAAACACAAAAACAATATCATGAGTGTACACTTAAAAACTGATTATGACATCACACGATACAATAGTTCAAAGCAAAACTCTCAAGTTATAACAGCACCAGTGCTTCAAATCAACAGGGGTGAACAAACAAGAATACTCAAAGGTTTGTTAGCATGTCTTATAACCGAGTGTTGGCAAAGTTAAACGACAATAAGATCACACATACTTATAAAGTCAGTGCGTGATCAATACAGGTGCCTGATAGTGCAATAGAAAATAGTGCTCAAATCTACCTTACTTCAGCCAACTATAACCAAACTTAATCAAGTGGTAACAATTAGAAATAGGCAGTAGCAGAGGTCCAATGACAACCAAGTTTTTAGCAGCATTAAACATTCAATCAATATAATATCATAATGATAACTTAATTGCAGCCACTTAATGGACAGAAACAGAGACATTTTAATACAAAAGCAGGCAGGTATACTACATCAATGAACAACATCATCTTATGAAATCAAGACCATAAGCACATAAACGACATGTTCAAGCATATATCGGCACAACACATATGTAAAAGGGATAGCAAGATGCGTATGATGTAATGACATTAAATGAACATATTTAAAAGAGGGACAGAATACGATACCAAGTGGAATAATATCCACTGCCTTCGATTGTATTGATGGCTTTTCCTTCCAAACCAACTCCAAAACCAACTTCCAACTTGCTTGCCCGAACTTAGAGAATTTCAGAGGATTTTTGTGTGTTTCTTTTGTGAGAAATTCTTGGTCCCCTTTGAACTCAAACCAAACCTCCTTATATAGGCAAGCTTAATGGGCCGAGTGAGTGTGTCCTCGCATCAAATGGTTGGTGCGCAAAGTGGCAACGACTCTTTTGAATTTCAAACGTTGGTCCAAACCTTGGAGACAAGCGCTCCTTGCACTTAGACGTTCAGAAATCCGCTGAGTCAAAATGATCAAAATAGGCATTGCTTCTTGGACAAACTCCTGGGGTCAAACAGATGGTATTGAAAGAGGAAGTGAAAGGGACATTGCTCTGATCATTTGCAGGAATCGCAGGTCATGAGCTGGATATGGAAGAGCTTCAAAGTCGCTTTTGATGAACCAAATCCTTGGAAGCTTAATGGGGAAACACTTGGGTGAATCCAAATTTGAAGAAGGACGCGCCAAGATGAGAATTTTGAAAGTGAATTTTGTTTGAATTTTCCTTGTTCCCTTCTGAAATCGTGAGCAAGAGGGAGAAGAACAATTTGGTTGTTTTGGTTTCCTTGGTTGTCACGTGTCAAGCTCTCAATGGTTAGGAGAAAGGGTTGAAAAGTCAAACACTACCAAACTTGTTTCTCATTGGTCCATGGCAATGAAGTGAGAATCCACAATTGCAAATGACATTGGTTACGGCAAGCACTAATTTGGGCACATTCTCTTAATTAAATTAATAATATGAAAATAAAACAAACTAACAAACATTTAAAATAAGAATTAATTTAAAAGAAACTAAATGGATGATTAGCCTAATTAATTAAAGTTGACTTAATATTAGAATTGATTTAAATTAAATAAAACTAAAACGACTTAAATATAAAGGATATAAAAATGGTGCCAAATTGAAATTAATCTAATCATTAAACAAATAAAAGCTAAGATAATTATTAAATTAGAATAATGAGAAAGATAGTAAAAATAGCAGGAAAATGAGGGTAAAATTTGGGGTGCAACAGGTGGGTCATGGAAGATTGCGCAGGACGCATGAATTGTAATAAACATGTAGCTTTTTTTGTGGCAATTTCTTTGTATTTTGTATCCTTTATGTGTGTTGGAAAAATCAAAGACTTGATGCTCATGTTGTATTGGTTTGCAAGAATTTGTGTGAATGTGAATTTTGTTGACTAATATGAAGTGCTAGTTGTGGTGATTGAATATTTTGTGATACAGCATGTCGTGTTCCCTTTTTTTCAGTTTAATTTAGTGACACAAATCTAAATGGGCTTATTGTGAGATGGGCTTTTTTTGGATTATGATTTGGACTTTGTTTTGGATTATGATTTGTAATTAAAAAGAGATTTGGATAAAGATGTTTTATGGTCATGGATTAAGAATTGGATATTGGATATTAAAAGTGGATAATGAATATGAAAAATGAAAGAAAAAAGAAATGGATGTTTATAAAATGGAATGAAAATGGGTATTTATATTAAAATGGATATGGACTTGGTTCAAAATGAATTGAATATAGTGGAAATGGACACAATTAGATGATGGATTTAAAAGTGGTTAAAAAACAATAAATTTAAATGGAATGGAATTATGGTTATGGATTTTGATGTGGATATGGACAATGACAATTCAAATGGATGTGTGGATAATAGAAAAGGACTAGAATGAACATAAGGGATTTAGAGTAGATAATGAAATAAATGGATAATGTATAATGATAATTGGGTCAGATACTGTGGATAAAATAAAAACGAAAATGAATGAAATGTCCTCGAAAAAAGTTGTGACTCAAACACAAATTACCCTTGATGAACTACATTGTGAATCATGACCAGTCCTTGATAATGAAGACTCTGCACAACCTGATAACTTGACCCACACGCAGGTGAATTGCCTGACACAAACCCTAATTACAACCTTACACACAACACTTCAATCAATCAAATCCCAGCCTTGATCTTGAAACAAATTTTGCCTGACCGAGATTAGGCAACAACCAGATTAACTCCAATCCATATTGCACACACTCTTGACTGGATGAACCTCAAATGAAACTTGATTAGATTCAATTCAAACTCATGATAGAAAAACCATATTTTTTGGATTTTCTTAATAATGGTTAGTGGATGGTGGTACAGATAAAAATAATATACGGGTAGGACAAATTTGAGGTATGACAGCATGTATATGTACCATTCATATACTACTACTATGTACCATTCAACTTTAAAAAAAAAATCTAAATTTTAAAACCTAAACAATATTAGTAAGTTACCTTAAAAATATAAAACAAATATAAAAGTAAGCGCATGAAAGATATTAGTCATTGTAGATGCGAATGTGGCAGACATATAAGGGATTCCAACAAATATAAATTCTGGTTAATAACAAGCTTGTTATAGTATAATTATAAATTAAATTTAAGTGAAATATGTGTCTTATTAGTCAACAGACAATGTATAATTATTTATATGTACAAATGAAGATGAGAATAATAGTTAAAATGGAAAAACGGTTAAGACATAAAAAACGAAGATGAAAAAAAAAGGTGAAACTGTACATTAATGTTTGAAAGAAACTTCTTACTAATAAAGTAAAAGGAAACAAATGATTTCTTTAGGAATGTGATGATTAGTGTAAGAGAAGAGAGTTACCTGAACTTCATATATATATATATATATATATATATATATATATATATATATATATATATATATATATATATATATATATATATATATATATATATATATATATATTCACACAAATATGTGCGAGCACTCTTTTTGATTGTAAAAAATATTTTAATTTATTTTGATTCTCATAGTTGTTACCCCTCTCAATCTCATAGCTATTATGCTTTCTTCATATGCTAACCTAGATGAATCAAAACTCCATAACGTACGTGTCAATTCAGGCACACTTCACTTTAGGCAGTTAAACAACACCCAACTCACAGCAGATTTTAATCTTTCAAACGTCGTTGAAAACCCCAACAACAACAATTGTATATGTTCCTCTACGACAATGGAATAAGTTTTTTATATGAATGAAAGAGAGAGTTCTGCCTGATATGTCTGGAGGATAATAGTCTACAAAAGTAATATAAAAATGTGTTAGTATCATATCAAACTAAAATTAAATAATAATTTATTTTAATGGTATTATGTAAACATTTTTATGTTAAAATTAAAAGTGAAAATTACTTAGACGATCACAAACTAAGAAGAGATGACGCTTGCAATAAATATCTTAACAACTCCAACTATAAACCGGTGCGTGTTTGCGCTACCAGATGACTCTCCAAATCCTTCATGCTTTCTAAATAATATCGGGCCTTACAATAACTTCATGACAATGGCTCATGAAACAACAACTAGAGTCCACAATATTTTTGTCTGGCTTCTTCTCTCGGTAATATTTATCCTCTCTTGACTTTATAATAAAAAAAATAACAAATAACTATACGACACATTTTATAAAATAAATATTTATTAAATTTAAAAATATAATGTTTTTTACCTAAGAATAGAAGCTAAGTTAAAGGAGATGTCTGGAATGAGATTGTTGAGAACAACAACAAAGATGTTGTTGTGGCTTTCACTCCAATGAAATGTAAATTGTGATTTAACACAAGCATATTGATAATAAATCGAACATAAAAATTAAATAAAATTATTTGATATTAAATAATTTAGAAGACAAAAGCCAGCGCAAGATTCTTACAGAATACTGCAAGAGTCATGTTTGCCCTGTCATTCCCATTAAATAGATAAAACATAATTCTTCAAAATCGTAACCATTATGAAGGAAAAGTTATAATATAACATGTAACACTTTATACTAAAACAAAATAAATGAAAAATAAAACACATAAAAAAAAGATAATAATATATTATACCCCTCATAATAGAATGCAAATGGAGCAACGACAAAGAATGCAACTATGTGCCGGTAGATCACAAACCTGTAAATGTCCATCAGACTGTATCCAACTTGTAGTGATATAACGGAAATATGCAGCTTTGCACGTTGAAACCAAGTGTTAGTATTGTTACTATCCATATTACACCTAAAAGAAGATAAAAAATAAAGAAATTTTAGAAATAACAAGAAATCGGTTACACTAATCACTAACCACTTCAAATTATGGTCATTTCAAATTCCACTGCCAAATTTAGTACTACTTAACGCAATGAAATGTTTATTCATGAAGTATTTGAGCACTTATTACTTGAAAATCAAACCTCTCCAAATCTATTTAAGGAGTTTTTATAAATGTCAAACTAGTTCTTAATTTTAAATCTCATTTTCATTATTAGCTTCATCAGGGAGTACTTTTTCAATTTAAATTGATACTTAATCTTACCGATCATTTACCATATCATGCATGTATATGTACCATTCATATACTATTGTGTACCATTCAATTTAAAAGTAATAAAATCTAAATTTTAAAACTTAAATAATAATAATAAGTTACCTTAAAAAGATAAAACAAATTTAAAGGTAAGCGCAAGAAGGATATTAGTCACTACAGATGCAAATGTGGCGGACATAAAAGAGACTCCTACAAATACAAATTTTGGTTAATAAAAAACTTGTTATAGTTTAATTATAAATTAAATTTAAGTGAAATATGTAAGTGAAGAGAGTTACGTGAACTCAATATATATATATATATATATATATATATATATATATATATATATATATATATATATATATATATATATATATAATTGCTATGCACTGACAGTGTAAAAAAAATTTACACTGTCATCCAATAAAAACACAATGTTTTCCCCTGTCATTTAAAATTTTAAAATTTACAGTCTGACTTGACAGAATTCATGGTCATAATTAGTTGATAGTGTAAAATATTTTTACATTGTCAGTGTATCACCCATTTTCTCATATATATATATATATATATATATATATATATATATTCGCGCAAGTGCTTGCGCTCGCTCATTTTGATTGTAAAAAATGTGTTACTTTCTTTTGGTTCTCATAGTTGTTATCCCTCTCACTCTCATAAGGAATTTTGTTCCAATTATTGTCATCTGTGTATGGGTCAAATTGTCAGACTGATCAAAGTCAAGTACTTTAATGAATGAGGATCATCAATGACTGATTCATTTTTCAATCAGGATTTTCATGCAAGGAAGTTCATCAGGGTTGGTTTGTGATTCAAAATTTCTAAGGCTGAGATTGATTTATAGTCTCTCAAGGACAGTTCCATATCCTTTCATCAGATACCCATTTTCTAATCCATTCACATTTTTTATCCAATCCAATTCATATTTTCAATCATTTATTCTCCATTCCATTCATTATCCATATTCTATTTAAAACACATTATCCATTATATCCATTCCAAAACCATGATTTTCCATTATACAAATAATTCAATGTCCATTTTTCTTTATCCAAACTCCACTTCATATCCATTGCCATATCCATATTTCATGATCATTTTTCAAAAAAAAAAAATTACCATATCATCATACAATTCAAAAGAAAAATTCAATTCCATTCAAAAAAGGGCCATATTAATCATAAAGGCCATCATAAATATGACAAAAACCCATAACATCTAAATTCAAAAATACTACACAAACATTACCAAAGCAAAGTTTCGACAAGTCTATCCAAAAGGCCATAAGCTCATGAATTACAAAAATGAGAAGCCCGTTTATCACTTTCCTTCATAAACCATTTTATTCAAAAACCAAAGCCATGATCCAAGTTTTTTTAAGTCCATTACATAAAGAAAGTCTTTACAAAAGAAAATCAGTACAAAAAATGTTAAGCATATGATTCACACGGCTCACATTACATTCCACACAAGCCATCTACAATACACCATGCCAAAATCCTTTGCCACTTGATTCTTGAGCATACCATAAGCCACACCAATACAACTCATTTCATGACCCACACAAGCTCACAATTAAGCCACAAACTATCACCAAACAGAACAACTTCAAACAATGACAACACTCACAACCATCTTCTGCCATCAGCTCATCACGCGGCAACTCCACACACCAATACATTTCCAGCCAACAACTTGTAATACGTCGCACAACATTTTCACAAAACCATACAAAAAATTCCACAAGCCAATTCCCAAACTTGATACCAAGCCACATAATAAACCTTCAGCACATGCTTTTCCGCATCACACAACAACCATTACCAAACTTAATCTTCAGCCACGCACGACGCACATGTTGCATACCAAGCCAAGACCTTATGTTGCTATAAACAACATTAAAACCAAAAAGGTGACCCCTCAACCCATGATTCACGCGAAGGTCGCAAAACAACACAACACACAGACCATTCATAACGGAAAAAAGAGAATTCGCCCATGACCTTTTTTCTGCGACACACCACTTTCCACAACCAACACTCTCTTTTTCTTCAACCCTTTCATTCCTTCTTGAATATTCATTAAAACCTTCCTCCTCCACTCTTCCCTCACCTAAACCTTCTTCTTCCTCTTGAACCTTAAAAACTCTACCCAAAACCTTCTTCAGTATTCTTCACAATCAAACACAAACTTTACAAATTCACTCTTCATTCCTCAAATATCAACAACAACACACTCAAACCTTCATAAACACCCAAAACAGATAGAGAATTCAAAACAGAACGAGATGAAGAAGAGAGATTGAGTAACGAAATCGAATCAAAACCCATACCCGAAGCAATTGAAACAAATCGTGAGAAGAGAAGAGGCTCGAAACCGAGATTGAGATGGAGGCAAGAAACGATTTGTGACGATGCAAAAGCAAGACGAAAGAAGGTTCAGCGAAGAAATCACTGACTTTCGATGTTGATTTTTTGTTTTTAAATTTGTTGTGTTTTGTTTTCGTTTCAACACTGAAAGCTATTGTTGCTTTTGTTTTTTAACCGTGCCTTGATGCTGACCTAAGTTACTCATTTTTTTCTCTCTTTTGTTTTGTTCATGTTTGGACCCGTGTTGGGCTTTTGGACTCAAGGTCCATGTTTGTTTCTAACCACCCTTTTTTTTCTTTTGCTAACCATATTTTATTGTAGATGATGATAGGATTTGTTTGTAAAGCCCATATGATTTCACCTACCACCTTGCTTTTGCTCACATCACCCTCTCCATTTTCTTTTACTTCTTTTTATTTTTCACTATTTTTTTAAAATAAAGTTTTGTTTTGTAATATCAAGTTTCTCTTGATTTTATTATTACTTATGTGATTTATCATTTCCGTATTCATTTTCATTTTGGATTTCCTTTTCATTTTCATTTTGATTTTTGTCCATGAAGTCTTTAATATCATGAATGTTGATTGTTGAGGTTGTTTAGCCTTAATTATTTCAAATCTGTAGGGAATGATCTTTTGGATCATTTTCTATAATTTGGGATCATGATAGGTTACCTTTGATTAATCGATGAAAGTTTGTGATTAAGATGAGGCCATTCTCTTTTTCTTTTCGTGTGGCACGATTCTTTGAGAATGATCTACATATTGTTTCTCTATCATGTTTTAGCACAAATATTGTTATTAACCGGCCTCCCATAGCATGATCTTCCTCATAGATCGTGCTACGATTGCTTAACATAGCTATGTAGTGGACCCGATTCGAAATGAGATCATCTGATCAATGACAATTAACGACTACAATTGACTTTAATTTTTGCTCATTATACTCTTGCTTTATCTTTCTGTCAATATATCACTGTCATTATATCCTTGTTCATATTTTCATTGTTCATATTCATCTTGTCATATTATTCATATCTTGTTCATCTTATTCAAAAAAAACACAAAAACATGATAAAACTATCGAAACCCTAAAAAATGTTCAAGTGGTGGACTGTGGTTACTATCCCGAGCATTGGAGTTTGGACCTTGTACAGAAATCATAGCAGAGGATATTTTTCTGTACTCTTGCTCTTAATTAGTTTAGGACATCTTGCACACACAAGGCTTCCTCTTGGGCTACCTAACAATGACCTCATTTATTTTTCGCAATCCCGTGTACTTTACATGTACCTCGCTCCCCTTTCGATGTACGTACTTTACTCGCTTTCTTTGATTGTGACTTTGTTTACTAGGAGCACACTTAGGAACTAGCATAGACTAAACCATTTTCAAACTAATTCTCGATTCGATATCGAGTCTCTTTTCAAAACACCCTTGTAAGTCGATTACTTTTTAGCATTGCCATCAACCTAACGCACACACTTGCACCTTTTCTTTGATTGTGGTGTCGTTACTAGGAGCACCCTTATGGACTAGGATCGATCCAAACTCTTTTTCAAACCCTTGATTCAACGTCAAGTGGCATTTTCGTCAAACTTATAAGTCGAGTGCCTTTTTCCTCGCCATCAACCTCAACCCAAGCGCTAAATACAAATCAAACCCTTGATCCAACATCAAGTGTATTTTCTTAATCAAACTTCAAAAACACATAACAACTATCGAAACTCTTTTCAAGGTGAAAGAGGGGGGTTTTGAGCCTTCGATTCCTTTCCTAAATTGTTTGGGTGCGAGTTGCCTTTCTCGTGTTTGAACAATTATCACCTCTAAAACAAATCAACAAGTTGTAGTTCCATGAACTACAAACGCTCTGATTCTTCTTTCTCGTCAGAATGGATATATGTAGGCACAAGGGCCCTAATCCTTAGCGATCTACCTTTTTATTTTCCACCTTTTGCTTCTACCTTCTACCTTCTCTATCCAAACCTTCTCCCATAGTCCGAACTACGAACGCTCTGATTCTTCATTCTCGTCTGAATGAAAATACGTAGGCACAATGACCCCAATCCTTGGCGAGCACCCTAATCTAAAACCACTCATCTCCCTTTAGTATCGAATCCCTTTTCTATTCCTTTTCGCATCACTCGCTTAGAATAAAACAAATAACATTAGCTAACATTCATCACAAATCGAACTAAGAGGTTCCCGTTGAGTACAACGGACATGAGGGGTGCTAATACCTTCCCTTTACGTAATCGACTTCCGAACCCATAATGTGGTTGCGATGACCATGCCCTTATCTTTTCAAAGGTTTTCTCGATATTTTCTTATTCCTTCATTGGAATGAATAAAGTTCGATGGCAATTCTGTTTGAACCATTCTACCACGCCTTTTGCGCGAAGGTCGTTTTTTTAGGTGCGACACATAGCTATTACGCTTTCTTCATATACCAACCTAGATAAATCAAAACTCCATAACGTCTATGTCAATTTAGGCACTCTCCACTCCAGTCAGTTAAACAATACCCAACTAACAGTGAATAAGAGTCTTTCTGTAACACCCACGTATAATATAAGTCTAGAATAATTCATATTATATATGATTGTAAATCTGATACTGAAATATACATAAGTTCCTAGTGACACATTATACATATTACATGCCCAAAACACCAAAAAAAACTAAAAAAAAGGCATAAATATATAAAAGATGTCCAAGACAACTAAGAACTAGATCATATCAATGATCTCAAAATAGAGTCTTCACAACGGAAACAATGTCATCCCAAAAAGCCAAGACAAGTAAGGACATCAAACAAATTTGTCCTTACCCTTCACGGAACTTGAACCACTGAAATATAATCAATATAATGGGGTGAGATAGTAATCCAAGTGGGTTCCCTATCTTATGGATTCTCTCGGCTTTACAAGGTTCTAGACAATCCTAACTCAAGTCAAAAGGGAAGGGACAAGACTTGAGTTCACAACTCACACACTACATGGAAACATGTTGCTTGATTTCAACAACTCAAATTATCACTAATTGGAAGCCACATCAAGGCATCTTTCCCCGGCCAACACTACGTCTAGAGTTATCGACACAGGTCACGGATCCTCGCATTATAGATATCTTTCCACGACCAACCCACTCTAGAGTTTTCGACACGGGTCACGGATATCTAGCTCATAGGTAACTTTCCACGGCCAACCCACACAAGAGTTCTCGACACGGGTCACAGATACCTATCTAATAAATAACTTTCCTCGGCCAACCCACACAAGAGTTCTCGACATGGGTCAAAGATACTTATTAATGAATAACTCACACATTCCGGAGGAGCTCTCTATATAAGCCTCAACTCTTGGAACGACATATCCCAAGGGATTGCTTTTGATTACGCGATCTCACACACAAACTTGATTGTATTCGACAATCACAAGGTCACATTTGCCTTATACTCAAGGTAACACAAAATTACACATGTTCCATATAATGTCTAAACTCTTCCATAGACAACTACTTGTCAAGGATGCACACCTAGGCATCAAATGCACAAGCATTGTCATCTAGTTAACTTTCAACTCCTAGTTACATCTCTAGGTCATTCCATTAGATTGTGATAAGTTTTCCTCACTTTTATTAATTCTTTTTAATCACTTGGTCATCATTCTAATCAATCCACCATCCACAAATCCACATGCATATTACTCACAATAATTAGTGTAAGCAAGATATAGTAACCATACACATGCATAGGAAACAACCAAGCAAGAATCAAAACAAAATATGGAAAACCCTGCCATGTTCGCATTGGGAAGGCCAGTCGAGTTCCTTCGCCTGGAGTTCGTTGTGCGAACTCTGAGCGAGGCTGAAAATAAAAATGGAAGTAGCGAAAGCCTTTGCTGCTCGTTGTGCAAGCTCCAAGCGAATACTCGCTTTCAGTTTGCTTTCCCTTCATAGTGTGAGCATGATAGACTGTCATGTTTGCTTGCAGTTTACTAGAGCTTGCAGTGCGAACCCTACGATTTCTGGAATCTTTCCAGCAGAATAGGACAGTTTCAAAGGGGTTTTCAACCCCACTCTTACAGCCATCCTCAATGTTGACATATACACACATTAAACAATACTTTAATCCATAAACTCACATCAAAATCGTGAACATAACATGAATCACATATTTCTCATGGAAATGGAACAAGAACACCATAACCTAACTTTTCTCATTTTACCTAAATATTCTAACCTTGAGTTTCTACCTAAACCCACCTCTAACACAAGATGAAGAAGTTGTTGATGATGAAGATGAGATGATTTGTTGAAGAAAAGGTGAAGTTTCAAGCTTCTTTCTTTAGAGCTTCCTTCATTTTCTTCTTCTTTCTCCGCATTCTCTCTAACTTCTTACTATCTTTCTCTCTATGTTACAAAAATGAAAGGAAAAGAGAAGGAAAATGATATAAGGAAAATATCATTAAAGTTAGTAAGACTAAATTGGTCAAATGTCTAAAATTGAAGGTATCCGAAATGTCTCTAAAGTACCAATTAATAAAACCTCATAGTCAGATAATATCAATTAAATCAACTCTGAGCTCATCAGCTGCCTTAATTATCTCAACAGATAACTCTCAGAGTACGCTGGAATTCAGTTGATATCAACTAATATTATCTAAAGCATTTTATCAAATACGGGGTATTACATCCTCCCCCCCCCCCCCTTAATTAATAACTCGTCCTCAAATTTAAATATTACCTGAAAAGATGAGGATAAGCATCTCGCTTCACAGACTCAAGCTCCCAAGTAGCATCACCCGAATGTGTCTCATCCCACTGAACCTTAACAAGGGGAATTTCTTTGTTTCTCAACACCTTAGTTTCTCTCCCCTCAATACGGCTTGGTAGAGGTTTAAAAGTCAAATCTGCTTCTATCTCAATTGTGTATGGTAGAACTGGCTGAAGAGGATCAGGAATAAACTTTTGAAGTTGAGACACGTGAAAAACGTCATGCATCTCAGATAGAGAATGTGGTAAGGCTAGTTTGTAGGCTACTTCACCAATCATCTCTAGAATCTAATATGTTCCCATATATCTCAAACTCAAATTTCGCGACTTAAACGGTCCTTTCAATCTCAACCTTGGAGTAACTTTCAAGAATACATGATCACCTTCTCCAAATTCCAAAGGTCTCCTTCGGTTATCCGCATAGCTCTTCTGATGGTCTTGTGTTTTCTTATCCTTGTCGCGAATCATTCTAATCTTTTCCATAGTCTCTTGAATAATCTCTAGTCCTAAAATTCTTTCTTCACCCACTTCCGTCTAACACAAGGGTGTTCTACATTTCCTTCCGTACAATGCTTCGTAAGGAGCCATACCAATACTCGTGTGGTAAATTTTGTTGTAAGCAAACTCAATCAACGGCAAAAGTTCCTTCCAATTTCCTCCACTTTCAAGCACACAGGCTTTTAACATGTCTTCCAAAGTTTGTATCATCCGTTCCGTCTGACCATTTGTTTGAGGATGATTCGACATACTCAAACACAACCTAGATCTCGTAGCTTTTTGAAAAGCTCTCCAAAACCTTGAAGTAAACTTCGGATCTCTATCAGATACAATGCTAGATGGAACACCATGAAGTCACAATTTCCGCAATAAACAACCTTGCAAGATGACTTACCTTGTAAGTAGTCTTCACGACTAAGAAATGTGTCAACTTCGTCATCCGATCTACGATCACCCAAATAGAATCATAACCACCTTGTGTACGGGGTAACCCAAACGCGAAGTCCATTGAAATACTCTCCCATTTCCACACCGGAATCTCTAACGGTTGTAACAAACCATCCGGTCTTTGGTGTTCAATCTTCACTTGTTAGCACACTGCACATTCCGACACATACACCGCAATATCTCTCTTAATCCCGGACCACCAATAGTGCCTTTTTAAATCTTGGTACATCTTCAAAGAACTAGGATGTATAGTAAAAGCACATTTATGAGCTTCCTCTAAAATCTTCCTTTTTAATACCGTGTCATTCGGAACACAAATCCTTTGATTAAATAGAATAACTCCATCTATGTCTTGTGTGAAACCTGGTTGAACCAACATCTCTTGTAACTTCGCATCTAGCACTTTCCCTTGTTGGAATTCATATCTTAAGGTAGAGCTAAAATTCAAGTTTCCCATTATCACACCATCCGGAGCCCAAACAAATTGAAGATTAAGATGTTGAAACTTTTCCAACAATGCATATTCACACGTCATCAGCTCGGCTTTATGTACTTCCTTCCGACTTAATGCATCTGCCACCTTATTCGCTTTACATGGATGATACTTCAATTCAAAATCAAAGTCCTTCAAATACTCCGTCCACCTCCTTTGACGCATATTCAATTCTTTCTGATTAAACAAATACTTTAAATTTTTATGGTCAATGAACATCTTAAAACGCACTCCATACAAGTAATGACGCCACACCTTTAGTGTAAAAACCACAACCACTAGCTCCAAATCATGAGTTGGATAATTCTCTTCATGAACCTTCAACTGACGAGAAGCATAAGCTACAACCTGTCCATCCTGCATTAACACACCTCCTAATCCACTCTTGGAAGCATCACAAAATACTTCATACGACTTACTAGGATTAGGAATAATCAAAACAGGAGCATTCGTCAACCTTTCCTTCAAACTCATAAAACTTTTCTCACAGCGAGAATCCCAGCTATAAGGAAACTTTTTCCAGGCAAGTCTAGTCATTGGTAAAACCAATTGAGAAAAGCCTTTGATGAACCTTCTATAGTAACCTGCCAATCCTAAGAAACTCTTGACTTCTGAAGCATTCTTAGGTCTTTCCCATTTAATCACTGCTTCAACCTTTAATGGATCTACCGCCACTCCTCCTTGAGTTATAACATGACCAAGAAATCTTACTTCCGTCATCCAAAACTCACACTTGCTCAACTTGGCAAAAAGTTGTCTCTCTTGCAATATCGATAGGACAATTCTTAAATGTTCTCCGTGCTCATGTGGAGTACGAGAATAAATGAGAATGTCATCAATAAAGATCACCATAAATTGGTCCAAGTAAGGTTGGAATATCCGGTTCATGTAATCCATGAAAACAGCTGGAGCATTCGTCACGCGAAAGGCATCACAAGGAACTCATAATGGCCATAACGGGTTCTAAATGCGGTCTTTGGTACGTCTGAACTCTTCACGCGGATTTGGTGATAACCCGACCTTAAATCAATCTTCAAGAACACACTGGCTCATTTCAATTGATCTAACAGGTTGTCTATCCGGGGTAAAGGGTACTTGTTCTTGATGGTGACTTTATTCAACTAGTGGTAATCAATATATAAACGCATTCCACCATCCTTTTTCTTCACTAGCAACACTAGAGCTCCCCAGGGTGAAACACTAGGTCGAACAAAATACTTCGCCAACTACTCTTCTAATTGTTCCTTCAAATCTCTTAGCTCAAGTGGTGCCATCCAATACTGAGAAACGAATATAGGAGCCGTTCCTAGTACCAGGTCAATAGAGAATTCCACTTCCCTCTCTAGAGGGAGAGAAGTGACATCCTCGGGGAAAACTTATGGAAACTCACAGACTACAGGGTTTTGCAAAACCTTCAGGTCGTTACTTGCCTCCTTAGTGAGAATCAAAATAACAAAATTTTCCTTCTCAAACAAGAAATTAACTATGCCAACCATACCTTCCAAAATAGTGGTCAAAACATTGTTTGGAGTACCTTCTCTGGACGAAATGATGATTAACATCTCCTCACAACCAATAAACACCAAATTAGAAGAAATCCAATCCATCCCCAAGACTATATCAACCTTCTTAAGCGGCAAACAAATAACGTCAATCTGAAAAACTCTACCATCCACCGATAACACATAGTTTTCACAAATTAACGGTGTCTCAACCATCTCATCCATGGCGATAGTAACCACCATGGGAGGGGACAAAGGGATAACTTGCAACCCATGCCGCTTCATACATTGCACCGACACAAAAGAGTGTGTTGCTCTACAATCAAATAGTACAAAACAAGGATGTCCATTCACGAAACACGTACCCGCAATCAAGGAGTTGTCACCCTTTACCTTCCTTGCATCCAATGTATAAACTCGACCGATATTTTTCCCTTGCACTAAGTTCTTATTCTGAGGACATTCTCTAGCCATATGACCCATTCCTTGGCATTGATAACATCTAAGTCATCCATTGGCACATTTCCCATAATGATTCTTACCACAAGCATTACACATAGGAGGAGCATTAGGTCTAGCACTTTGTACTTGTTTCCATTTGAAGGGTTGTGGTTTAGGCCTAAACTGTTGACTTGGTCTTCCTTGGTCTCTCTGGAAAACTCTAGTCGCATCTCTTTCTTCTTGAATCCTTTTCAAACTGTTTTCCGCCACATAACATTGCCTTAGCAACTCAGCATAGGTAGTGAACTCTCTTTGAGACACATTATGAGAGATGTCTGCCCTTAGACTAAATAGAAACTGATCAATCTTCCATTTTTCATCTGGAGCATACACGACCTGCCTAGAGTAAGCAGCCATGTCCTCAAACTTCTCAGCATACGCAGCCCCACTCATTTTACCTTGTTTCAACTATTATAATTCAAACTCCTTCTGAGCCCTCAAAGAACTAGGGAAATACTTATCCATAAAGGTAGTCTTGAATTGTTACCACACCTTAGGCACACCTTGGATAGTCATTAGAGTTGAAGTACTTTCCCACCACCTCATAGCAGGACCCTTCAACATGTGGGAAGCAAACACCACCTTATCCACCTCACTACATTGTACAATCTAAAAGATTCTCTCCATACCAGACACCCATTCGTGAGCCTTCACAGGATCTAGTCCGCCATGAAATTTTGGAGGATTCATGCGGAAGAAATCCCGGAAGCTCCCACCTATAGCTTCTGGTGGAACCATTACAGCATGAGGACCTTCATTCATCGGTTGTAACATCTGTTGCATGAACTAATTCTACTGCTAATGTATTTGTTGTAAAAATTGAGGCCATTAGGTATTCTCACTACCACCTGGAGGATTCGAGTCAGATGTCGGAGTTGCGGGTCTACCACGTCTTCTGCATCCGTCAACCATGTCCCTAAACGTTATATAAATAGAATCAAGTTGATCAGGCTAAATACTATGAATATAACATTTAGAACAATGATTTCTGCACACATATGAAGCAAAAAGAAACACTTATAATATTTCATGGCTAGGTTGAGGATACGATCTGCTCTGATACCAATTATAACACCCACATATAATATAAGTCTAGAATAATTCATATTATACATGATTGTAAATCTGGTACTGAAATATACATAAGTTCCTAGTGACAGATTATACATATTACATGCCCAAAACACCAAAAAAAACTAAAAGTGGCATAAATATAAATAAGATGTCCAAGACAACTAAGAACTAGATCATATCAATGATCTCAAAATAGAGTCTTAATAACGGAAACAGTGCCATCCCAAAAAGCCAAGACAAGTAAGGACATCAAATAACTTTGTCCTTACCCTTCTCGGAACCTGAACCACCTAAAATATAATCAACAATGTGGGGTGAGATAATAATCTCAGTGGGTTCCCTATCTAATGGATTCTCTCGGCTTTACAAGGTTCTAGCCAATCCTAACTCAAATCAAAAGGGAAGGGACAAGACTTGAGTTCACAACTCACACACTATATGGAACCATATTGCTTGAGTTCAACAACTCAAATTATCACTAACCGGAAGCCACATCAAGGCATCTTTCCTCGGCCAACCCTATGTCTAGAGTTATCGACACGGGTCTTAGATCCTCGCATTAAAGATATCTTTCCCCGACCAACTCACGCTATAGTTTTCGACACGGGTCACAGATATCTAGCTCATAGGTAATTTTCCCCGGCCAACACACACAAGAGTTCTCGACATAGGTCACAGATACCTATCTAATAAGTAACTTTCCCCGGCCAACCCACACAAGATTTCTCGACACGGGTCACAGATACTTATTAATGAATAATTCACACGTTCCGGGGGAGCTCTCTATATAAGACTCAACTCTTGGAACGACACATCTCAAGGGATTGCTTCCGATTATGCGATCTCACACACACATGTGAATGTATTTGACAATCACAAGGGAACATTTTCCTTATACTCAAGGTAACACAAAACTCCACGTGTTCCATATAATGTCTAAACTCTTCCATAGACAACTACTTGTCAAGGATGCACACCTAGGCATCATATGTACAAGCATTGTCATCTAGTTAACTTTCAACTCCTAGTTACATCTCTAGGTCATTCCATTGGATTGTGATAAGTTTTCCTCACTTTAAATTCTTTTTAATCACTTGGTCATCATTTTAATCAATCCACCTTCCACAAATACACATGCATATTACTCACAATAATCAGTGTAAGCAAGATATAGTAATCATACACATACATAGGAAACAACAAAGTAAGCATCAAAATAAAATTTGGAAAACCCTACCATGTTCGCAGTGTGAAGGCCAGGTGAGTTCCTTTGCCTTGAGTTCGCTGTGTGAACTCTGAGCGAGGCTGAAAATAAAAATGGCAGTAGCGAAAGCTTCCGTTGCTCGCTGTTCGAGCTCTAAGCGAATACTCGTTTTCAGTTCACTTTCCCTTCGCAGTGCGAGCATGGCAGACTGTCATGTTCGCTTGCATTTCGCTAGAGCTAGTAGTGTGAACCCTGCGATTTCTGTAATCTGTCTAGCAGAATAGGACAATTTGAAAGGGGTTTTTAACCCCACTCTTACCCAAACTCAAACCATCCTCAATGTTGACATATACATACGTGAAACAACATTTTAAACCATTGACTCACATCAAAATCATGAATATAACATGAATCACATATTTCTCATGGAAATGGAACAAGAACACCAAAACCTAACTTTTCTCATTTTATCCTAATACTCTAACCTTGGGTTTCTACCTAGAACTCACCTCTAACACAAGATGAAGAAGTTGTTGATGATAAAGATGAGATGATTTGATGAAAAAATAGTGAAGTTCCAAGCTTCTTCCTCTAAGGATTCCTTCTTCTTCTTCTTCTTCTTCCTCCTCTTTTTCTCTAACTTGTTACTATCTTTCTCTCTATGTTGCGAAAATGAAAGGAAAAGAGAAGGAAAATGATATAAGGAAAATATCATTAAAGTTAGTAAGACTGACTTGGTCAAATTTCCAAAATTGAATGTATCCAAAATATCTCTAAAGTACCCATTAATAAAACCTCAGAGTCAGATAATATTAATTAAATTAACTCTGAGTTCATTAGTTACTCTAATTATCTCAACAGATAACCCTCAAAGTACACCGGAACTTAGTTGATTTCAATTAATATTATCTAAAGCATTTTATTAAATATGGGGTGTTACACTTTCAATCGTTGTTGAAAAGCCTAACAACAATTATATTTGTTTCTGCTTTCCAAATAATATTGGGCCCTTCAATAATGTCATGACCATGGCTCCTGAAACAACAACTAGAGTCCCCAATATTTTTGCCTGGCTTCTTCTCTCGGTAATATTTATCCTCTCTTGCTTATATAATAAAAAAAGAACAAATATTTATACGAAACATTTTATAATATAAATATTTATTAAAGTTATTAATATAATATTTTTTACCTAAGAATAGAAGCTAAGATAAAGGTGATGCCTGGAATGAGATTACTGAGAGCAGCAACAAACAACGCAGTTGTGGCTTTCACTCCAATGAAATTTAAATTTTGATCTAACACGCGCATATCAATAATATATTGAACGTAAAAATTAAGTGAATTTATTTATTATTAAATAATTAATAAGACAATGTTAATAGCTAAATAATTGTATGCAATAATTAAACATATTCTCAAAAAGCCAGATCTAGAATCTTAAAGAATATTGCAAGAATCATGTTTGACTTTACATTCCCGTTAAATAGATAAAACACAATTCTTTAAAATTGTAACCACTGTAAAAGACAAATTATAATAGAACATGTAAAACTTTATACTAAAAAAACAAAAGAAAAAATAAAAAATATTAAAAAGAAGATAATAATATATTATACGTCTCTTAATAGAATGCAAATGGAGGAACAACAAGGAATGCAACTATGTGTCGGTAGATCACAAACTCGTAATTGCTTATTGCGTTGTTGAGAGCATACTTCGAAAGAATGTCCATCAGACTGTATCCAACTTGTAGTGAGATAACGGAAATATACGGCTTCACACATTGAAACCATGTGTTATTATGGTTACGATCCATATTACACCTAAAAGAAGATCAAAAATAATTTTTTTTAGAATTAACAAGAAATCGCTTACACTAATCACTAACCACTTCAAATGATTGACATTTCAAATTCCAATGCCAAATTCAGTAAAGCATATTGGAATAATATAAGCAAGTGTGAGTAAGTGGGGAAATAGTCCCACATTAGATAGGAATGTGGTGACTTGAGCATTTATAAGTGGGAGAACCCACTCACCTATCACCTTAATGTGGGACTATAAATGTTCCCCCTTTTTTTTATACTTGTACCGTCGTTGACACATATTACTAGGCACCTCTTATTAGGTATTTCGAATACACCTCTTCCTTGGGCATTTCAATTTCAACGGGACACCACTTCCTGGGCATTTCGATACATGTATGTCGGTCCCTTTACGAACCAGACTCTGATACCATTTGTTGGGGGGAGTTTACTAGAGAGCATTGAACATTGTGAAACTTCTTTTTATAGAGCAACACCTTTGTGAGAGACACACCACGTACTCACCCAAAATCTTAAGGTTTTAGGTGGACAAGTGGTGTGTCTCTCACAAAGTTCTCACAAAGGTGCCTAGTTCTACACTATGTATCAATGCTCCCTAGCCTAAACTCTTAACAAATAGTATCAGAGTCTGGTTCGTAAAGGGATCGACTTACATGTATCGAAATTTCCAGGAAGTGGTGTCCCGTTGAAATCGAAATGCCCAAGGAAGAGGTGTATTCGAAATGTATATAATATTAATGAAATAGAACTTTCAAATATTATTTAAAAAGATTCCATTGAAATTATATCTTATCTAAATAAATTTGTACGAGTTAATTATTTATATAAATATATGTTTTATTTGTTAAAACAATAAAAATGTAAAATTTTGAATAAAAAATTTAAAAAAATGAATAAAAGGAGATAATTGGGAGGGAAGCAACTTAATAATGAAAAAAAAAACAAAAAAATTATTAGTGACCGAAATTTCGGCCACTGAATTTTTTTATGAATTAATTTATATAAAAATGATTATTTGAGACTGAAAATTATGGTCACAAAATATCAGTCGCTAATTTGGTGGCTAATTTTATTTAGTGACCGATTTAGTGACTTTTAAAATTTTACTAACATGATGTTTAATTTTGGTGGCAAATTCGGTCACTAGAGCGACCGAAATTTTTCGGTCACTAAAAGTGAATTTTCTAGTAGTATATTCATACGACACATTTTATAGTATAAGTATTTATAAAAATATTTACTGCAACCGTCAACTCGTCTTTGTTTGTGACAAGTAAGTTACACTTTTAATTTTATCCTAAAAATATTTACATTATACCATTAAAATAAATTATTATATAATTTTAGTTTGACATGCTACTAACACATTTTTATATTACTTTTGTAATCTAATACCCTCCAGACATATCACGTAGAACTCTCGCTTTCATTTATATAAAAGATTTATTCCATAGCCGTACATGAACAGATACAAGTGTTGTTGTTGGCTTTTTAACGACGATTGAAAGACTCAAATTCGCAGTGAGTTGGGTGTTGTTTAACTGTCTGGTGTGGAGTATGCATAAATTGACACAAACATAATGGAGTTTTGATTCATCTAGGTTGGCATATGAAGAAAGCATAATAGCTATGAGAGTGAGAGTAACACAGTTTTTACTATGAGAACCTAAAGAAAGTAACACATTTTTTATAATCAAAATGAGCACACGCACACACTTGTTTGAATATATATATATATATATATATATATATATATATATATATATATATATATATATATATATATATATATATATATATATTCACACAAGTGCGTGCGCGCTCATTTTGATTGCAAAAAATGTGTTACTTTCTTTTGGTTCTAATAGTGGCTACCCCTCTCACTCTCATATTTATTATGCTTTCTTCATATGCCAGCCTAGATGAATCAAAACTCTATTACGTCTGTTTCAATTTAGGCACACTCCACTTCAGGCAGTTAAACAACACCCAACTCAGAGTAGATTTGAATCTTTCAATCGTCGTTGAAAACGCCAACAACAACACTTGTATCTGTTCATGTATGGCTATGGAATAAGTCTTTTATATGAATGAAAGAGAGAGAGAGTTCTGCGTGATATGTCTGGAGGGTAATAGTCTACAAAAGTAATATAAAAATGTGTTAGTATCATATCAAACTAAAATCAAATAATAATTTATTTTAATGGTATAATGTAAATATTTTTAGGATAAAATTAAAAGTGTAACTTACTTGGAGGATCACAAACAAAGACGAGCTGACGCTTGCAATAAATATCTTAACAACTCCAACTATAAACGGGTGACTGTTGGCGCTACCGGATGACTCGCTAAATCCTTTCTCTTTACAAATAATATTGGGCCTTTCAATAACGTCATGACCATGGCTCCTGAAACAACAACTAGAAACTCCAATATGTATTCCTGGCTTTTTCTCCCGGTAATATTAATCCTCTATTGCCTATATAATAAAAAAGAACAAATAATTATACGACACATCTTATAATATAAATATTTATTAAATTTAATAATATAATATTTTTAATCTAAAAATAAAATCTAAGATAAAGGTGATGCCTGAAATGAGTTACTGAGAGCTTTCACTCCAATGAAATATAAATTTTGATCTAACACTGGCTTATCGATCATAAATTGAATATAAAAATTAATTAAATTTTTTTATTATTAAGTAATTAAGAAAACAATTTTAACAGATAAATTATTGTATGTAATAATTAAACATACTCTAAAAAAGCCAGCGCATGAATCTTAAGAATACAGCAAGAGTCATGTTTGCCCTGTCATTCCCGTTAAATATATAGAACACAATTCTTTAAAATCGTAACTATTATAAAGGAAAAATTATAATTGAACATGTAACACTTTATACTAAAACTACAAAATGAAAAATAAAACACATAAAAAAAGAAGATAATAATATATTATACCTCTCATAATAGAATGCAAATGGAGCAACGACAAGGAATGCAACTATGTGTCGGTAGATCACAAACATGTAATTGCTCATTCTGTTGTTAAGAGCATACTTCAAAAGAATGTCCATCAGACTGTATCCAACTTGTAGTGATATAACGGAAGTATACAGCTTCTGTAATATCGTATTTCTCTTAAATGCTCAATTGGGTGTCAGTTGGATTTATTTAAGCTCTTAAGTGCTTTAAGTTTCATCAGTTGGGACCAATAGAGTAACTAGTAAAATTTGAAGAGATTAATTATTAATAAAAGAGATAGACCAATATTAATAAGTATAAGAGAGGATATTGTGGTAACATTAATAATTGATCAATTGGTACTAAAAGACAAAATATCAATTGGGATATTTTCCATCACTACTTAATATTACATATTATATAGTATATATATATATATATATATATATATATATATATATATATATATATATATATATATATATATATATATATATATAAAATCTTGATGGCTGATCAGAACCTGAAGTGGGCCAAAGAAGACGTCTGTGATGCTGGGTGTGAAAGATGAGGAGGGGGTGTACCTGCAAGGCACTCCGATACTAAACTAAGAATCGGGATAGAGAGTGAAAGACAAGTACAAAGTATGTATTTCGTAGGGTGATTTGGAATACCTGAACCTCTCAAATGAGAGGGTTTTTATAGTGCCCCCAGCGTGTGGCCAACGGTCCCTATTCTCGGGGTGTAATAACCGTTTCCCGAAGAATAGGTAACTGCTAAAAACTAGCCGTTAGGACGGGCAGAGGTGGCCGAAACTAACCGTTGCCACGGGCAAAGGCGCAGTTACGGGCACAAGCGTCGTGACTGTTTCTAGATGGTGGAACCGTGTATAACGGGCAGTATACCGAGGAGGGGCAGGTGACCCTGGGGGTCATCCGACCATATATGCCGGGTAGAGGGGCGGAAAGGTAAATGCTGCCCCAAATTGGCTGGACTTAGGCAATTGGGCCGTTCTGGGAGCAGAAGTGGATTGGGCCATTCTGGGAGCAGAAGTGGATTGGGCCATGCCTAGTCATAGGGTCAGTCTGGAACAAGAGTCCCCCCAAGTCGTTGCTCCCGAGCATAGGAGTGGTGACTTAAGGATAGTTCACAGTTCCGGGGATGTTCAGAAATGGTCGTCGCTTGCCGACGAGATGAGACTGTTCTAGGATTACCGAGGGAGTCTGTGCCCGTGGGGTTTGTAATGTTGTTTGGCGTGCTCGGCATATGGGGAGCCCGACGGTTGATATGATCTGAAGAGGTGAATTGTCGTGTGTGCCTCGAGCCTTGTAATGCATTAAATGCGTCATGATAGCTAGGCTAGGGTCATGATGATGCCACTAGCCGCACGTGCTCGTGCACATGCCTTTAGAACACCTATAAATAGAGGGAGAAAATTGCTCACTTGCACTTTTCTCTTCTCTCTCTTCCTTCGCTTTTTTGATCTAAGTTCTTCCGTTCGCTGCCGTTCAAGTCGCCGTCAACCACCATCCAGCCGTCGTTCCAGCTCCGACAGAGTTTTCGACCCTCTAATACTTCCTCGACCATGTAAGTTGCTCAACTTGACTCTAGTTTCAGGTATTTTTGCTTTCTGTTCTTCTAAAATGATGTTGTTAGGTTGAATCTAGGTAGTCTCGTAGCAGTTTCCAGCAACTGTTGGTGGCAGACGATGGATTGGCCATTTTTTGTTGCTGTCGTAGTCGCCGAAACCTTAGGAGTTTAGGGGTTTAGGTCGTTTCTGATGTCGTTGTGACGATTGGCGTGTTTGTCGCTGGTGGAGCTCATGAATTTTCTGGTGTACCTATGAGTTTTCTGGTAGATTCATCAGTTTTCCGGTAGGCCTTCAAACAGTATTCTGGGTAGCGAACCGGGGAAGATCTCCCCGCGTGCGTTGGAGGGGTTGCCTCGGGCATCTCCTCGCGCCACAACTGTGCCATTTGAGTATGGCTTAGGACGGTACGTCGTCCTCGGGCCTTCGCGCGCCCTTTCACCTGACTAGTGGTGGAAGGGTGGATTTGATTTGGTCATCGAATTCACTTTTGTCCTCTGCTTTTCAGGTGAAGGAGATGGCTCGTGAATCCGAAGAGGAAATTATCATAGACTCGTTCGAGGAGAGCTCCTCGAAAAGTAGTGACACAGAAGTTATAGCCACTCCCAGCGATGCCGGCGAGACTCCACCTAAGAGCTCCTGGGGACGACTTCACGACTGTGGGGGCTGAAGGGGAGTGAAATATTCATTTTCCTGGAGAAGACGACCGTATCTGGCAAGACTACGGGGAGAGGTTCCCGATGTATGAGTACGTCTTCAAAGATATTGGGCTGAGGCTTCACTGACTTCCAGAGGTCGGTCTTTGTGCATTTAGACCTAGCCCCCTCGCAGTTGCATCCCAATTCCCTGGCCTTCATCCGGGCGTTCGAATATATATGCGAGTTCCTGAAGATAGGAGCTACCCTCCCTTTATTCTTTACAATATTCCATCTCCAAAGGCAAGTCTCAGGGAGGACGTTCGGCTGGGTCTTGCTGAAGCACGCGAGAAAGTTGTTTAAGCTGTTCTCTGAGTCCATTAGGACTTTTAAAGAGAGGTTTTATATTATCGAGCCCATGTCAGCGAAGGCCCGGGACACCACGTATGTCTGGGAGGTGTCGACGGATGAGAACGGGGATGATCTGTATGACGAGTAGGGCAAAGTAGTGGTGCAGAGGTTGCTGAAGTTCCCTTTCTGTTAGAGTGGGGCTCAATTTTCCCAGGGAACTGACCAGTATCTTGCCCAGCCAAAGATGTTGGATGATGATGACAAGGCTGGCTATGCGGCGCTGGTGAATTTTATCAACGGTTTCACCCCTGCACAGTGTTGGACTAAGGGCGGGTATCCGATATTCGAGGAATATGGTGGGCATAAGGTGGAGAGTCGTTACATTAACACGAAGGAACTCCTTAAGTGTAGGACTCACAATGAAGCTCTTAAACTATTGGGTAGTTTTTATTTCTTAGCTTGTTTAGATTATTGTTTCCCCATTTGCTAACATGCTCGTAATGTTTTTGCAGGTGAAATTCCTTCAGCGCATGAACGATGGTAAAAAATGCCCAGACGAAGGGCAAGGGTGGCGCAGCAAACCCGAAGAGTCGACTCAGCCAACGAGTGCCACCTCCACAGACAGGGTCGGGGACCTCTTCGTCGACTCCGTCGGTTGTCCAGAGTTCTCCAGTGCTCGTAATCTCGAGGTTCAAGCGCTTTTGGCAGAACGAGTTGGTGGACCTCGGCCAGGCGGGGGAGAAGAGCAAGTTCGAGCTGCCTCCATGCCTTCACAATAAAAGGTTCTTTGAAAGTTCCTCTTTGATGGTTCCTCAGGAAAAGTCTCTAAAGCTCGAGGCAATGGATCGCCTGAGCAAGAGGGAAATGCTGGCACATGATGCTTCCGCCCTGATCAGGGTTTTGGAGATGGCGGCGGTCTACGCCGAGGAGGATTCCCCGCAGAACTTTAAGCTGAAGAAGGCCCAGGCCGCGATAGCGGTCTTGGAAGAGAGGGTGAAAAAGTCTAAGGAGGAGGCTAGGGCCGCCGAGGAGGTGATGAAAATGTCTCAAGAGGAGCTGTCCAAGATCCAAGGGGATAAATACACCCTGGCCGTGGAGAAGAAAGCTGCAGAGGATTTGGTCGAGCAAATGAGGTCTATTACTGCCCCTGCTGAAGACGAACATGAGAGTCTGAAGGAGCTGAAGACTCGGGTTGAGTTGGTTTCCCGTATCGTGAAGGCGGAGGATGACGTTGAATCCATTGGTGAGGATTCTTTTAACAATCCTGTGGCACAGCTGAAACTTGTGAACCCCGGGGTCCAACTGTCCACTGAGGGGACTAGTTTCCTGTACCATGTTGAGGGTGGAAAGATCGTTATCCCCAAATTTCTCCAGATCAACAAGGAGCATGCCCGAACTCTCCAAGAGGAGCCTCGGCAGATGGAGGAGTGATTTCTTTTCGTTGTACTTTCGGCATGCGTGTCGTGTTTATGTAATTTTTTGTTTTGGATGGGGCATGGCCCTTTATTAATGTAACAAGTACAATTGTGGTCCTCGTGACCACTTATTATTGTAATATATATGTTTTCGGCCACTCTGGTCAGTTTTGTATGATTTATATTCGCGCATGACTTTATATGTCTTTATTTTGTCTAAGTGTAGTAACTTTGCTAGATACAAGCGTGTGCCCGTAATAAGGGTGACTTTGAATGATTTGTTGTTTTGGGGTTTGCTCGACTTAGATATGTTCGTCAGTAAGGGGGACTGGTCGAACGGCCAGGGTAGGTTTCGGGCATGAAAGCAGAGCTCAGGTCACGTTTGAGGCCTGAGTTCTCGGTGTGAACATCCCATCGTGAGCTGGGTGTTCTGATTATCATGGTACTTTGACGACGGCGGGCTCGGTCGAGAAACCGCTGTCGGGCATGTGTTATGCTCGTTCTTGAGCGAAAGCATGCCTCAGTTTGTATACAGCGCTTGTACCTAGGTGCGCATTCATGGTCGGGACGTTATGCCCGTCGCATTGACGAAGTAAGCTGACGGTTAGGGCCTCGGCTATAATATTGTTTTAGCTTTTCGGCATTCCATGGTCGAGCAAGTTCTTCCTCGTTAAGGTGTTCTAGGTAGTAGGCCCCATTCTCCGTCTTCGCCCGGACACGATAGGGTCCTTCCCAATTTGCGGCGAGTTTGCCTTCTCGAGAATCTTTGTGATTCCTTCTTAAGACAAGACTGCCTACTTGCAATTTAGCATTGTGCCTAATTACAATTTGTTGTTTTAGTGAGGCTTCGTGGAGAGCTGCTCTTGATCGGTCATCTTTGACGAGATCGAGCTCCTCCCTTAGCACCTCACCATTCGTCTCCTCGTCTAGGGGGGATTCAGTCCACCTGGAGGGCACGTGTATCCCGATGGGGATCACTGCCTCAGTTTCGTAAGCTAGACGAAAAGGGGTTTCCCCGGTAGAAGAGTGGGTCATAGTGCGGTAGGCCCAGATCATGTCATGCAGCTCCTCGGCCCAAGCTTTCTTTGTTTCATCCAGCCTTTGTTTGAGGCCTCATAGGATTACCTTGTTTGCTGCTTCGGCTTGCCCATTAGTCTGGGGGTGTTCGACGGGCGTGAAGTGTTATTTTGTGCCGAGTTGGGCGACGAACTCTTGAAACTTTCTGTCCGTGAACTGCGTCCCGTTATCGGTGACTATTTCTTGGGGGATGCCGAAGCGCGCAAGGATCTTCCACTTGTAGAAGCGAAGTATGTTGTGGGCCATTATTTTGGCCAAAGCCTCTATTTCTATCCATTTGGTGAAGTAGTCAACGCCCACTATCAAGTATTTGTTCTGGTTCAACCCCACGGTGAATGGTCCTAGGATATCCAGGCCCCACCATGCGAATGGCCACGGGGAGGACATTGCTTTGAGTTCATTGGGCGGTGCCAAGTGCATGTCCCCATGGCGTTGGCATTTGTCGCATTTCTTCACGTCCTCTTTTGCATCATGCTGCATGGTCGACCAATAATATCCTGCTCGTAGAGATTTCTTGGCGAGGGATCTCTCCCTGAGGTGTTGGGCGTTGATCCCTTCGTGGATCTCGCGCAGGACGTGGGCGACCATCTCTTCCTCGACACATTTGAGTAAAGGGATGAAGAACCCTCGCCTGTAGAGTTTATTTTTGACCAGGACATAGGAGCAGGCCCTGCGCCTGACTACGCTGACCTCTTTAGGGTCAGATGGTAGTTCATCCTTAGCGAGGTAATTGTAGACATGGGTCATCCAGCAGTTATTGTCGTCGATGACTTGCACGTTGAGGACCGCGGAAGTTTTCTCGATGATGGGTCGAGGAAGTACTTCCTGGATGGCGGATTTGTTTCCGCCCTTTTTCTTTGTGCTCGCCAGCTTTGACTAGACGTCCGCTTTGACATTATGTTCGTAGGGAACGTGTTTACTTCTACCGTTGCGAACTTTATCATCTTCTCTTTGACCAGGGCCAAGTATTCAGACAAGTTGTCGATCTTGGCCTGGTATTCTCCTCGCACTTGGAGGGCCACGAGCTGAGAATCGGTGCAGATGGTGACTTCCTTGGCTCCTAGGCCTTCGGCCAGGCGTAGACCGACGAGGAAGGCTTCATATTCAACTTGATTATTGGAAGTAGGGAAAGATAAGGTAAGCGAGACTTCGACGATAATTCCTTCCTCTTTTTCCAAAATGATACCTGCTCCGCTTCCTGCCGAGCTGTATGCCTCGTCGACGAAGATTGTCCATTTGCGCGCCCCACAAGCGGGGGAATCTGCGAATGTCATCTCCGCGACAAAGTCGGCCAGCGCTTGGGCCTTGAGGGCTTTTTCTGCTTTCGTATTGGATGTCGAATTCGGACAGTTCCAACAACCACTTGAGCATTCTGCCGACCATATCTGGTCGGCCTAACAGTTGTTTCATGGGCTGATCTATTCAGACCACGATTGTGTGGGCCAGAAAGTAGTGCCTTAGTCTCCTTGCGGCATTGATGAGAGCTAGGGCTACTTTCTCTATCTGTTGATACCTCAGCTCTGGTCCTTGAAAGGCTTTACTCGTGAAGTATATGGGTTTTTTCCCGTCGGGTGTCTCACGGATGAGGGCGGCGCTGATGGCCTCGGTTGCCACTGCGAGGTAGAGATATAGGGTTTTGCCGTTGTCTGGCCGAGAGAGGATGGGCGGTTCTGATAATGCTCGTTTTAGATGGAGGATATCCTGGTCGCATTCCTCCGTCCATTCGAAAGCTGCCTCATTGAAGAGGAGTTTGAAAAAGGGCAGTGTGTGCTGGGCAGACTTGGCCGCAAAATGGGATAATGAAGCGAGCATCCCGTTGAGGGATTGGATGGATTTCTTCGAGCTAGGCATAGGGAACTCGGATAAGGTCATGTACTTGTCGGGGTTAGCTTTGATTCCTCATTCCGTCAGATAGAAGCCGAGGAATTTACCCGCTCGTACCCCGAACGTGCACTTCTCCGGTATTTTATGGCCTGCTCGAAGACTTTCCTTAAATGGGCCGTGTGATCGGATTCCTCGTGGGACTTCACGATCATATCGTCCATATAGACTTCGAGCATGTCCCTGATTTCTCCCCGGAATACCTTGTTCATCATCCTTTGGTAGGTAGCGCCAGCGTTCTTCAAGTCGAAGGGCATTACGTTGTAGAAATATTTGCCCATTGGTATTTGATTGTAGCCCGAATATGCATCCATCAACGATAACAGTTAAAACCGGAAGAATTATCAACAAGTTTATCTATAATGAGGAAGGGATATGCATCTTTAGGGCAGGCCCTATTTAGATCGGTATAATTAACACACATACGCCATTTTCCATTAGACTTTTTAACGAGTACACCATTGGACAGCCAAGTAGTGTACTTGGCCTCTGAAATAAATTTTTCCTCAAGGAGGTCTTTTACAGCTTGTTCGACAACCTCCATTTTCTCCGGAGACTATTTTCTCCTACGTAGTGCTATAGCCCTAGCGGCAGGGTCAATTGTGAGCTGATGGCAGGCGACAGCAGGATCTAGGCTGGGAATTTTCGCGGCGCTCCATGCGAACAAATCCGCATTCTCTCGGACGCAAGCTTTGAGTTGTTTCCTCACTAAGTCGGGGAGTCCGGTCCCGATCTTCACTCCTTGCTGGGGGTCATCGCCGAGCGGGACGAGTTCGAACTCGCCATCCGGAATTGTGCGCATCGGATAGGAGCTCTCGCTGGCGTTGGTTGAAGCTGATGGGTTGCTCGAACAATTCTAGGCCTCCTTCTGATCGTCTTCAGAGAAGCGGCTGTTAAGGTCGATAGAGTCGACGCGGGGCAGCGGCTTTGCCTCCTCAGAACTGCTGGGCAGGGCCAGCTTGCTTAAAGTCTTCGACTTGGCGACGATAATGTTGAGTCCTTTGGTGGCTGCTTCGAAACATCTCCTTGATGCCTCGATGTCCCCGTGTAGAGTGGCGACCAAACCCTTAGAAGTACAGTACTTCATTTTCAAGTGCACGGTTGATAGTACGGCCACCAATTCGGCCAAGGCTGGCTGCCCAAAGATGCACTGACAGAGAGAAAGGCAATCGATGACCAGGAATTGGACTTTAATAGACCTGTCCGTCTCTGCAGATCCGAAAGTCAAGATCAATTCCACGTATCCCCAGGGCTTTATGACCGGCCTGTTGAAGCCCTGTAGGTCAGAGCCTACGTAGGTAGTCAGGTGCGATTCATCTAGCTGGAGGGTAGAAAATAGCTGCGAGTACATGATGTCGAGCGAGCTGCCTTGGTCGACTAGGATTCGGCGAACATCAAAGTTATCCATCTGGGCTCTCACGAGCAGCGGAATTCTTGAGTTGGGAGCTCATCCGAGGAGCTCCTCGCGGTAGAAAGAGATGGGGACCGACTCTCCCCGGACTTTGTCGAGCGTGGTACTTCTGTTGCAGCTCGTGCTGAGAAGATGCTCGAATTTCCTTTTTATGGAGCCCACAACAACCTTATTGAAGCCCCCTCCGGAGATGACCATGGCGGAGGGGAAGGTTTCCCATGGACTATGTGCTGCAAAGTAGGGGGAGCGTTGAGCCCCTCAGGAACATAGAAGTCCTCAGGCCACGATATGCTCATGGCGACTTGAAGGTTTGTCTCTTCCGAGGAAGGCACCTCTTCCTCGACTTTCTTCGACTCTTGGGCATCTTGCCGAGGAGTTTCCCTCTTCTTGGTAAACTATTTTAGGTGGCCGTCCCTGATCAGTATCTCAATGGCATCCTTCAGGTGGATGCAGTCGTCAGTTGTGTGGCCGTGACTTTTATGGAAATGGAAGTATTTTGACTTGTCAGTATTCGGCTTGGCAGGAATATGCTTAGGGAATTGAACCCCTGCTTGTTTGAACTCTGCATTGGCACATTCGAAGAGGATTTTCTCCCTGGAAGCGGTCAGGGGAGTATACTCATGGAAGCGGCCGGAGGGTCCTTTATAGTCCCGGGACTCCTGGGGGCGGTCCTCGCGTCTTTTGTCTCCCCGACGAGATGTCGAGGGATCATCATGCTTGGAGGCTCGGGCACTCTCTTGGTGCCTTGAGTCCCAGGAGGAACTAGCAGTTTCTTTCTCCTCGTACTGGATATATGCTTGCGCCTTGAGGAGGAAGGTGTCAAGGGTCCTCGGAGTTTCAATGCCAACTGCTTTGACGAATTCTGTCTGGGGGCAAAGTCCTCGCTCGAGCAAGAACTTCTTCATGTAATCGGTCGTTGAGACCTGTACTGCTTCTTTAATAAACATCTCGATGTAGGCTCAGAGAGTCTCATCTTTCCCTTGGATTATGGCCTCAAGGGAGGCATCGGTCTTCGGGTGGCGGTGGGATGTCGTAAAGTGTCTGGAGAACATTCTCCCCAACTGTCTCCATGAGGTGATGGACTCGTCGGGGAGTTTTTTATACCAGGTCATCGCTCCCTTCCTAAGCGTGGTAGGGAACGGTCTACACTTGATAGCGCCACGAACGCCACGATAGTCGAGCAGAGCATCGATATTTTTGATGTGCTCGTCAGGATCCATTGTACTGTCGTAGGTGTCCAAAGACGGTCGTTTCTCCAATCCCATGGAAAGGCGCACGACCATGATTTTCTGAGACAATGGGCCGCGAGGCTCATCATCATTGCTGCTACTGGTCCATGATGGGGAACGGGTGTTTTGCTCAAGAAAATGACGGTGGTTTCTGCGGGGAGATAGGGTTTGTGCCTGGCCCTTGGATCTGGGCGGGGGTGAATGCTGGTCTCTCCTAGTCCTCTTGTTTCCTGTGGAGTACTGGCTCCGCGGGGAGATGTGGTCACACTTCCGGATGGCATGGGACTCTGGTTTAGGTGGTGCCCAGAGGTCTCTTTCACTTCGAGGAGGTGGGCTTTGCGATCATCGGCGCTATTTCCTCGGCGGAGGGAATCTTGGTCGGGCAGACTCCTCTAGGGCTCCAATCCTCGCATTTTGTTGGAGGATTAGGAGGTTGGTTTTGTTGAGACCTTCAAGAAGGGCCGCAACGGCCGGGTCGGCGTTGGGCGGAACAGGAACAGGCTGGTGGTCCAGGGAGGGCGGGTCTTCAACATGATCAGCACGAGTGGGGGAGGGAGACGCAGTGGCTCCACCTCTCAGATGGTGGGCGTCGACTCTAAGGAAGGGTGCAGCTCCATCAGTATCAGTCTTGCTGACGGGGAGAAAAGTAGGGTTGCGAGCATCATGAACATGATCTTGGCTTGTCATGATCGAAATCTTAGACAGAGAGTTGTTTTGGTCTTGAATCTACGATAAATGTTAGACGGGGATGACAGATTTCCCACAGACGGCGCCACTGATCTTGACGGCTGATCAGAACCTGAAGTAGGCCAAAGATGACGTCTGTGATGCTGGGTGTGAAAGATGATGAGGGGGTGTACTTGCAAGGCACTCCTATGCTAAAGTAAGAATCGAGATAGAGAGTGAAAGGCAAGTACAAAGTATGTATTTCGTAGGGTGATTTGCAATACCTGACCCCCTCAAATGAGAGGGTTTTTATAGTGCCCCCAACGTGTGGCCAACGGTCCCTATTCTCGAGGCAAAATAAATGTTTCCCGAAGAATAGGTAACTGCCAGAAACTAGTCGTTAGGACGGGAAGAGGTGGCCAAAACTAGTCGTTGCCACGGGCAAAGGCGCAGTTGCGGGCACGGGCGTCGTGTCTGTTTATGGATGGTGGAACCGTGCGTAACGGGCAGTAACTATCAAGGAGGGGCAGGTGACCCTGGGGGTCATTCGACAATATTTTCCCGGTAGAGGGGCATAAAGGTAAATGCTGCCCCAAATTGGCTGGACTTAGGAAATTGAGCGGTTCTGGGAGCAGAAGTGGATTGGGTCATGCCTAGTCATCGGGTCAGTCCGGAACAATATATATATATATGTGTGTATATATATATATATATATATATATATATATATATATATATATATATATATATATATTTGTGTGGTAGAGAATTAAAGAAAAATAAGGATAAGAAGAAGTAGGTAGGAGAAAAGAATGAGAGTTATCATGAAAAGAGAAAAGGAAAAAGAGAAAGAAGAAGAGATAAGAAGAGAAGGAAAGAAACGTGAAAGAGGAAGAGGAAGGAGGAATAACTTATCATCACCATCATCATCATCACTATTCATCATCTTCTTCACCAAACTTTATCATCTTCGTCTTCAAGAGGTGAGTTCCATAGATAGCATTAGCTTTTGGGAGGGAGATTTTATAAGAAAGAGGATTAGGGTTTCTGTGCTTTTTATGTATATGAAATTGATGGTGAAACTTGATGCTATATGTTGTGTTGTTATTATATGATGTGGGTTGTTCTTGAGTTATAAATCTTAATCCCTTTATGAAAATGGGTTCATGTTTTGCAATGAACTTTCCTTGGTTGTTGTGATTACCATGTTATTTTTGTTGCTCTAATATGATATTATGGTATTGTGTTTAAATCATGTTGTAGTGTTGACTGTGGTTGATGTTCATGTTGCAATTCACATGGTAAACTATGTTTTGTTGTCCCTTGATTATAAACCATGTCATGTTTCAATTATAGTTTGAGTAACATAGTTGTAGAGGTGAAACAAATAATTATGCAGGTTTTAGAATAGTTTGGATAGGAATCATGCTTCAAAGATCAGGTTTTTATGCAGAAAATAGTGATATATTATGTCACATGCGAGTTTCGGCCAACCTGTAGACGTTTTCCATCAGTATAGGCCGACCTGAAAACCCCATAGGATGACCTCCACACATCAATATTGAAGCATGTGCCTTCTGCCCATGTGTCGCATCTTAGGCCGACCTGAAACCTCGTATAGGCCGACCTGAAAACCCCATTGGCCGATCTATACCCTGCTTCCTTGAGAAAAATTGCTTGACTTTTCTTTTCCCCATAACTTGAATTTCGTAACTCCATTTGACGCGCGGTCGGAAGTGTTGGAAAGCTACTCCAATGTTCTATGTGATAGTGAAGTAAAAATATGGGTTTATGTCATTTATTGATAGGATAGAGATGGAATTTAAGTGAGTGTGGATTATGTGATTCTTGTTTCCACCATAATTCAAGAATCGAGGACCCGATTGATATGGGACTTGAGGCATTGGAAGGATAATCCAATGGACTATTAAATTGTGATGTGAGATCATGAACTAACCAAAAATGCTTGGTAGAGGATAGTAGTGACTTGTATGCCTTATTATATATGTGAACTACTATGTTGGTTATGTTTGATATGTTGTATTACCACGTGGGTGTTTCATGTATGATAATGTGTTATGCCATATATGTATATTGAGTGTATGTTTGTTATGTGATAACATGCTTAAAAGACTATAAGAATGGTGAGGAAACCCTTGATATTAATAATGGAATGAACTAGTAAAGTGATTAGGACATAATGAATAACATAGATGGCAATACTTGTTCAAGGGTGCCTAGGTGTGTATCATTGGCAAGTAGTTGTCTAGTTGCGAGGAGAGCTTTGTATGGAAAATGTATGGTTTGTGTGGTTTATGGTTAAGGTAAGTGTGATGCCTTGTGATTGTCGAATACAATCACATTATCCTTAGTGATTACATTGCATAATGGAACCTACGGGTAAAGGCTTGTGATGAGGGTGGACCAATGGGAAGCGATGATTCAAAAGGTTGATGTTATCCCTTAGAATTTGAATCTATGCCTTGTTATGTTACACTTTATCGCATAGTCGGAAACAATCCCTTGAGTGTGTTATTCCAAAAGTTGAGGGTCGTGTACAGCGCTCATATGGAATGTTACTCACCATTACTTTGACATGTTTGATTCCTGTGTGAGAGTACGAATGGAACCTAAGGGTAAAGGCTTGTGATGGGGGTAGACCCATGAGAAGCGACGATTCAAGAAAGGCATATTGAATCCAAATCCATTTTGTATGTCAAAGTACAGTACAAGGATCCATGACCCGCGCCGAAACTCCTAGACGTAGGAGAGGACGAGAAAAGAGGATGCTTTGATGAGGTTTCCGGACTAGTGATTATTTGAGTTGATGGACTCCAGAGGCATGTTTCCATACATTGTGAATTGTGTGAACTCAAGTCTTATTCCATTTCCCTTTTGACTTGAGAAAGAAATTGGTTAGAACCTTGTAGAGCCGAGTGAACCCATAAGAAAGGGGAACTCAGTGAGATTATTATCTCACCCCATTTTTGTTGTTATTTTTCAGGTATTGTTTGAAGGTATTGTGTATCTTGTATAATTAAGGATATTGTTCCTAGATCTTAGTTTTATTGTTTTGGAAAATTTCCATGTCTTGTACCATAGGTTATGTTTTATGTTTTAGAAATGGTCAAGTATATGTGAATTATACCAATAGGCACTTATGATAGTTTCAGTACCAAATAAAACACTTGTATGCTATTATTCTAGATATATATTATACAAGGCGTTACAGTTGGTATCAGAGCAGGTCGTATCCTCGACCTAGCCTTGAAACATCATAAGTAAATCTATTCCTGCCTCATAATTGTGTCTTGTCGACATGGTTCTTAATATCATATTATGTAGTATTGGGCCTGAGCAACCTAATGTTATGTATGTAGTAGGTAGGACCATGGTTGAGCGACCACGAGGACTTCAAAATGTTGTGGAACTTGTACCTTGAGGGTAGGCTCAAGCCAAGAGTTAGCAAGTAAGGAGTTTTGGTCAGCTCAATTGAGGTCTTGGTATAAGTTGTGATTCGGGTAATATGGAGTTGAAGATTAATGTATGGTTCGAGGAATCCGGTAGTGCTGATGGAATCAGGAAGTTAAGGGAGTTCTGTCGGGTTGACCGTGAGAGCTTTGAAGAATATGCGGGTTTACTAGTTGGGGTGGATTGACCACTAGTATGGACAAGGATTTCAAGTAATTCCATTCAGTGAGGAAGAAGGATGTTTTGTTGAGAGTATGACGTAAGGTCTAGAAGAGAGGTATCATATTCGTGTGTATCCGTTTCTAAGGACACTATGGCATATGGGAAGAACGGAAGTATGTCTAGAATGGTATCTTCAAATGGTTAAGAGATTGAGAGTTAAAGATGTTCAACTTTTGTGGGAACCTAAATTAGAATTGTAGTCTAAAGAGAGACACGAGGGCACAACTGATTGTACGTTCCAAGTGAAGCATGTGTGTATCAGACAAGAAGTAGGATGATTTTGGGGAATCAGAACTAAGAAAAGTACCATGGATAGAGAAGTAAATGCAGATTAGAGAACGGTGTCAATGTTGTTGTACGAAAGTGGTAACATGATGTATTTTGGATAGAAGTGCAACAGATTTATCAGGATTTTGTTTAGACTAAGTAAGGAAGTGTAATCGATGGTTGTTCACTCGTGTGGAATTTTTACTCGTGAGGTAAAGTGGAAGAAGTTGCACATGGGTATTATGAGATACATGGTGGTAACATTGTGGTCACAAGTGTACATATGGATTCCTAGTCTTGAGACAGATGTAAATTAACACACTTTTATTAAGCAGTGAGACTGTGGTAAGCAATAAGGATAAAACCAAGATTTAGTACAGATTAAGCGTAATCATGGAACGGTTTGTAATGGGGAGTCTTGTAAGTAATTGGTGAGAGTGTTGGTTGTGAATCATTCAATAAGTGGTTTCGGTGTAGTGAAGTATTCAATGGATATTGGATGGGAAGAGAATCCCAATCCATAAACATGAGAGAGATGTCGAGGTTCTTCAGGAGGAAGTATTATCTTGGTTGCCAAGAGTGTGTTTACGGACGATCGAAGTATTCTAGATCTACCTTTTGTTGGATTAAGAAAGTGGTTGTTTTAATTCTCACCAAGGAATTCTATTAAGAGTGTGGGGTTATGTGCTTGACGTGTTATGTCCATAGCGAATGTGGCACCAAGTATTGGTTGTGTGTTGAGGCTTGTTTGTGGATGAATCAAGCATGAGTTTGTGGCTAAGAACCTTGAATGCCACCATTTGGGGAGTTCTACTAGCGTTGTCGTGCGAATGTGACAGAACTTTAAAAGTTTTCTTTGTTATCGTTTGGAGTGTGTCATCTGCATGTTTAGCTTTGTTTTATGTTACCTAGTGTTGATCGTGGTTGAGAGTGATTATGAAAGTTAGTGCAAGCCAGACTGATGGCTTTGAGATTGGAACTTCTGGAGGGATATTGCATATTTGATCATCTGTTTAGATGTCAAGTGAGTTTGACATTTGGGGAACAATCTAATAAATCATGCTCTGTATGGTTAGGTCTCGGATGTGTCACTATCATAACTATAAAGGACCTTAAGAGTGAAGTTGGAAGAGACCCACTAAGTGATGATCTCGCAGAGAACGATTCGGTATTTTTACATATGTGTTGATAAGATATAGGTGGTTGGTCAGAGTATGGTGTTTGTTAATTCTCGCATGTTCATGGCATCGGATGTAGACTATGTGGTATCAGGTGTGTGCAATTGTGCTTTACTCGGTTGAAGGGATTTGAAAGTTATCCTTCTAAATAAGAGTGGAAATTCGACATTCTGAAGTTAAGCGTGTAACTTAGACTGTAAAGGGAACAATACGCTTGAAAGGAATGGATTTTGGTAAGGTGGGTAATGTAATCTCCAAAGGTTTGTGAAGTGTTGTGCGTAAATCAGTGAGTAATATGGAAAATAACAGTTGTGTTCTAGATGACTTAAGTATTGGGAGTGGTGACTTGCTAATGATTTGAAGTTCCTGGATGGTTGTGTTGTGTTGTTGGTTCAGACCTCCTATCACCAGAGACCATGAAGGAGTTAGAACCCCATAAGAGGATTTGATATGGAATGTAATAACTAAACTGAAAGTTGTTAAGCTAATTTGGATAAATAGCTTCGAGCTCACAATGGATTTGAATGTTGTATATGTTTATGGTTGTAGTCTTAACTCCTGCATATCTATCGTCTGGAGAATGTTGACCCTATTCTAATGGTTGTGTGTTAGCAAGGAAGTTATTCTACTAATGGACGTCAGTAAGATTCTTTACCGTTTGGTTAGTAGGCATGCTGGTTGATAAGTGTGTTTCTACGCGGATTGTTAGCTAACCAATAGTGCCTAAGAGTTCGATATGTTCCACTGTTAGAATCAAGGTAGCACAGTGGGAGGTGACGAATGAAAGAGTTTAGTCATATTATTGGGAATCATAGAGAATAGTTACCATGAAGAATGGAAGTAAGACGATCTCATGCTAAGGGTGTACCTTATTGGTACAGTACAGAAGGGGAGAAACATCGGACATAAATGGTTATAGTGTAAAGCATCAGATCAAGGGGTCTTGATAAGGATACCGATCAATGGATTATGAAGTTATTTTAAAGGTTGAAGGATTTATAAAAGTAAGACCGTCAGTATTTGCTTAAAGGCAAGGAATCATTGAATTGTCTCGCGAATATGTGATGAGTGTTGTCTATCCCAAATCGAGATGAGGTATTGTGGTTTTGTTTTGTGATTCATTAGGAGAGTATGGAGTTGTAAATTCCGAAAGTAGAATGTGAACAGGTGCTTTAGAATAGCGTGGCAGAGGGTTTAAGAAAAAGCAAAGTTAGAAATTAACTACACATTAGAAAAAAGTATAGTCAAGACCAAAAAGTTTGAGATGTCGTGGAATAGAAGGAATTTGATCTGTGAAAGTAAGTTGAAAAGGATCGAGTACATCAGAAGTTTTAACTGAAGTAAAGTCAAATGTAGAGCCAAGACAATCATGCAAGAGTGATTTTAGTTAAGTAGAGGAAATTCGGGGATGAATTTCAATTTAAGGGGGGAGAGTGTAATACCTCATATTTCCGTTAAATGCTCAATTGGGTGTCAGTTGGATTTATTGAAGCTCTTAAGTGCTCTAAGTTTCATCAGTTGGGACCAATAGAGTAACTAGTAGACTTTAAAGAGATTAATTATTAATAAAAGAGACAAACCAATATTAATAAGTATAAGAGAGGATATTGTGGTAACATTAATAATTGATCAATTGGTACTAGAAGACAAAATATCAATTGAGATATTTTTTATCACTACTTAATATTATATATATATATATATATATATATATATATATATATATATTTGTGCAGTAGAGAGTTAAAGAAAGATAAGGATAAAAAGAAGTAGGTGGGAGAAGAGAATGAGAGTTATCAGGGAAAGAGAAAAGGAAAAAGAGAAATAAGAAGAGAAGAGAAGAGAAGGAAAAAAACACGAGAGAAGAAAATGAAGGGGGAATAACTTATCATCACCACCATCATCATCACTATTCATCATCTTCTTCACCAAACTTCATCATCTTCATCTTCAAGAGGTGAGTTCTATAGATAACATTAGCTTTGGGGAGGGAGATTTCATAAGAAAGAGGATTAGGGATTATGTGTTTGTTATGTATATGAAATTGATGGTGAAACTTGATGCTATATGTTGTGTTGTTGTTATATGATGTGGGTTGTTCTTGAGTTATAAATCTTAATCCCTTTATGAGAACGGGTTCATGTTTTGCAATAATATTTACATGGTTGTTGTGATTTACCATGTTATTGTTGTTGCTCTAATATGATATTATGGTATTGTGTTGAAATCATGTTGTAGTGTTATCTGTGGTTGATATTCATTTTAAATTCACATGGTAAACTATGTATTGTTGTCCCTTGATGATAAACCTTGTCATGTTTCAATGGTAGTTTGAGTAACATAGTTATAGTGGTGAAACAAACAATTATGCAGGTTTTAGAATGGTTTGGATAGGAACCATGCTTCAAAGATCAGGTTTTTATGCAGAAAATACTGATATAGGCCCGTACATGCGAGTTTAGGCCGACCTGTAGACGTTTTTCATTAGTATAGGTTGGCTTGAAAACCCTATAGGCTGACCTCTATGCCTCAATATTGAAGCTTGTGGCTTCTGCCCATGCGTCTCATCTTAATCCGGCCTGAAACCTCGTATACGCCGACCTAAAAACCCATAGACCGACCTATACCCTGCTTCCTTGAGAAAAATTGCTTGACTCTTGTTTTCCCCATAACTTGAGTTTCGTAACTCTTTTTGACGCGCGGTTAGAAGTGTTAGAAACCTAGTCCAATACTCTATGTGATAGTGAAGTAAAAATATGAGTTTATGCCATTGATTGATAGGATAGAGATGGAATTTAAGTGAGTGTGAATTATGTGATTCTTGTTTCCACCATAATTCAAGATTCGAGGACCCGATTGATATGGGACTTGAGGCATTGGAAGGATAATATAATGGGCTATTAAATGGTGATGTGAGATCATGAACTAACAAAAAATGCTTGGTAGAGGATAGTAGTGGCTTTTATGCCATTTTATGTATGTGAACTACTATGTTGGTTATGTTTGATATGTTGTATTACCATGTGGGTGTTTCATGTATGATAATGTGTTATGCATATATGTATATTGAGTGGATGTTTTTGTGTGATAATATGCTTAAAAGACTATAAGAATGGTGAGGAAACCCTTGATGTTAATAATGGAATGAACTAGTAAAGTGATTAGGACATAATGAATAACATAGATGGCAATGCTTGTCCAAGGATGCCTATGTGTGTATCATTGGCTAGTAGTTGTCTAGTTGTGAGGAGAGCTTTGTATGGAATATGTATGGTTTGTGTTGTTTATAGTTAAGGCGAGTGTGATGCCTTGTGATTGTCGAATACAATCGCTATCCTTAGTGATTACAATACGTAATGGAACCTACGGGTTAAGACATGTGATTGGGGTTGACCCATCGGAAGTGACGATTCGAAAGGTTGATGTTATCCTTTAGAAACTGAATCCATGCGGTGTTATGTTACACTTTATCATGTAGTTGGAAACAATCTCTTTAGTATGTCGTTCCAAAAGTTGAGGCTCATGTAGAGCGCTCCTATGGAATGTTACTCACCATTACTTTGATAGGTTTGATTCCCGTGTGTGAGTACGAATGAAACCTATGGGTAAAGGCTTGTGATGGGAGTAGACCCATGAGAAGCGACGATTCAAGAAAGGCACATTGAATCCGGATCCATTTCGTATGTCAAAGTATAGTGCAAAGATCCATGACCCGCGCCGAAAGTCCTAGAGGTAGGAGAGGACGGGAAAAAGGGATGTGTTGATGAGGTTTCCAGACTTGTGATTGTTTGAGTTGATGGACTCAAGAGGCATGTTTCTATACATTGTGAATTGTGTGAACTCAAGTATTATTACATTTCCCTTTTGACTTGAGATAGAAATTGGTTAGAACCTTGTAGAGTCGAGTGAATCCATAAGATAGGGGAACTCACTGAGATTATTATCTCACCCCATTATTGTTGTTGTTTTTCAGGTATTATTTGCAGGTATCATTTACAAGTGGGGCTATGCTTGGATGTTTCAAGAGAAGCTTGGATTATGCTTATTTTTGTTGTGCATTGTGTATTGTGTATCTCGTCCAATTAAGGATATTGTACCTAGACCTTAGTTTTATTGTTTTGGCAAATTTCCATATCTTGTACCATACGTTATGTTTTATGTTTTAGAATGGTCAAGTATATGTGAATTATGTCAATATGAACTTATGATGGTGTCAGTACCAAATAAAACACTTGTATGGTATTATTCTAGATATGTATTATACATGGCGTTACAGCTTTGCACATTTAAACCAGGTGTTATTATTGTTACGACCCATATTACATCTAACTGAAGATCAAAAATAAAGAAATGTTAGAAATAATAAGAAATCGGTTACGCTAATCACTAACCACTTCAAATGATGGTTATTTGAAATTCCGATGCCAAATTCAGTTAAGCAGTCCTTAACACAATGCAATGTTTATTCATGAAAAGTATTTGATCACTTATTATTTGAAAATCAAACCTCTCCAAATCTATTTAAGGATTTTTTATAAATGTTAAACTAGTTATTAATTTTAAATCTCAATTTCATTATTAGCTTCATCATGGTGTAGTTTTCTAATTTAAATTGATACTTAATCTTACCATTCATGTACAAAATCATGCATGTATATGTACCATTCATATACTACTATGTACCATTCAATTTTTTAAAAAAAAAAAATCTAAATTTTAAAACTTAAACAATAATAGTATGTTACCTTAAAAATATAAAACAAATATAAAGGTAAGCGCGGGAAGGATATTAGTCACTGCAGATGCAAATGTGGCGAACATAGAAGGGAATCCAACAAATACAAATTTTAGTTAATAACAAGCTTGTTATAGTATAATTATAAATTAAATTAAAATGAAATATGTGTCTTATTATTCAACAAACAATATATGATTACTTATATGTACAATTGAAGATGAGAATAATAGTTAAAATGGAAAAACGGTCAAGAAATAAATAAATGAAGATGAAAAAAAATGTGAAACTGTAAATTAAAGTTTGAACAAATCATCTTAACAATGAGGTAAAAGGAAACAAATGATTTCTTTAAGAATGAAATGATTGGTGTAAGAGAAGAGAGTTACGTGAAGTCAAAAAATGAATAAATAAATAAATAATTATATATATATATATATATATATATATATATATATATATATATATATATATATATATATATATATATATATATATATATATATACAAGTGCGTGCGCGCACTCATTTTGATTGTAAAAAATGTGTTACTTTCTTTTGGTTCTCATAGTTGCTACCACTCTCACTCTCATAGCTATTATGCTTTCTTCATATGCCAACCTAGATTAATCAGAACTCCATTACGTTGGTGTCAATTTAGGCACACTCTACTTCAAGCAGATACACAACACTCAACTCACAAGCGGATTTGAGTCTTTCAACCGTCTTGAAAACGCCAACAACAACACTTCTATCTTTTCATGTATGGCTATGGAATAAGCCTTTTATATAAATGAAAGGGATAGTTCTGCGTGATATGTCTGGAAGGTAATAGTCTACAAAAGTAATATAAAAATGTGTTAGTATCATATCAAACTAAAATTAAAAATTAATTTATTTTAATGGTATAATGTAAATATTTTTAGGATAAAATGAAAAATGTAACTTACTTGGAGGATCACAAACAAAGACGAGCTGACGCTTGCAATAAATATCTTAACAGCTCCAACTATAAATTGGTGATTGTTGGCGCTACCGAATGACTCCGTAAATCCTTTCTGCTTTCCAAATAATATCGAGCCTTTCAATTACGTCATGACCATGGCTCCTGAAACAGCGACTAAAGTCTCCAATATGTTTGCCTGGCTTCTTCTCCCGGTAATATTTATCCTCTCTTGCCTATATAATAAAAAAAATAACAAATAATTATACGACACATTTTATAATATAAATGTTTATTAAATTTAATAATATAATATTTTTTATCTAAGAATAAACGCTAAGATAAAGGTGATGCCTGAAATGAGATTACTGAGAGCAGCAGCAGCAAAAGATGTTGTTGTGGCTTTCACTCCAATGAAATATAAATTTTGATCTAACACTGACTTATCGATCATAAATTGAACATAAAAATTAAGTAAAATTATTTATTATTAAATAATTAAGAAGACAATTTTAACCGATAAATAATTGTATGTAATAATTAAACATACTCTAAAAAAGCCAACGCAAGAGTCTTAAAGAACATTGAAAGAGTCATGTTTGCCCTGTCTTTCCCGTTAAATAGATAAAACACAATTCTTTAAAATCGTAACCATTATGAAAGAAAATTTATAATAGAACATGTAACACTTTATACTAAAACTACAAAATGAAAAATAAAACACATAAAAAAGAAGATAATAATATAATATACCTCTCATAAAAGAGTGCAAATGGAACAACGACAAGGAATGCAACTATGTGCCGGTAGATCACAAACACGTAATTGCTCATTCCGTTGTTGAGAGCATACTTCAAAAGAATGCTCATCGGACTGTATCCAACTTGTAGTGATATAACGGAAGTATACGGCTTTGCACGTTTAAACCAGGTGTTATTATTGTTACGATTCATATTACACCTAAAAGAAGATCAAAAATAAAGAAATGTTAGAAATAACAAGAAATCGGTTACACTAATCACTAACCATTTCAAATGATGGTTACTTCAAATTCCAATGCCAAATTCAGTTAAGCAGACCTTAACAAAATGCAATGTTTATTCAGGAAAAGTATGTGATCACTTATTATTTCAAAATCAAACCTCTCCAAATCTATTTAAGGAGTTTTTATAAATGTTAAACTAGTTCTTAATTTTAAATCTCATTTTCATTATTAGCTTCATCGTGGTGTAGTTTTCTAATTTAAATTGATATTTAATCCTACCATTCGTGTACAAAATCATGCCTGTATATGTACCATTCATATACTACTATGTACCATTCAATTTAAAAAATATATATATAAATTTTAAAACTTAAATAATAATAGTAAGTTACCTTAAAAATATAAAACAAATATAAAGGTAAGCGCGGGAAGGATATTAGTCACTGCAGATGCAAATGTGGCGGACATAGAAGGGATTCCAACAAATACAAATTTTGGTTAATAACAAGTTTGTTATAGTATAACTATAAATTAAATTTAAATGAAATATGTGTCTTATTAATCAACAAACAATATATAATTACTTATATGTATTGTAACACCCATATATAAAACTCATACGTCAAAGCATAAATATTATATATAGATCCAAGTGTTTGGTACTGAAACACATAAGCTCCTAGTTAACACATTGTATACAAATAAATGCCCTAAAGTACAAAGTACAAAACCTAAGTCATAATATACACAAGATGTTCAAATGATAAAAACTAAGAACTAGATCAACAATGATCTCAAAATAAACTCCGCTACGGAAGCTAGCCATCAACAAACAAGGAAAAGATCACACGACCTTATCCTTACCCTTCTCGGAACCTGAAGCACCTGAAATACATCAACAACGTGGGGTGAGATACATTAAAATCTCAGTGAGTTCCCTATCTTATGGGTTCTCTCGGATTATCAAGGTTCTAACAATCCTAACTCAAGTCCGGGGAAAAGGGAAAAGGACCCTTGAGTTCACACTTTATAATTCTCACACTATATGGAAACATGACATGAGTTCATTAACTCACAACATCACTAATCGATAACCATGCCAAGACATCTCTTCTTCCCGTCCACTTCTATGTCTAGAAGGCGACTCGAGTCATAGATCCTTGTAGTTACTTGGCATACGAATTGGATTCGGGATCATCGACCTGTTAACCGTGAACCGCCACTTCTCATGGCCTGTTAACCATCACAAGTCTCTACCCATAGCATAGGTTCCAATCGTACTACACGTAGGGAATCAAACCTACAAAGTAATTGTGTACCCGTTTCAGAGGAGCTCGAGACCCATGAAACTACACTCAAAATATCCCGGTTACGATTACATGATTACATACAACAAAACGATTGTATTCGGCAATCACAAGACTACACTGCCTTAAGGCCTCTCTTGCCTTTTCACAACCACAAAGGTTAACCACATGTTCCATACTAGTGTTCACTCTCAACTAGGCCAATACTCGGCAAGGATATATCTTTCAACAACACGTGCCCGAGCATCGCCATCTAGAGTTGTCTATAATTTCTAGTTCCTTACTAGATTCTCCTATAGTTCAAGTTTGAGGTTTCCTCACTCTTCCTATATCGTTTTCATATTTGCATGCATATTCATTTATAATCATGTTAAACAATAATAGGATAAGCAAGACATGTCATAATTGCATAGTAGAATAATATATAACCATTAAAACACAACTATATCACTTTTGGAACTTTCTCGATTATTTAATCGGTCGGTAAAATCGACATATTTCATCTCCATTCATAAAATATTTCCTCGGCTTTACATCGATATAAAGAATGATCGAATCCGATAAACGAGTCGAAAGTTATGAATTTTCTCGTTTAAGGAATAAAATTCCAAGTCCCAGGTCGCGCTAAGCGCGCCCCTGCCCTCGCTAAGCACGATTTCTTCGGTCTGGAGGGGTTGCAGGAATTCAACACCGCGCTGAGCGGGCTCCTGTGCGCTAAGCGCGCTCTGCAAAACTCATAAAAAAACCTGTTATAACAGAAATTTCCCACACCTCCAAACCTCCTCTAAACCACAATCAATCACCAACAGAGGTAAAATAACATAGTTTGAGCATGGCTTGAACAACAACATTCTTAAAACCTACATTTTCCCAAGAACACAACATTTCCACAAACCCTATAATTTTCAAGTTATTCAAAGTACACCAAAACATCAAAACAAACATCAATACATGTTTCTACAAGCATATTGATCATTCCTTTCAATTTATATCGAATTATAAATGTTAAAACATCGATTTCCATAAATTCGACCTAAACCATACCATTCCAAAACTTCTAAAAATTGGTACTAACTAGAACCCACCTTGGATAGATGATGAAAATGAGAAAGATGAGATGATTGGATGAAGTTTGGATCAATGGATGATGATTTGTTCTTGGATTTCTTCAATTTCCTCTTTCTCCTTCTTTCCTTCTTATTTTCCTTTTCTTTCCCTCTTTCTTCTTTCTCTCTCTTTCTTACTATCTTTTTCTTTTGTTTGGAAAAATGGGAGGAAAAGAATTATGTAGTAAACTTAGTATTAGAAATAATACTACTAAATGTACAAAAAGTCTCTTAAATCCAAATTAGTAAAATACCTCAGAGTCAGATAATATTAATTGGATTCATTCTAAGTTCCACAGTTACTCTAATTATTTTGTCAAACAATTTCTCAGAGTACACTGGGCTCAGTCGATCACAATATAATATTATCCGGAGTAATATAATACGGGGTATTACATCCTCACCCCCTTAAATAGAAATTCGCCCTCGAATTTAAAGATTACCTGAACAGATGAGGGGAAACATCTTGCATTTCCGATTCAAGTTCCCAAGTTGCATCACCCTGTGATATAACGTGACCAAGAAAACTAACTTCAGACATCCAGAACTCACACTTGCTTAACTTGGCAAAAAGCTGCTTCTCTTGTAAGATCTATAAGACGATTCTCAAATGTCCTTTGTGTTCTTGTGGAGTACGGGAATAGATAAGAATGTCATCAATAAAGATCACAACAAATTGATCCAAGTAAGTTTGAAATAACCGATTCATATAATCCATAAAAACAGCTGGAGCATTAGTCACACCGAAAGGCATCACTAAGAATTCGTAATGACCATAACGGGTCCTAAATGCAGTCTTAGATACATCGGAACTCTTCACTCGGATTTGGTGATAACTCGACCTCAAATCAATCTTCGAGAACACACAGGCTCATTTCAATTGATCTAATAGGTCGTCTATCCTTGGCAAGGGATACTTGTTCTTAATGGTGACTTTATTCAGCTGACGATAATCAATACACAATCGCATCCCGCCGTCTTTCTTCTTTACTAACAAAACTGGGGCTCCCCACGGTGAGACAATGGGTCTAACAAAATGCTTAGCCATAAGCTCTTCCAATTGTTCCTTCAGTTCTCTCAATTCAAGCGGTGTTATCCGGTACAGAGAAACGGATATAGGAGTCGTTCCCGGTACAGGTCAATAGAAAATTCCACTTCCCTCTCCGGAGGAAGAGAAGTGACATCTTCGGGGAAAACTTCGGAAAACTCGCAAACTACTGGAATATCCAAAACTTGAAGGTCGCTACTCCCTTCCTTAGTGAGAACCAAAAGAACATATTTCTCTTCTTCGAACAAGAAATTTATCATTCCAACCGTACCTTCTAGAATAGTTGTTAAGACATCTTTCGGGGTAGCATCAATAGATGGAATGATGATGAGCTTTTCTTCACACCCAATAAACACCGAATTAGCAGAAAGCCAATCCATTCCCAAAACGACATCAACTTTCTTAAGCGGTAGACAAATCAGATCAATTTGAAAAACTCTACCGTCCACAGAAAAAACACAGTTTTCACACATCAACTGTGTCTCAACTATTTCATCCATGGTGGTAGTGACCACCATAGGAGGAGACAAAGGAACGGACCACAACCCAAGTCGCTTCATACATTGCATCGATACAAAAGAGTGTGTAGCTCCACAATCAAATAGAACAAAATAAGGAAATCCGTTAACGAAGCACGTACCAGCAATTAAGGAATTGTCACTCTTCTTCTTCCTTGCATCTAAGGTATAAACCCTTCCTTGCGTCTGAGTCCTATTCCGAGGACAATCTCTTTTCAGATGACCCACCTTCTGACATTGGAAACACTTTACCCCTTCTAAATTACACCTTCCATAATGATTCTTGCCACAAGTGCGACACACAGGAGGTGTACTCGTCCTTGAATCTTGAACTTGTTTCCCTTTGAAGGATTGTTGCCTAGGCCTGAATTGTTGGTTGGATCTTCCGCGATCCCCTTGATTCACTCTACTCACAACACCTTCAGCTTGGACTTTCTTCAAACTATGCTCGGCCACATAACATTGCCTTAAAATTTCAGCATATGTAGTGAACTCTCTCTGAGATACACTATGAGATATTTCAGCTTTTAGTCCAAACAGAAACTGGTCTATTTTCCACCTTTCATCAGGAGCATACATAGCCTGCCTAGAATAAGCAGCCATGTCCTCAAACTTTTCAGCATAACTGGCCACAATCATACTACCTTGTCTTAATTGTTGAAATTCAAATTCTTTCTGAGTCCTCAATGAGCTCGGAAAATACTTCTCCATGAAAATAACTTTGAACTGCTCCCAAATCTTAGGCACTTCCTGAATAGCCATTAAATCCGAAGTGCTCTCCCACCATCTCATAGCGGGACCCTTCAATGAATGAGAAGCGAACAACACCTTGTTCTCTTCACTGCATTGAACTATCAAGAAAATCCTCTCCATACCAGAAATCCATTCGTGAGCCTTCACGGGATCTAATCCACCATGAAATTCTGGGGGATTCATGCGGATAAAATCCCAAAATTTCCCACCTTTAGCTTCTGGAGCAACCACCATAGGATGCAAACCTCCATTCATTTGTTGCACCATTTGCTGCATGAATAGATTTTGTTGCTGCTGCATCTGTTGCATAAACTGATACAGAGGAGCATTGTCGTCGCCACCCGGGGGATTCGTCCCTTCAGGAGTGGTACGGGGTCTACCACGAGTGTTTCTATGTCCTTCATCCATGTTCCTAAAGGTCATACAAATAGGATTAAGTTGATCAGGCTCAATGCCATAAATATAACACTTAAGACCAATGGCAACACAACGTATATGAAATGGAAAGAAATACTTATACTATTTCATGGCTAGGTCGAGGATACGACCTGCTCTGATACCAACTGTAACACCCATATATAAAACTCATACGTCAAAGCATAAATATTATATATAGATCCAAGTGGTTGGTACTGAAACACATAAGCCCCTAGTTAACACATTGTATACAAATAAATGCCCTAAAGTACAAAGTACAAAACCTAAGGCATATTATACACAAGATGTTCAAATGATAAAAACTAAGAACTAGATCAACAATGATCTCAAAATAAACTCCGCTACGGAATCTAGCCACCAACAAACAAGGAAAAGATCACACGACCTTATCCTTACCCTTCTCGGAACCTGAAGCACCTGAAATACATCAACAACGTGGGGTGAGATACATCAAATCTCAGTGAGTTCCCTATCTTATGGGTTCTCTCGGATAATCAAGGTTCTAACAATCCTAACTCAAGTCCGAGGAAAAGGGAAAAGGACCCTTGAGTTCACACTTTATAATTCTCACACTATATGGAAACATGACATGAGTTCATTAACTCACAACATCACTAATCGATAACCATACCAAGACATCTTTTCTTCCCGTCCGCTTCTACGTCTAGAAGGCGACCCGAGTCATAGATCCTTGTAGTTACTTGGCATACGAATTGGATTCGGGATCATCGGCCTGTTAACCGTGAACCGTCACTTCTCATGGCCTGTTAACCATCACAAGTCTCTACCCATAGCATAGGTTCCAATCGTACTACACGTAGGGAATCAAACCTACCAAGTAATTGTGTACCCGTTTCAGAGGAGCTCGAGACCCATGAAACTATACTCAAAATATTCCGGTTACGATTACATGATTACATACAACAAAACGATTATATTCAACAATCACAAGACTACACCGCCTTTAAGCCTCTCTTGCCTTTTCACAACCACAAAGGTTAACCACATGTTCCATACTAGTATTCACTCTCAACTAGGCCAATACTCGGCAAGGATGTATCTTCCAACAACACGTGCCCGAGCATCGCCATCTAGAGTTGTCTACAATTTCTAATTCCTTACTAGATTCTTCTATAGTTCAAGTTTGAGGTTTCCTCACTCTTCCTATATCGTTTTCATATTTGCATGCATATTCACTTATAATCATGTTAAACAATAATAGGATAAGCAAGACATGTCATAATTGCATAGTAGAATAATATATAACCATTAAAACACAACTATATCACTTTTGGAACTTTCTCGATTATTTAATCGGTCGGTAAAATGGACATATTTCATCTCCATTCATAGAATATTTCCTCGGCTTTACATCGATATAAAGAATGATCGAATCCGATAAACGAGTCGAAAGTTATGAATTTTCTCGTTTAAGGAATAAAATTCCAAGTCCCAGGTCGCGCTAAGCGCGCCCCTGCCCGCACTAAGCACGATTTCTTCGGTCTGGAGGGGTTGCAGGAATTCAACACCGCGCTGAGCGGGCTCCTGTGCGCTAAGCGCGCTCTGCAAAACTCATAAAAAAACCTGTTATAACAGAAATTTCCCACACCTCCAAACCTCCTCTAAACCACAATCAATCACCAACAAAGGTACAATAACATAGTTTGAGCATGGCTTGAACAACAACATTCTTAAAACCTACATTTTCCCAAGAACACAACATTTCCACAAACCCTATAACTTTCAAGTTATTCAAAGTACACCAAAACATCAAAACAAACATCAATACATGTTTCTACAAGCATATTGATCATTCCTTTCAATTTATATCGAATTCTAACCGTTAAAACATCGATTTCCATAAATTCGACCTAAACCATACCATTTCAAAAATTCTAAAAATTGGTACTAACTAGAACCCACCTTGGATAGATGATGAAAATGAGAAAGATGAGATGATTGGATGAAGTTTGGATCAATGGATGATGATTTGTCCTTGGATTTCTTCAATTTCCTCTTTCTCCTTTTTTCCTTCTTTTTTTCCTTTTCTTTCCCTCTTTCTTCTTTCTCTCTCTTTCTTACTATCTTTTTATTTTGTTTGGAAAAATGGGAGGAAAAGAATTATGTAGTAAACTTAGTATTAGAAATAATACTACTAAATGTACAAAAAGTCTCTTAAATCCAAATTAGTAAAATACCTCAGAGTCAGATAATATTAATTGGATTTATTCTAAATTCCACAGTTACTCTAATTATTTTGTCAAACAATTTCTCAGAGTACACTGGGCTCAGTCGATCACAATATAATATTATCCGGGGTAATATAATACGGGGTATTACATGTACAATTGAAGATGAGAATAATAGTTAAAATGGCAAAACGGTCAAGACATAAAAAATTGAAGATGAAAAAGTGTGAAACGGTCATGTAAAGTTTCAACAAATCGTCTTAATAATGAGGTAAAAGGAAATAAATGATTTCTTTAGGAATGAAATGATTGGTGTAAGAGAAGAGAGTTACGTGAAGTATATATATATATATATATATATATATATATATATATATATATATATATATATATATATATATATTTATTTAAACAAGAGTGTGCGTGCGCTCATTTTGATTGTAAAAAATGTGTTACTTTCTTTTGGTTCTCATAGTAAAAACTGTGTTACTCTCACTCTCATAGCTATTATGCTTTCTTCATATGCCAACCTAGATGAATCAAAACTCCATTATGTTTGTGTCAATTTATGCACACTCCACATCAGGCAGTTAAACAATACCCAACTCACAGCGAATTTGAGTCTTTCAATCGTCGTTAAAAACGCCAACAACAACACTTGTATCTGTTCATGTACGACTATGGAATAAATCTTTTATATAAATGAAAGAGAGAGTTCTACGTGATATGTCTGGAGGGTATTAGATTACAAAAGTAATATAAAAATGTGTTAGTAGCATGTCAAACTAAAATTATATAATAATTTATTTTAATTGTATAATGTAAATATTTTTAGGATAAAATTAAAAGTGTAACTTACTTGTCACAAACAAAGACGAGTTGACGCTTGCAATAAATATCTTAACATCTCCAACTATAAATAGGTGACTATTGGCACTAGCGGATGACTCTCTAAATCCTTTATGCTTTCTAAATAATAATGGGCTTTTCAATAACGTCATGACTATGGCTCCTGAAACAGCAACTAGAGTCTCCAGTATGTTTGCATGGCTTCTTCTCCGGGTAATATTTATCCTCTCCTGCCTATATAATAGAAAATGAACAAAGAATTATACGACACATTTTATAATATAAATGTTTATTAAATTTAATGATATAATATATTTTTTATTTAAGAATAGAAGCTAAGATAAAGGTGATGCCTAAAATGAGATTACTCAGAGCAGCAGAAAACGATGTTGTTATGGCTTTCACTCCAATGAAATATAATTTTTTATTATAGTATTTATCATTGACTCTGTCAGCAAGAACTCTATGATCAATCTCTTCTTACTCCATTACTAATATCTTCTTGTATCAAACTTTTTAAATTAACTGTAAAAAAGTTTAAAAAGTTGCCACTGAGTTACAACAATTTTGATATATAAGTTGTTAAAATGTTTTAATATTTTGTTATATTTACTATTATTATGTAAACATATTAATTCTATTAACACTAATTAGTTAAGAATTTAATAGATTACTTATTAATTTAATTAATAAAATAAAAGTTTAAATACATTTTTATCTTTATTTTTTTAAAACAAAAATTTGATTCTAAGTTTTCTTTGTAAGATAAATATAATCGAACATAAATATTGTAACTTAGACCTATTTAATTACGTATACTTTTAGGTGATATATGTCATGAATGTGGCATGTGGGGGATTGTCACGTCTTAAGATAACTTAGAAAGTTATCCATTTAACATGTTGTTATATGAAGCGGGGGTCGCAATGTTCATAGTTTGAAAAATAGACTCTGCCTTATGAAAGCGGGGTTGCATTGGTCATAGTTTGGAAAATAGCCAAACAATCACTAAATTCTTTACAAATAAGTTACTTCTGACATTTACTTGGATTATCTCTGATAGGGAATCACACTATTATACTCACAACAAGTACAAATGTGAGATACCATATTAAAAATTGACTAACTCATTTTTACTAGACTAATTTATACAATTAATAATGTAATTCTATATAAACTCTTTCTATTTTTTTTATGTTTAATCAATATGGAATTTAAATTCTTTCTAATACATATTCAGTCCTACAAAATAAAATTCTGAATAGTTATTCTAAAAAAATTTATTGCAAAATAAATATAAGTGTCCGGTAAGGTGACAAATTTTTATTAGATGATGATACTGCATATAAATTAAACCTTTTTTTAATGATTAAACTTAGTTAACCGTATTTATGTATCACAAGATTGTTCATTCGTATAGGGGTTTTGATAGTTTTTTTAGAATGTGAGTTTTGGTATTTTAAATATGTTTTAATCAAGACAATTCTTAAATAAATTTGAAAAAACAAAAAATAAATTAATTGATTATAGTATTTATCATTAACTCTGTCAGCAAGTACTCCATCATCAAACTCTTCTTAATCCATCATTGATTCTTCTTGTGTCAAACTTTTTATATTAACAGTAAAAAAAAAAAATTGAAAAGTTGCCACTGAGTTACAACAGTTTTAATATATAAGTTGTTAAAATATTTTAATATTTTTTTATATTTACTAATATTATGCAAACATATTAATTATATTAACACTTATTAGTTAAAAATTTAATATATTAATTATTAATTTAATTAATAAAATAAAAGTTTAAATATATTTTTATCTTTATTTTTTTAAAACAAAAATTTGATTCTAAATTTTCATTCCAAGATAAATATAATTGAACATAAATATTGTTGCTTAGAACCATTTAATTACATATACTTTTAGGTGATATATGTCATGAATGTTGCATGTGGGTGGATCGCCATGTCTTGAGATAACTTAAAAAGTTATTCATTTACCATGTTGCCATACGAAGCGGTGACACAATGTTCATAGTTTAGAAAATAGACTTTGTCTTATGAAGCGGGACCACATTGGTCATAGTTTGGAAAATAGCCAAACAATCACCGCATTATTTACAAATAAGTGACTTCTGAAATTTGTTTGGATTATCTCTAATAGGGGATCACACTAATATACTCACAACAAGTACAAATGTGAGATACCTTATTAAAAACTGACTAACTCATTCTTACAAAACTAATTTATAGGATTAATGTTAGATGTAATTCAGGTTTTGTCGAAGTCGAAGGACTTATAGGTTTTGGCGAAGTCGAAATGTTGTATAGTTGTAGTGTTGTAAGTCAGCTGTATTCGACAGAGTCGAATATAGTTGATAAAGAGTTCAGTCGAAATGTTAGTTTGTGGGTCTGGGCTTTGATAGCCTATATAAAGGGTATTTTACTTTGTATTTTTGTACAACAGCTTCATAATAAAATTTTACAAAGTTTCAAACCCTAATCTCTTCTTATTTTCTTCTCTCTCTTTCTTCTTCTTCTTCTCTCAAACATTCATCTTTCTTGAACGTAGTTCCAACAAATTGGTATCAGAGCCTGGTTGCGATTCAGAGAGAATCTAATGGCAAACGGAACAACAACGTCCACACAATTCCCAGCAAATCTACTGGTTTTCAAAGGGGAAAACTACCAACGGTGGGTTGCGCAGATGAGGGTTATCTTCAGATTTCAAGATGTAGTTGAAATCGTGAATGATGGCGTAAATGAATTAGGGGCAAATGCTACTGATGAACAGAAAGCTGCGTACAAGGATCAACGGAAGAAAGATGGTAAAGCGTTGTTCTTGATTCACCAGTGTGTGGATCCGAATGTGTTTGAGAAAATTATTGAAGAGGAATCAGCAAAAGGAGCGTGGGACAAGTTAAAGAACTTGTATGGAGGTGATGAGAAACTGAAGAGGGTGAAGCTGCAAACCTTGAGAAAGCAATACGAAATGATTCAAATGAAGGAAGATGAATCAGTTTCGGAGTTCTTTTCAAGATTGGTGATGCTGACGAACCAGATGAAGTTTTGTGGAGAAACAATCACAGATTTGCAGAAAATTGAGAAGGTACTAAAATCTCTGACTGCAAATTTTGATTACATTGTAGTGTCCATTGAAGAGTCCAAGAATCTTGCTGAGATGAAGGTTGAAGAGCTATAGGCTTCGTTGAAAGCTCATGAGATGAGATTGAAGCAAAGAGATTCAGAAAGAGAAAAGGTATCGGACCAAGCACTACAAGCGAAATTCACAAAGAAATCTGGGAGGGTGAAGCAGGGAAGGAATCTTGCTAGTGATGAGAAGTCAAGCAAGAGTTCAAAGAATCATGATGATTCGACAAAGAAAGGCATGGGCAACAAGTATTCTGGGAAGAAAGTTGACATGAAAGACGTGCAGTGTTACAATTGTCAAAGTTTTGGTCATTATGCTCGAGACTGTAGAAAGAAGAAGGAAGCACGAGCAAAAGAAAGTGACAAAGCACAGTATGCACAGGCAGAAGATAGTGATTCTGAAGGTGTGCTACTAATGGCAGACACTCTGTCGAATGATGATGAAACAAATTTGTGGTATCTTGATTCAGGTTGCAGCAACCACATGACTGGTAATAAGAACTAGTTCACGAAGCTTGATGAATCAGTTAAGAAGGTGATAAAGTTTGCAGATGGTAGATGTGTCACATCAGGTGAAAGAGGAAACATATCTGTAATGAAGAGAGATGGTAGAAAAGCCAGCATTACTGATGTGTTGTATGTGCCTTCTATGACAAGTAACTTGATAAGTATAGGTCAAATACTTGCCAAAGGACATAATATGAAGCTGGAGAATAATCAAATGAAGGTGTATCATGCTGATGGTAGGTTGATACTGAAAGCACCATTGGCTGATAACAAGACTTTTAAAGTTCAGATTAACATGATTAATCATGAATGTCTTGCTTCAACTACAGAAGAAGAAAAGAATTGGCTATGGCATCATAGATATGGGCATCTAAACTTCAGGAGTTTGGGTATGCTGAATCAGAAGAAGATGGTGTATGGTTTACCTCAGGTGAAGGAACCAAATCATGTGTGTGAAGAATACTGCAAAGCAAAGTAGACTAGAAAAGCATTCAAACATGATCTGCCAATTAAGTCGAAAAGAAAGTTGGAACTTGTTCATTCTGACGTATGTTGACCTTTTGAAGTTAGGTCGAATGGTGGAAAGCGTTACTTCTTAACTTTCATTGATGAATTCACCAGATATATGTGGATTTATGTAATCGAAAGTAAGAGTGAAGTATTCACAAAGTTCAAGAAGTTTAAGTTTCTTGTCGAAAAGAAAAGTGGTTGCATGCTAAAGAAACTGAGAACTGATGGTGGCGGTGAATATATCTCTCGAGAGTTTGCTAGATTTTGTGAAGAAGAAGGTATAGAGCATGAGGTTATTGCACCCTATACACCTCAACATAATGGGATAGCTGAGAGAAAGAATAGAAGTATACTGAATATGACGAGAAGAATGTTGAAGGCTAAAGAGGTGCCAAAGAGATTTTGGGCTGAAGCAGCTTCGACAGCAGTATACATTCTGAATAGATGTCCAATGAAGAAGTTAGTCGAGAATACTCCTTATGAAGCTTGGATAGGTGAGAAGCCAAATGTAAGTCATTTTAGAGTTTTTGGATCAATATGTTTCAGGCATGTTCCTGAGCAACTGAGAACAAAACTAGATGATCGAAATCAAACCATGGTGCTCATAGGTTATCATTCGACTGGTGCATATAGACTATATTCACCAGAAGATGATAAATTTGTGATTAGTCGAGATGTTCTGGTAGATGAAAATAAAAAATGGGAGTGGAGTCATGGGTCAGTTCGACAGGATACTGGTCGACAGATGGAAGAGACAGTTCCGATAGTGTTTGAAGAAGACCAACAAACTGAGGCCACGACAAGTCAAAATGAAGAACCTCCTGAGCAGAATGTCAGAAGATCAACTAGAACAAGAGCTGAGTCGACAAGGTTAACTGGATATGAGAGATTTCCAGATAATGTAATCGATGCAAATGGTGACTTAATAAAAGAAGCAATGATGATGGCTGAAGCAGAACCAATTAACTTGGATGAAGCCATGAATGATTCGAATTGGTGTGAAGCCATGAAGGAGGAACTCGGGGCAATTGAAAAGAACAATACCTGGGAACTTGTCGAAAAAGCCAACAAGAAGCCTATTGATGTGAAATGGGTTTACAAGCTGAAACGAAGACCAAATGGTGAAATTGCCAACCATAAGGCAAGACTAGTGGCAAGAGGATTTTTGCAGAAACCTGGTGTTGATTTCAACGAAGTCTATGCGCCAGTGGCTAGGATGGAAACAATCAGGATTGTTGTTTCGACTGCAGCATATAGAGAATGGAAGATACATCAGTTGGATGTAAAATCAGCATTTTTGAATGGACCTCTGGAGGAAGAAGTTTATGTCAGTCAGCCACCAGGATTTGAGATCAAAGGGCATGAGTCGAAGGTGTACAGATTGAGGAAGGTTCTCTATGGATTGAAGCAAGCCCCAAGGGCTTGGAACAAAAGAGTAGATAGTTTCCTAATCGAAGCAAGTTTCACAAAGTGTGTGTCTGAGCATGGAGTTTACATAAATGATGTTAACAATGATAGTCGAATCATTTTATGCCTGTACGTTGATGATTTGCTAATTACAGGTGCAAATGAAGATGAGATAAGAAAAGTTAAGTCGAAGCTAATGCAAGAGTTCGAAATGTCCGACCTAGGGAATTTGTCATATTTCTTAGGAATGAAATTCAAAGACACAGCTAAAGGTGTGTTCCTGCACCAGAAGAAGTATGCTCAAGATATTTTGAAGAGGTTCAAGATGATTGACTGTAAAGCTGCGACAACTCCATTGGAAACAGGAGCAAAGTTGAAGAAGGTAACTGATGATGAGTTTGTAAGTTCGACACTGTACAAACAAATTATTGGATCCTTGAGGTATCTTTGCAATACAAGACCGGACATTTGTCAAAGTGTCGGATTGTTAAGACGATTTATGGAGAAACCCCAAGAATGTCATCTTATTGCAGTAAAGAGAGTACTGAGATACATTAAGGGTACGATTGATCATGGTGTGCTGATGCCATGTCGAAATAGGTCTAAGTCGAAAGATGTGGAGGTATATGGTTATACTGATTCAGATTTTAGTGGAGACCAAGATGAGAAGAAAAGTACTGCAGGCTATATTTTCATGATCGAAGGAGCTCCAATCTCTTGGAGTTCGAGAAAATAAAGCATTGTGGCTTTGTCATCATGTGAAGCTGAGTATGTAGCTGCATCGTATGCAGCATGTCAGGCAGCATGGATAGATATGTTGCTCGAAGAACTCAAGATCAAGGAACCTGGGAAGATGAAATTGTTTGTAGACAACAATTAAGCTATTGATCTTGCCAATCATCCTATGTGTCATGGTCGAAGTAAGCACATAGAAAGAATGTATCATTTTCTCAGGGATCAAGTGAACAGAGGGAAACTGGATCTTGAATATTGTAAGACTGAAGTTCAACTAGCTGACATACTTACCAAACCTTTGAAGAAAATCAGATTCGACGAGTTAAAGAAGAGCATTGGGATGAGAAGTCTCGAAAACATGAATTAGGTGGTGTGTTAGATGTAATTCAGGTTTTGTCGAAGTAGAAGGACTTATAGGTTTTGGCGAAGTCGAAATGTTGTATAGTTGTAGTGTTGTAAGTTAGCTGTATTCGACAGAGTCGAATATAGCTGATAAAGAGTTCAGTCGAAATGTTAGTTTGTGGGTCTGGGCTTTGATAGCCTATATAAAGGGTCTTTTACTTTGTATTTTTGTACAACAGCTTCATAATAAAATTTTACAAAGTTTCAAACCCTAATCTCTTCTTATTTTCTTCTCTCTCTTTCTTCTTCTTCTTCTCTCAAACATTCACCTTTCTTGAACGTAGTTCCAACAATTAATAATGTAATTCTATATAAACTCTTTCTATTTTTTATATTTAATCAATATGGAATTTAACTTCTTTCTAATACATATTCATTCCTATAAAATAATATTCTGAATAGTTATTCTAAATTTTTTTTTGCAAAATAAATATAGGTGCCCGACAAGGTTATAGATTTTCATTAGATGATGATACTGCATATTTATTAAACCTTTTTTTAATGATTAAACATAGTTAATAGTATTTAAGTGCCACAAGATTTTTTATTCGTATAGGGGTTTTGATTTTTTTTAGTGAGTGAGTTTTGGTATTTTAAATATGTTTTTGTCAATACAAATCTTTAATAAATTTATAAAAACAAAAAAAATTAATTAGTCATAGTATTTATCATTAACTCTGCCAGCAAGTACTCCATCATCAAACTCTTCTTAATCCATCATTGATTCTTCTGGTATCAAACTTTTTATATTAACAGTAAAAAAAAGTTAGAAAAGTTGCCACTGAGTTACAACAATTTTAATATATAAGTTGTTAAAATGTTTTAATATTTTGTTATATTTACTAATATTATGTAAAATTATTAATTACATTAACACTTATTAGTTAAGAATTTAATATATTACTTATTAAAATTAATTAATAAAATAAAAGTTTAAATACATTTTTATCTTTATTTTTTTAAAAACAAAAATTTGATTCTAAGTATTCTTTCCAAGTTAGGCTGGAAATGAGTCGAGTCGAGTCGAACTCGTCTCAACGCGGCTCGACTCGTCAAGAATTAGTTCAGCTCAAATGTTGGTTTGAGTTCGACACGAACTTTTTTTTAAGGTCAAACTCAACTCGTTATAAGTTCACGAGCAACTCGGTTTGACCCGTTAGGTTTATCTCATTAGGTTCAGTTCGTTTGTTTCACGGACTTAATAGCCATTTTTTAAAGTCTATTTTTTATATAATTGACATTTTAAATTAATATTATTTTTTTAAAAAAATATTGAAATAAAATAAAAGTTATTAGATTGGAATTTAACTTTATCTCAAAATTCTACTAATTTAATAATTAATTAATTTATATGATTCTAATTTTATTTGTATAATTATTTTTAAAAGCAATTTTCTCACTTGAAAATATAAATTATTTATTGAAACTGTTAGATTAAAATAAAAAATAAGGTTAAAATTGATATGAAATCTTTAAACCTATTCTTAAAGATAATATAATTTTTCTCATATATAATCGAGTTGACTCATGAACCTAACGAGTCGAACTATGTATAGTTCAAGTTCAACTCATTTAGTTAACGAACTTATTTTTTCGCTTATATTCAGCTCATTAGGTTCATGAACCAAGTTCAACGAATTAATTGTCGAACTGAGTTCCGAACTATTTTCGAGTTGGTTCGGCTCATTGTCAGCCCTATTTCCAAGATTAATATAATTGAACATAAATATTGTAACTTAGGACCATTTAATTTCATATACTTTTAGGTGATATATGTCATGAATATGGCATGTGGGTGGATCGCCACGTCTTGAGATAATTTAGAAAGTTATTCATTTACCATGTTGCTATATGAAGCGGGGACCAATGTTCATAGTTTGGAAAATAGACTCTGCCTTATGAAGCGGGGCCGCATTGGTCATAGTTTGGAAAATAGCCAAACAATCACTGCATTCTTTACAAATAAGTGATTTCTGACATTTGCTTAGATTGCTCAAAAATCTGCCTAACATCCCAATTATGAACGCAATATCCGGACGTATACACAATTGGGCATACATCAGACTCCTTATTGCTGACGCATAAGGAATCTTTTGCATTTCTTAAATTTCTAAGTTTCTTTTTGGGCACTGTCTGAGACTAAATTTGTCTCCCTTAGCAATTGGAGTGTCTCCTTATTTACATTCATTCATGTCAAACCTTTTAAGTATCTTTTCAATATAGCTCCTTTGTGATAATCCTACAATACCACGAGATCGGCCTCGATGTATCTGAAATCCTAATACAAAGGAGGCATCACCAAGATCTTTCATTTCAAAATTTCTTGATCAAAATTTCTTAATTTCGTGCATTATTTCTATATCATTTATGGCAAGCAGTGTGTCATCTACATACAAGACCAGGAAAATGTACTCACTCCCACTTAATTTGTGATACACACAATCTTTAACAACATTCACCTCAAAACCAAATGAGAGAATTACTTTATGAAACTTGTGATACCACTGACGAGACACCTTCTTTAGTCCATAAATGAATTTTGTCAATTTACAAACCATATTCTTTAAGTCTCCAGACACAAAGTTTTTTGTTTGCACCATATAGATCGTTTGATCAACATTATCGTTGGGGAATGCCTTCTTGACGTCCATTTGATGGAGTTCTAGATTATAATATGCAACAAGAGCCATGATTGTCCTAAAAGAGTCTTTCAATGAAACTAGAGATAAAGTCTCTTTAAAGTCAATTCATTCCTTTTGAGTATAACCATTAACCACAATACAAGCTTTATACCTCTCCACATTACCATTAGAATCTCTCTTGGTCTTAAAAATCCATTTGCAACCAATGGGTTTCACACCTTCTGATAATGGGACGGGTTCCCAAACTTTATTGTCTTGCATGGACTTATACTCCTCCTTCATTACTTCAATCTATTTTTCCAAGTTGGAATCTTGCATGGCTTGACGAAAGTTGATTGGATCATCTTCCATCATACCATTATTTTCCTCATGTTCTTGGAGAAAGACTATGTAATCATCCAGAATAACATTTCTCCTTTCTCTAGTGGATCTTCGCAAAGGTATTGGTTCTTGTAACACTTATTCTTGAGGATCTTAAGTTTGTTCTTCATGAATTACCAAATCATCTTGAGTTGAAGGAATTTCAACAATGTCTTGTGGAGGTTTCGTTCTTTCTTGATCAAAGGTAACTATATGAATCGGTTCTGGAATTGTTACCAATTCTTCCTCTAAGACAAAGTCTCTAACCTTATTCATCCCCCAAACTCAATATCCTCAAAGAATGTGGTTGTTCTCGTCTCAAAATGTGAATTTAATTTGGGATCATAAAATTTGTAGCCCCTAGATCTTTTAGAATAGCCAATAAAGTAGTTTCTCACTATTCGAGAGTCCAATTTCTTTTCATTTGGCCTATAAGGCCTTGCCTCAAGTGGACGTTGTTCACCTAAACTGTCATATCTACCGTAATATTCACCGCCAATAGTTAGATTTGACTTTCTTTATTCTTTTGTTAAGTTGATTCTAAATTTCAGCCTTAAGTGATTTGAACACATCCAATGACTGAGACTTTTCATGTATAAGAAATATGTACGCATGTCTAGAATAATCATCTATGAATGATATAAAATATTGTTGACCATTTTAAGAAGGTGTCGGAAATGGTCCACAAATGTCTGTATGTATCAATTCTAAGACATATGTAGCTCTATATGCACCAAATTTCTTTGTTTTGGTTTGTTTGCCTTTAACGCATTCAACACAAACATCAAAGTTTGTGAAGTCAATGGAATCCAAAATTCATCCGACATTATTCGTTCAACTCTATTTTTAGATATGTGGCCTAGGCGTTTGTTCCATAATGCTCATGAATTGTTATCATCAATTTTACGTATAGTACCATGTGATTCCACATTCAAGGATTCACCATAGGTAGCTATTGTGTCAAGCAAATATAGATTATCATGACCCAAAAGTGAACCAGTTCCAACAATATCTGAATTGAAAGACAACTTGATAATATTGTTTCCAAATTAACAAAAATAACCTGATTTGTCCAAATAAGAAATTGAAATCAAATTCCTTCTAAATCACGGAACCACAAAAGTGTCTTTCAAATCTAAATAAAATTCAGTACACATTAATAATCTAAAATGCCCTATAGCTTCCACCTCCACCGACTTGCCATCTCCAACATAGATGTATCTTTTTACATCATTTGGCTTCCTGTAGTTCAGGAAACCCCTCATTGAAACACTAATGTTAGTAGTTGCACCAGATTCTAACCATCAAGTGTTTCCAAACACTAAATCTAAATTGACCTCAGAACAGACCAAACCATAACTCATGCGATTGAAGCGATTCTACTTCTCATCATTTTTCCTCTGTTCAGAGGTACTAGATTCCGTAGGAGAAAGTGGTTGCTCCATCCTTAATGCAAGGTCAAGTTCCATGTAGCCAAGAATAATTTCCATTTTCTCATTCCAATCCTTAAAATTTATCCCATTAAGGACTTTAACGTTATTCGTATTAGCAGATATTGAAGCAACTGTAGCTGAAAAAGAACAACAAAATTAAATATTTAAATATACTCACGTAAAATAAAACTGAATTATCAATTTTATTCAAATAAAGACGTAACCCATGTCAAGATACCTAGTGCACCATCAATATTGAGTCTTTGGACACTAATATTAACTGCTAGTGGTACTCTTTTTGTAATGATCAAACATTAATAATAATAAAATATGTTGAATAATAAACCCCTCTTTGGATTGATTTATTATTCACATGTGAAACCTTATAATTATCACATGTTTACCATCACAGGCGCATATGAAAACCGGCCAACCACCAACTGTCCTTTGGGGCAATTGATACTCGCATGGACAAACATACACACAACGAGAAAATTATTCAACATTTTTCATAAGCAAGTTCTACAAAAGAGATCACTTTGGCGACTTTTTTATTTCAATTACTCACTTTAAAGGTTAAACTTTGTATGAATTATAAACCTCAGTCAAAGCTTGAACAAAATTGTACCAAAGTTTATTTAATTTCTTATGCGAAGCACAACAAAACAATAACAAATTGTCACACCTAGAAAAAATGAGAATGAACTCGCGAAGCGCAATCACACGCCCGTGGGATGAACTTAACAGAGTCGCCATGGATCTTTATTTATTCCCATAGAGGGAAAGGGAAAATATCGATAAAACCCCTAAACTAAGGGAAAGGACATGGTTATCGCAACCAAGATCTGAATTCGGGAGTCAGTTACGCAAGGGAAAGGTATTAGCCCCCCCCTGCGTCCCTTGTACTTAACGGGAACCGTTAGGTTAATTGTGTGTGTTAGCGTCTACATAAAAATGTAAGGCTTCTCAAGTTATTAGGAAGGAAAGAGAATAGGGACTAAATGGTATATTTTATTAGGGTGCTCGCTAAGATCTTCGCAATCTCGTATTTGTGTATCCTCATAGTGCATTGAGGAAGTCATAACAATCGTAGTTCAAGAAACTATGGTTTATTGATTGATTTTAGGATGACGAGAGCTCGAACCACGAGAACTACATCTCGGATCCTCATTCTCGGGGAGACGTTGACTACACCCCGCTCCTTTTTCATCTTTTAGTGAAAAATGTCTAAGTAGAAAATGCCACTTGACATTGGATCAAGGGTTTATTGGCGTTTGAAATGGTGTAAAGGTATGAACTAATGGAAAAGAGGTCCTAATTAGTATAGGGTAAGGTCGATGGTGATGCACAAGGCAATCAGCTTACAAAAATGGGTAGGGCTTGATATATGGATCAAGTATGCTTTAGGGTTTGGAATGTTCATCATACAAATAACAAAATATAAATAAGCAAGTAAAAGAGAGGAAATCGATAAAATTATTTAACGTTTCATGGGGAGGAGGGTACACCTTTTTGAATAGGGATAAGAAAGAAACGATAAACACACATCCAAACAAGCTAGCGTACACAAGTAAATAAACCACGAAAGCGATAAAACAATTAAATCAGTTTTTTTAGTCATGTGTGCACTAGAAAAGTGGGTTAGTCTTTTAGATGACCAACTAGAAGTAGTTGATCGAATAAGTCTCATTGTAATAAAGCCCAAGAGTAAGCTATGAATGTTGTGTATGGTGACCATGAGGTTGATGGCGATGCACGAGGCAATCAACTTACAAAGGTGAAAAATGGCTCGACCTTGAGTCGAGAATTTATTTTGAAAAATAATTTTAAATGTGGAAGTGCGATCAATGTCAAGATATACCATCGAGTACAAGCACAACATGAGAAAAAAAGGAAGATAACAAAAGTAGACAACCACCCAATTGAATTAATTCAAATTAAACACATAATACTACTTAAATTAAATAAATCTAATTAACTTGAATTAATTTAAAACATAAATAAATAAATAAACTAAAAATATAATTAATAAAATTTTTAGCATTTTCTGTGAATTAATAAAAAACTAAATGGTAGGAGAAATGAATAAAAATAAAAGTTGGAAAAAAAACTAGACAAGGTATAAATTAAACAAAATTGAGTTGGGAAGAAATTGAAAAAAAGGGTACATTAAGAAAAAACAAGGCCCAAACTCCTTTTAGGAAGCCCAGGACGGATGAGGGTACACTAGACCCTAGTCAACCTTAGTTGACTCCAAGGGAATATCCAAGACCGACAGATCATGAGATCTGACTTGGTCCTTAGATCAAGCAAAAGGCCCTACGCGGGACTATGGTGTGACCAAAAGAGATCAGCGCACATGATACAAAAATGGAAAGGGCACAAACCGGTGACAAGTGTCCACGGTGGGGACACTTGTCACAACTAGACTTAGCCAGTCACCACAAAAAAAGGTATCAGTAATATCATTGAAATGGAACGAGATGCAAACAACAAACAATCTTTTTTTTTAAGAAGCAGCCAAAATGCATTCAATATGCACAAGGTGTGCTAACGAATACAAGAACCGAATAAATAACAGAACAGTACTCAAAATCCCTCAGCACCAAGGTAGCCCTCAAAAGGTCAGTAACAAAAATGCACACTATTGGTAACATACACCAAGCAAAGCCACCAAAAGACTCTAAACAAGCATGCCGGAAAAAGACCAACTAAACATTAAATACACAATTATCTAATAGGGTGACCTTGCTCTGAAACTCATTTTGGAGGAAGCTTTCGCAGAATGATCGACACCAATGCTGATGAGACAATCTCTCGAGAAGCTTCTTTTGACGACCTCTGGATTCAATAAGGAAGCGCCTCAATAAGAAAACCAACCTAACACCAAAACAACAAGAATCCAAGAGAAGCACAAAATGATATAACTGCAAGGGAGAGCTTAGCGACTCCAAAGCAGGTGGCAGATTTGCTTGCAGGCATGTAAATCCAGAGGCAAATCTGAATGCAGTAAGTAGCTCCATTTATTGAAAATTAAGCAGGCCTAAGCTTTTGAGCAGGGTCACTTCTAGCCTGGTGATGAATCTCGGCCCAAAATAACACCAGCAAGGGTCACTTCTAGCCAGGACTTCCAATAACACTTGCTTAAATGCCTTTGGTTTAATTGCGAAGACACTGTCGAACAAACCAAAAATAACAGCCCTCACTCAATTGACAAGGTTGTTCGTCAAATGAAGAACCTTCTGTGATGTCCATCCAAATTCAGGTACTTTCATTTGAATATGCACCAGTTGTATAAGTGCAATGAGGGGAACGGTTGCGAAAGCGGCACATAGGGTATAGTAAAAGCCTCTCTACCATTGATCCAGATGAAGAATCTTGTTGAACGATTGAAGTGAAGATTCTCCTTCTACCAGAAAAAGACCAGCTAAACAAAAGCTGATTGCCAGCCTAAGGAAGAAACAATTACTCCACTGCACCTGCTGCGACTACAAACACAAACTGCTGCCAAAATCTTGGTTTGATTGAGGTTAAAACAAGGATAAACTATGCCACCAATAACTTCCAGAGCAATAGGCAGACACAATTTATCAGGACTTGATCCAACCAGGGAAAACCCGAGATGAAGATTGACGCCAGCACGACAAAACACTGAAACTGCCAATTGCATAAAAACTCAGAAACTTCGAAAATCTAGGATTAGGCTGCTACCTTAAAGCTTAATATACAGAATTGATGAAAATGTTGCAGATAAGCTGTCAATTCGCTAAAAACCAGCATTGATGCCAATGACCAAAAATACACCTGAATCAAAATCCGCCAGGAACTCCTTCACCTACTAATACTAATGGCTCAAATTTGCGTGTAGCGACAAAGTCCAAACTGCAAACAATGTTGCCATGCTATTGCCACTGCCAGCTATTAAGCAGGAGATCTCAGACCGCTGCATCCGCCAAATCCAATTAACCACCTAATGAAATATTGAGACACGAGAAAGAGGAAGGGAGATTGAAGAATAAACCAAGCCCATCCGCCAGAAGGAAAGACAGGTGGAACCAGGCCAACCAGAGATCAACTGTGCCAACTAGCACCACCAAAACAAAGCGACTCCCGACGACGAAGCTCCCTGCAGTAGAAACTAAACTGATTGAAACTTCCATCCAAGAAGATGGTGCATCTACTCCTCTTCAAGTTCACACTACGTCCTCAAAGCTGCAGCCTGATCTAAGATAATTATTGAATACGAGAACCATTGCAGTAATTTACATTTCAGTAGTTTGTGTTTGATTCCCAACCAAGATCTATGCCAACCTTTTAACGATTTCCAGACTTTGATCATTAGAGGTTGTCTTGATCTTAAAGATGCAGTTGACCATGCTTTCCAGGAACTCTAGGTGCATGTAAACCAAAGAATTATGGGGTTGATAATTTGCCAAATTGTCGAGACCAAAAATGGATTCGAAATACTTGAGATGTTCCAGACTATCTCAAGGATTGGAGATTAAATAGGCTAAGCATGAGGCCATGTCCAAGTAGGGATGGCAAAAATATCCATACCCGCGGATATTCATGGATAAAATCCGTCACGGATATGGGGCGGATAACTTAATGGATATCCATGGATAAAGTAAATGGATATTTAAATATCTGTTTGTTAATGGATATGGATATGGGTTTAATGATATCCGTACCCGCGGATATCCATATCCGTTAATAAATAGTCGTATTATATTTCTTTTTGTTTTAAAATTTTCTTTGAAGAAAACCTTTTACATTTCATTCAAATTCTATTAACAATTTCATATTTAAACTCTTCAATACTTCATACCCCACTTCAACAATTTCACAGTCCAACCAACTAGTGTTGTCATTCCTCTATCGAACCAGTGTCTCTCTGCCTACTCCTCTGTTGTTTGCTCTTTCATCACACAACACACAATCACAATATCTTTTATTTGTTTGGTTAAAATGAAATGTATGGATATTATGTTTAGATCTAATTATATTTTGGTGAATAAGAAATTTTGGTGAATAAGAAGAAAATTAATGTGATGAAATTTTATTGTTAAAGTAAGAGCGAATTGTATGGATGTTATATGATAATAATTTTTTGTGTCTTTAAAAGAAGATAAAAGTATATTTTAAAAAAAAAATTATCCATGGATATCTGTAAATATCCACGGATACTGTAAAACCCGCGGATTATCCACTTAACGGATATCCACATGGATATGGGGCGGATATGGATATCATATTTATCCAACGGGGCGGATACGGATATCATAGTATCCGTCCCCATGGATATCCATTTACATCCCTATGTCCAAGGGCCTCTAATAGAACGAATGTACTTCCACTGGATCGCACGTTAAACTGGGTCTACAGCTCCAAGAGTGGATCTAGGATTCAAATACCAGAGAGGAAAAATGTAGTCTATGTTGCTGGATTTTAATTTCAACCAGTTCCAGGACCATCGTTTCACAAATTCCGCTATGCTGATTGTATTGATTTCCTTGTTCTTGAAAAGTTTCTCGTTTCTTGCTCTCCATATACACCATATACAAACAAACCAAATGACCCTAACTTTCTCCGAAAAAACTCTGCCACCGCCGATAAGACCTTCGAATTGAGATAGATGATCGAGCCCCTCCTTGTGCAGAACCGTTGAGATACCTAACCACTTAGATATGTCATACCAAATACCTGCAAATATAGGACATTGAAAAAACATATGGGAGACCGATTCCTCGGACTCGCATCCGTTGCAGCAAAAAATAGAATCATGATTGATGCCACCTCTCTTGACCAGATTATCTTTGGTGGTAATTTTGTTTTGTATGAGCCACCAGACAAGGCATGCGACTTTTAGCGAAACAGATTTATTCCAAATCTTTGACCACACAGGATCGGTTTGATTAGGACTAAACTCCATTATATTCTTATAAGCTCCTTTTACTGAGTATTCATTTGCTGTAACTTATATTTAAATCTCTCCGCCATAGTGAGTTGTGTATCCCTCTGCCACTAGCTGACCCAATGTCCGTCCCATATCTATTGACTAAAGCCTTGTACCATAGACCTTTTCTAATCGATCTAATTTTCCAATTCCATTTACCTAAAACGGCATCATTAAATACTCTCAAGTTTTTTAAACCCAAATCCCCCTCTTCTATAGGTATGCATACCTTATCCCAATTAATTAAGTATATTTTTCTTTCCTCCACCCCCCCCCCCCCCCCCCCCCACACACACACACTACAAGAAATGTTGGAGATAGCCACGTGATTCTAACGTGGCAAATAAAAGCTTGTTGCGGCGTGGAAATCACGTCGCTACCTTATTTAATAATAAAATAAATAAAGTTAGATTAGCACATGGGTGGTCAGATGTGATCAGACTTTAAAATTTGAAAAAAATATTTGCGACGTGGAAAACACGCCACAACCAATTAATTAATTATTTAATGCTTAAAGTCTGTGCGTGCAGAAAGTTTTATTGTTCAAATTTTGAAAAAATAAATTTGCGGCGTGGAATGTACGACGCAAAATTTTGAGTGGGAAAATCAAAATTTTCATTCTTGAAAGGAACAGCCTTTTGCAGGGAGTGGGGCCTAAAATTATTACCGTTGGTGTTTTGCGGCGTAAATATCACGTGGCAAAGTTGCGGCGTGATATTCACGTCGCTAATAGGTCTATATAACCAACGCCTTTCACTCTTCTCCGTAACCCTTCCTCTTTCATTTTCATTTTCGTTTTTCCTCTCTTCCAGGCCATAAACCCATATTCCTTCTCATCTTCTTCCTCTCTTCTTCTTCAAAGTAGGAGCAAAAAGTTTTCACACATCCATTCCAAAATTTTACAGGTATGTCAATCATTTAATTTTATGTTACTAATTTTAAAATTTTAATTCGTTTTATTATATTTGTTTTGGGTATTATTAATATTATTTTGTGTGATGTTATAGAAGAAGATTGAAGATTGAAGATTGAAGATTGAAGATTAAGAGAGAAAAAAAGAGTGGATTGAAAGCTTCAAGAGGTATTTCTTAGCAATTTATTTTTTAGATTTGTTTTATTATTTGTTTTATAATTTTTGAATATGGTATGAAAATGGTTATGTATAATTTTTTATTGTGTTATTATTTATGAAAATGGTTATGAATAATTTCTGAAAATGGTTATGTATAATTTATGAAAAGGATTATTATTTGTTTTATATATAAATGTTATTTAAATAAAAACAGAATTATATATATATATATATATATATATATATATATATATATATGTGTGTGTGTGTGTGAATTTATAAAACAAAATTATTTTATATATTTATATATATATAAAAAACGAAAATGTAAATATATTATATATATATATATATATATATATATATATATATATATATATATATATATATATATATATATATATATATCTATATATATATATATATATATATATATATATATATATATATATATATATTTTGTGTTTTAATATTTTTAAATTCTGTTTTATAAATATTATTTTAAATAAGAATAATATATAATATATAAATGTTATTTTATAGAAAAACAGAATTATATAATAAGAATAATATATAATATATAAATGTTATTTAAATAAGAATAATATATTTAAATTCTGTTTTATATATGTTATAAAATAAGAATAATATATAATATATAAATGTTATTTTAAATAAAAAATTATTTTATATATTTATTTATATAAAAAACAAAAATGTAAACATATTATATATATATTTATTTTTTATATTTATATATAATTATATATATTTAAATTCTATTTTAACTATATAAATTATATATAATAGATAAATGTTATAAATTTTTATATATGTTATAAAATAAGAATAATATATAATATATAAATGTTATTTTATATAAAAACAGAATTATATAATAAGAATAATATATAATATATAAATGTTATTTAAATAAGAATAATATATTTAAATTCTGTTTTATATATGTTATAAAATAAGAATAATATATAATATATAAATGTTATTTTAAATAAAAAATTATTTTATATATTTATTTATATAAAAAATAAAAATGTAAACATATTATATATATTTATTTTTTACATTTATATATAATTATATATATTTAAATTCTATTTTAACTATATAAATTATATATAATAGATAAATGTTATAAATTTTTATATATGTTATAAAATAAGAATAATATATAATATATAAATGTTATTTTATATAAAAACAGAATTATATAATAAGAATAATATATAATATATAAATGTTATTTAAATAAGAATAATATATTTAAATTCTGTTTTATATATGTTATAAAATTAGAATAATATATAATATATAAATGTTATTTTAAATAAAAAATTATTTTATATATTTATTTATATAAAAAATAAAAATGTAAACATATTATATATATTTATTTTTTATATTTATATATAATTATATATATTTAAATTCTATTTTAACTATATAAATTATATATAATAGATAAATGTTATAAATTTTTATATATGTTATAAAATAAGAATAATATATAATATATAAATGTTATTTTATATAAAAACAGAATTATATAATAAGAATAATATATAATATATAAATGTTATTTAAATAAGAATAATATATTTAAATTCTGTTTTATATATGTTATAAAATAAGAATAATATATAATATATAAATGTTATTTTAAATAAAAAATTATTTTATATATTTATTTATATAAAAAAGAAAAATGTAAACATATTATATATATTTATTTTTTATATTTATATATAATTATATATATTTAAATTCTATTTTAACTATAAATTATATATAATAGATAAATGTTATAAATTTTTATATATGTTATAAAATAAGAATAATATATAATATATAAATGTTATTTTATATAAAAACACAATTATATATTTATATATATATATATATATATATATATATATATATATATATATATATATATATATATATATATATATATATATATATATATATATATATATATATATATATATATATATATATATATATATATATATATGAAAAAAAAGGAATTATATATAAATGTTATTTTATAATACAAAATTATTTTATATATTTATATATATAAAAAAACAAAAATGTAAACATATTATATATATTTATTTTTTATATTTATATATATAAAAAACAAAAATGTAAACGTATTATATATATTTAGTAGTAAGAATAAGAACAATATATACATTTATATATAATTATGTTTTGTTGATTAAATTAATATTTCTAATTAAAAAGGTATTGATTATATAAATTTGCAGTAAATGGAATATTATCGGTATTATCGTAGTTGGATGTACGATAGACTATATCCAGGGAGGCGCGCACTTAAACCCAATTTTATAGAAGGAGTTAATGGTTTTATCACGTGGACGTTTGCTCAGGAATGTTGTCGAAGCGAAGGAGGAGTTAGGTGTCCTTGTCTTAAATGTGGATGTAGATATATAATTAGTGACCCAGAGGAAATAACACGTCATTTGCATAGAAGAGGCTTCATTGAAAATTATTGGGTTTGGACGTATAATGGTGAAACACTGCCGAGTAACGTACCAGAGACTAGCAACACGCATGCTTCAAGTAGTCGACCGCCTATGGAATTTGAGGAAAACTTTAATTTGATCGGTGACATGGTTGAGGATGCTTTTGGTGTTAACGTGACCTATGATCAACCAGAAGATTTTGACGGGGAAGAGTTGCCGAATGAGGAAGCGTAGAGATTTTATCAGTTGTTGAATGAGATGAATACTCCGTTGTTTGAGGGGTCGTCAGACTCAAAGCTATCAATGTGTGTGAGATTATTGGCCGCCAAGTCAAATTGGAATGTTCCTGATCAGTGTTTGGAGCACTTTGCAAAAATGATGTTGGACTCAACTGCAATGAAAGACAATTTGCCTGCGAGTTTCTATGATGCAAAGAAGTTGGTGTCAAAGTTAGGTTTAAGAGTAAGAAAGATTGATTGTTGCATTAATGGTTGCATGTTGTTTTATGACAATGAGTTTGGTACTCAAGATGGATCGTTGGAGGAATGTAAGTTTTGTCAGAGTCCAAGATATAAAGTTCGCAGTAGAGCCATTAATAGTAAGCAAAAGCGTGTAGCAGTAAAGTCCATGTTTTATTTTCCGATAATACCAAGGTTAAAAAGAATGTTTTCTTCAATGCACAGTGCAAGTTAAATGACATGGCATCATACAAACAAAACAAGCCCATGCACTATGCGACACCCATCCGACGGCCATGCATGGAAGCACTTTGATGAGGTACATCCCGATTTTTCCGCGGAACCTAGGAATGTCAGGCTTGGATTATGCTCTGATGGTTTTGCTCCATATGTCCAAGCGTATGGAAGTGCGTATTCTTATTGGCCAGTCATTGTAACCCCTTACAAGCTCCCTCCTGAGATGTGCATGACAAAACCATACATGTTTTTGACGTGTGTCATTCCAGGGCCGTCGAGTCCAAAAGCCGGAATTGATGTGTACTTACAACCTTTAATTGATGATTTGAAGAGGTTGTGGATTAATGGAGAATGGACTTATGATATATCCCGTAAACAAAACTTATTAATGCGAGTTGCCTTGATGTGGACCATTAACGACTTTCCAGCATATGGCATGTTGTCTGGTTGGGGTACGCATGGCAGAATGGGTTGTCCACATTACATGGAAAGCACCAAGGCGTTTACATTGGATAAAGGGGGGAAAAGCTCGTGGTTTGACTGTCACCGCAGATTCTTACCATCAAATCATCCCTTTAGAAAAAACAAGACAAATTTCAAAAAAGATGAACGGGTAACAGATCTGCCTCCGCCTCGATTGTCACCAGTTGCTATATGGAACCAAGTTTACGAACTTCCAAAGTTTACAGAAACTGGCAAAGCCTGTAGAATTGAAGGATATGGGGTCACACACAATTGGACAAAAAGAAGTATATTTTGGGACCTCCCGTATTGGAAAGATAATTTGTTGCGCCATAATCTTGATGTTATGCATATTGAGAAGAATTTTTTTGATAATGTATTTAACACAGTGATGGATGTTAAAGATAGAACAAAAGATAATGTGAAGGCTAGACAAGACATGGAAATTTGGTGTAATCGGAAAGAGTTGGAATTAAAGCCTCAACCAAATGGAAAATTATTTAAACCTAAGGCTTGTTTCAGTCTGACCCCCCAAGAAGCTAAAGCGGTTTGTGCATGGTTAAAAGGTTTGAGAATGCCCGACGGGTATTCTTCAAATTTAGCAAGGTGTGCCGACGTTAACACTGGGAAGTTGCATGGTATGAAAAGTCATGATTGCCATGTTTTTATGGAACAATTGCTACCAATTGCGTTCGGTTCTCTACCCAAACATGTCCTTAATCCACTTACTAAAATTAGTCATTTTTTTAGAGATATTTGTGCGTCAGCTTTAAGAGTGGATGACATCATTAAGTTGGACCAAAATATTCCAGTCATTCTCTGTAAGTTGGAACAAGTATTTCCACCTAGTTTTTTTGACTCCATGGAACATCTACCTGTGCATCTTGCATATGAAGCTTATCTAGGAGGACCTGTTCAATATAGGTGGATGTATCCGTTTGAAAGGTTCATGGGTGATTCAAAGCGATCAGTGAAAAATAAAGCTAGAGTTGAAGGATCAATATGTGCACATTACTTGCATCGAGAAACTTCACATTTTTGCAGTCACTATTTCAAGCACTTGATGTTAACTCCAAGAATCATAAGGAATCCTGTAAATGTTATCGAAAGAAGTCAGTACACCTTATCAGTCTTTGGGCTTCCAGGTCGTCCCTCTGGAAAGAAGGGTGAGCATTGGTTGACCCAACAAGAAATGCAATCCGCACACGTTCATGTCTTGATCAATTGTGTTGAAGTTAAACCATATCTTGAGTAAGTCTAACCCAACTTTTTAATTTTTGTTACAGTGTGAATATAAAACTTATTACCTTGAAACTAATAGTGTGATTTTTTTAAGGAATTTAAAAACGCCTATTTTCATAGTACCGGTGTACAATCAACATCTGGTGTCATTCATGCCCAATTTCCAACATGGTTCAAGGAGAAGTTGTATAGGGTTGTTGCACTGACTCCAGAAATACTCCATTTGAGAAACTTGTCTAACGGCCCTCGTCAAAGCGCAAATAAATGGCACACATATTTCGTGAACGGATATAAATTTCACACACAGGAATGGACTGAAGGGAAAAAGACCATAAACAGTGGTGTATTTGTGAAAGGAGTTACAGATGGTGGTGAAGATGACTTCTATGGTTTTGTTAAACATATCTACGAGTTAGTATACAACTACTTGGACTCGGAAAATAAAGTTATCTTGTTTTATTGTGAATGGTATGATCCAACTAGAGGCACAAAAATAGATAAGACATATGGTACTGTTGAGATTCAAATGGACCGGAGGTACAAAGAGTATGACCCTTTCATAATGTCAAATATTGTTAGGCAAGTTTATTATGTTCCTTATCCTTCATTTGTGCCACGTAAACGAGGGTGTTGTGTTGTAATAAAAACAAAACCATTGGGTCATATTGAAACTGACGATCTAGTGGAAGATGTTGCTTACCAAGTTGATGAAGTTGAAGTAATTAACGATGTGATTCCAGATGAACACACGACAAGTTTGTCTGATACAATGGTTGAGGGGCATCAAGTTGATGAGGATGAAGGTCATGATGATTCTGGATCCGAGGATAATATCACATCAAATGATGAGGATGATATGGATGACGAGCATGACGATTTAGAATAGTGAATATGTATCAAATGAGAAATGTATTTTGTAATTTTACTTAATGAACCATCTATTGAAAGAGTTAATGAATATATGAGAAATGTTTCTTGTAATTTTACTTAATGAACCAACTATTGAGAAATGTTTCTTGTCATTTTACTTAATGAATATATGTGTATTCTCTATAAATAGGTAAAATGCCACCTAAGGATACTGGTAAGAAGTCCAAGCATACAAGGGTAGTAGTATGTCAGTCACCTCACTCTGCCATGTGTCCTCCCCCGCAGACTCAGGTTCATCCTATGTCCATGGATAATACTCAGCCTTTTACGCCATTACTCTCCTCCCAGTATCCTCTTCAGTTCCCATCTGGGAGTCCGTCTTTTATTAGCCCATCTGGGACCCCATCTTTTGTTAGGCCACCTGGTTTTCCATTCCAGCAGGGTCAGGTGCCCTCATCCTTCCAGCAGAGTGGAGGATACAGTTTTCCATTTCCCACACAGATGTCTTCATTCGTCCAGCAGACTGGAGGATCCAGCACCCCACTTCCTACACAGATGCCCCCATCCATCCAGCAGACTGGAGGATCCAGCACCCCACTTCCTACACAGATGCCCCCATCCGTCCAGCAGACTGGAGGATCCACCTCTTCACGACCCACACAGACTGGTCGCACCCCACATCCCACACATGTACCTGCGCCCGATGATCATGTAGAGGTGGGTGATGGTGATATTGGTGTGGACGATGATGAGATAGATGGGAGAGATCTTCGAGGGGATGATGATCCGAGTGAGATTACTACCATTGATGGGAGATTTTGGATTTGGCCTGAAGGAAACTCGTAAGTTTCTTATTTATTGATTTTTATTTATAAGTACACATTTCCATTTTAAATATAATTTTATATAATTAATGCTAATTCAATTATTGTTGTTTAGTTTTGGACCGAGTCGGACTGCTGCCAATGTTATAAGCTATATAATTCAGCAGAATTATAAGAAATTGTATAAGACTTTTAGAGAAGTTAAGGATAAAGACGCATGGTTTACGCAATTTCAGGTATCATTAATTTATTTGTTAAGGTATTGTTATTTAAATGACTTTTTTTATTATTGTTATAATTTATCTAACTATTTATTTTAATGTCATACAACATTGCAGGCGAAATGTGTTTGGGATCCACTGGACCATGAAAAAGTAAAAAAAAATTACTTTGGCAGGAGTTCAAGACGACTTTCTGACATGCTACGACGTGCTAGAGAGCGTTTTTTACTGTTGGGCATCCGTCCCAAATGGATAGGCAAAGAAATTTTTGATGATCTTCTTAAGTATTGGGAATCGGATGAATTTAAGGCTAAATCTGAAAATGGAAAGAAGATGAGGGCATCAGAAAAAGGGGGTTGCCTTAATGCTGTTGGAAGTATTAGTACTGCTGAGCATTCTCGACGCTTGGTAATTATTACCACTTTTTAAAGTCATATTTTGATTTATAACATATATTATTAATTTAAGTTAAATTTATTATTTAGGCTAAGCGTTTGGGGAGACAACCACTAATGACTGAGCTGGTTACCCAAACTCGGACAAAGAAATCAGGGGATTTTGTTGACGAGCGTACAAAAAATGCTTTGGTAAGTAAATTTATGTTGTTTATATTTTTTTTTAATTTGTTAGCAACTTAGTGACAGGATTTTCATGTGGCAAGTGAGATGTTGTGGCGTTAGAATCACGTGGCAACTGATAAGTTGTGGCGTTCAAATCACGTGGCTATTTTTTTTATTCTTTATTTTAATTTAATTTAATTTAATTTAACTTATATTAACTTGATTTTTTTAATTGTATGTGTAGGACGATTATCAGGTCAGGATGGCAGAATTTCTGACCCATAATCCTCAGTATACTCCTCCTCCAGGACAACCGGTTCATCCAGATGTGGATTTCTATATTTGGAGTCAAACTATTGGGGGAAAGGGGGATAACGGGTGCTTTTTTGGTGGTGGAAATTTGGCGGGCACCTTGAGGAGTGGGGATAGAACTCTGTATCAAAGAGCTATGGACGGTGAAGGTGGGTCACGTCAAACAAATTTGACACCGCAGCAGGTAGAAACGATAAGACAATTGGCTAGACGCGAGTCAGAGGAACGTGAGGCGGCATTGAAGGCCCAAATGGAGGCGACATTGAAGGCCCAAACGGACGCAATAATGGAGACAATGGCGAAGAGGAAGGCTGATATGGAGGAGCAAATGCGGCAATTTATGCAAGCATTTGGTGGAAATCGCAACGATGGTGGTCAATCGAGAAATAATGACAACCAAGATGATGATGTCTACTATTCCGACCCGGATGAACCAAATATCTAGTCTTGTTTTTATTTTCTTTTTAGTTTTTAATTTGTGTACTAATGAATTTATACTTATATATTATATTTAGACATATTTAATTTAAATTTTAGTTTATTAATTTCATTATATTAAGTTTATTAATTTATATATTTAGTAATATTGAATTATTAATTTTATAAATTTGATTTATAATATTGAATTTAGTAAATTTTATTAATATTAAATTTAAATTTAATTTATATATTTATTAATATTGAATTATATATAATAATAAAAAAATTTAAAAAATTAAAACACCAACTTTAGCGACGTGAAATTCCTGTCACAAATTAGTGACGTGAAATTCACGTCGCAACATACAACGTAAATATTAAAAATAATATAAGTTAGCCACGTGAAATGCATGCCACAATTTTAGCGACGTGAAAAGCATGTCACTAATTAGTGACGTGAATATCACGTCGCAACCAATTTACTGCAATTTCTGCACACTTTCTGCACACCTGCTCTGACTTTGTCTGCAATGTTTTCCATCAAACTATTTGCGATGTGAAAATCACGTGGCAAATTAGTGACATGAAAATCACGTCACAACAATTTGCCACGCGCTCTCCTGCGACGTAAATGGCCACGTCGCAAAAAAGCTGTAGTGACATGATTTTAGGTGTTGCGGCGTGGAAAACACGTCACTAATAGCAACATATTTTGTAGTGCTCCCATAAGAGTTGTTTAAGCAGAGATTCGAGATGATACCTATCGGAGCTTTGAAAAAGGAAAGATAATATACCAGGACAGCAGACAAGGCCGATTTGATGATAATCACTCTTCCCCCTATGGACAATTGGCTATGTTTCCATCTTGATAATCTGGATCTTACTGTGTCTATCACTGGCTGCCAAGTCGAAATTCTCGTCGGATTTACCCCGATCGGAAGGCCGGGGTACTTGAAAGGAATGGATCCAACTTTACAGTTCAGAATACTTGCCGCCTTTTCTAACCAAGTTTTCGGGATGTTAATCCCAATCAACGAGCTCGTTTAAAAATTCACCTTAACACCTGACATCAACTCGAATAACTTAAGGGTTGCCTTTATGATTCGAATGTTGCCCCACCCTTTTTTGCCAATGATTATTGTGTCGTCGGTGTATTGAAGATGTGAGAAGCACTCGTCACCGTCTTCAAACTTGTAGCCTGAAAAATCACCCAAATCCACTGCTTTCTTCATTAAAAGACTTAATCCTTCAGCAGCCAACACGAAGAGAAATGGAGATAAGGGATCTCCTTGTCTGAGCCCTCTTTTCATCTCAAATTCTTTTGTCGGACTACCATTCACGAGAACTGATATGGAATTTGATTTCAAGCATTCTGAGATCCAATTCCTCCATTTCGCGTGGAATCCCATCTTTTGCAAAACGAATAGAAGAAAGTTCCAATCAACTGAGTCGAATGCCTTTTCAAAATATACTTTTAACATCAGCACTTCTTTTTTCCTTCTTTTTGCCTCATCTATGATTTCATTCGCAACGAAGATTTTGTCGAGTATTTGTCTGCCTGATATGAAAGTTGACTGTGATTCTAACACTACCGAATCGATAACCTTTTTCAGTTTATTTGTAAGAACCTTGGAGATGAGTTTGTAGATGCATCTAATTAGTGATATAGACCTGAAATCTGTCACTAGGCATGGCAACGGGGTGGGTTTAGCTAGCCCTACACCCGCACCTGCACCCGCCACCCTGTTACGGACCCGCCCCCGCCCCCAAACCCAGTCGGGGTGAAAATTTACCACTCAGACCCGCCCCCGATGGAAACGGGTTTGCCCGCTCCCGCCCCCACCCTAAAAAAATGATTTCTTTTAAATAGTAATAAAAATTAATAATTTTATTAAAAACTTAACCATTTTAATAATAAACTTGTTTCTAAATATGAGGGTTTGAGTGAATGGTGAGAAATGACTAATGTGGATTTTTAATTACTTTTCTAAAAGTGAAAAAATATGTAATAAAATAATTTAAATATGGGTATTAAAGTAAATACCATAAGACCGGGCGGGGGCGGGGGCAAGTGCGGGCGGGTAGTAGCATCCCCCCGCCCCCGCACCTGCACCCGTAATTACAAACCGGGTTTTTCTTGTACCCGCACCCGCACCCAATCAAATCGGGTTTTTGTAACACCCTTCTACCCAACAGATATTCACAATAATATAACAATAATTATCAGAGTAAAATCCCATAAGGGCGTCACATTTCGTCATAAAACATCACATAATAACATCTTGCTCCGTAACACGAGTTATAATCACCAAAATTAAATCATTTACTATGCAGCGGAAAACTTCAAGAAAACATCATAAATCATAACATCAAAAGTTTTTAAAACAAATTCAAAACATCATAACATCATCAATAACAGAACACTATGGTTCGACTCAAACGTCCCGACCTGATGTTACATATCAGAGCAAGACCCTCTACTCAACCAAAATAAACAAAAGTACTTTAAGTAAGCTCTTCACGCACCAGAAGCTAATCCTGATCACCTGCACGTTACCCACGTGGAGACAACATTCAAACAGGCAGGGTGAGTAATCATAAACCAATATACAAGATATAAGATAAGAAATAATAATGTAGCATGCATCTTAATAAAACAACATCGTCATTAATACATCATCATCATTATACATCATGAAATCATGTCATCAACATCATTCATTCATAGTCATGCAATGCCACATAATATGAAATGCACAACACTGACTCATGCATGTGGTACCAATTCGTCATGTTTGATGGACACTGGGTCATCACCCTCCAAAGATCTCCACCAATAGGATCGATTCTACACAAGAACCGGAGCAACGTCATACATTTCAATCCACACAATGGGATTGAAGCCACCACTGGACCGAAGTCCTAAAACCGTCACTGGACCGGAGTCCTAAATGATATGGATGCATGATACAAACGTCATAATCGTCATCATCACAAAATCGTCACATTGCATCATCATTCATAAAAATCTCATTAAGCATCATGGTCACACATCATTATATACATCATAAATCGTCATAATATGTCACAAACATCATGTTATCTCGTCATCATCACGCATCAAAAGTCATCATAAAACATCAAGGCACAAAGCATCACAAGGTTGGAAAGAAAAGAAATTAAAACAAAGCCACTGCTCCTGCTCGCCTGGAGCTCGCCCGGCGAAGCAGCGCGCTCTCCTGGGTTTCGCTCGGCGAAGCATCTCCCCCATACAAAATCCAATGGCTCACATTTCCCTCTCTCCCTTCGCTTCTATTTCGCCTGGTGAAGCCACTGGCTTGCTTGGGTGTTCGCCCGGCGAAGCTGGGGCGAAACATCTCCCCCCATATAAAATCCAAAAACCCCTTTTTTCCACCTTCCCTTCACTTCCTCTTTCGCCCGGCGAGGTTGGGGCGAATTCGCTTCTCTCGGAGAGACGGGAATTTCGCCCAGCGAAAGTGTGCGAACCTGCAACTTCTCAGTTGCGATTCTGCACCCTCTTAGACCCCAAAAGGTCTGCGATTTCAACACAAAACAGTCCAAAGAGCTCATAATTCATCACAGATACATCACACAACAACAATACATCAAGATAAGTTTTTATCCCTAACATCTAACACCTCCCAAAACCCCAATTCCGTCATGAACTCGTCAAATTTACCCGAAACCCACTACCTACATGTTTCTACACCTATATCAAATATAATGATAAAAGATTTCTCCCCATACCTTAGAATAATAGCTTTCTGATTCCTCCTCTCTGAGCCCTAGCCTTCTTCTCCTTTTCTTCAGAGCGTTTTCTCCAAACTGATCGTACCAAGAATGACTTCTCACTCTCTCTAATTCCTTTTGTCCAACTTACCCTTAGGACCCCTAATATGATTTTCCAACCTTGTCCTCACTTATTCTCGCACAATTACCACTTAGCTCTTCCTTTTATTTTTAAATAATAATAATAATAATTTAAATAACATTATCACATTATTCCATTATTATTATCGAAATAATCCCTAATAAATCATATACTCCTAACATCATCAACACACCCTTATCATCGTCAATACCCCACAACATCAATCATCATACATCACAATAATTCACCAAAAATTCACTAAAGTACGAATATTTAAAATAAACCAATTAAATAAATATCTACTGATTTTGGGGGGTTACAATTTTCCCCCGTTAATTTTGGGTCGGGTCCGGGCGGACCCGGGTTTTCTTGCCATGCCTATCTGTCACTTTCATTGGATTTCTCTTCTTAGGGATTAAGACTATGAACGAACTGTTTGCCCCTCGGACGATTCTTCCATTAGTGTGAAATTCTGTCATGATACGAATGAAATCCAATTTGATATTTTCCCAAAATTCTTTTATGAATCTGAAATTCACACCATCTGGCCCTGGGCTTTTAAAGCTGTCACATTCTCATACTGCTCTTCAGATTTCCTCTTCGGTGAATTCTTTGATCAGCTCCTTGTTTTCAATGTTGTTAACTCTCTTGAAGTTCATATTTCTTGGTAGTGGTCTCGACCCCTTGGCTGAATACTGCTTTTGGAAATGATTAACAATTACGCTTTTTATGTCGTTTACCTCGTTCAAAATTTCACAGTTTTCTTCCAAACTTAAGATTTTGTTCTCTCTTCTTCTCTTGTTGATACAACCATGGAAATACTTGGTGTTTGCGTCTCCTTCCTTTAACCATCTCACTCGAGATTTTTGCCATTGGATGCTGCAATTGAGGTTTGACAGTTTAAATAATTGATCCCATCTTTGCCTCTTAGCTAAAACCTCCTCTTCGGATAGACTAACAGATTTAACTTTTTGTTCAAGTCTGTTTAGATCCTTATTTGTTTCTTTGATTCTTTCTCTGATATTTTGTGTGTGGTCTTTATGCCAGACTTTAAGCCGCTCCTTTATCAACTTTAGTTTTTCTTTTAGGGCATACATGGCCCAACCTTCTACCTTCAAGTCTCTCCATTGATCACAGACGAAACTGTGGTAGCCTTCTAAATTCTGCCAGCATCTTAGCATTTGAAAAGGTTTTGGACCCCACTTTTTTTGGACCTCACAAAGCATGATTGGGCAGTGGTCCGGAAGGCCTTTATCGAGGCACCACTGTTTACTTGATAGCCATTCATTGCACCAAGATTCTGAGAGTAGAAACCTGTCGATCCTACTTGAGGCGGATCCGTCGGATTTGGACCAAGTGAATTTCCTGTCGTGTAAAGGGAGGTCGATTAGATCGGTCTCGCTAATGAAATCTTCGAAATATATAATCTCTTCTCTGTGAATGGCTTCACCAGAGCCACTCCTTTCAGATATTTCCTGTATAACATTAAAGTCTTTTGACAGACACCATCTTTTTTCTTTCTTTGGAATGATTATAGCTTTTAACGCTGCCCAAAGAACTCTCTTTCTTCTTGTATCACAAGGGACATATACGTTTACTATATTGATTTTTTTTTATCTTCTCCCCATTCCACTTCGATCCATAATAAATGATCCAAAGTAGTTGTTTTCAGAACTGATAGGGTGTTGTTGTTCCACATAATCAGTAAACCTCCAGACCTTCCTTCTAAAGATTTGAAGGCAAAGTTAAACTCTGAATTTCCCCACATGTGAAGACATTGGCTTTTCTCCAAGATTTCCAGTTTGGTTTCTTGAATACATATGACATCCGGACTGTAGATTTGAATTAATTGCTGGATTTATTTTTTCTTGACCAGACCACCTAAACCCCTAATATTATAACTTATGAGCTTCATGATTAGAGAAAATTAAGGCCTTCCGGTCCTTCGACAGAAACTTCCAATTCAGGAAATTCCCACTCCACTCTTTTCCCCATCACTAGCTCTTAGATGATTTCAGCTTCCTCTCCTTTGTGAAGAAGTCTATATTCTTTCCCCAGGTCTCATACATCTTTTTCCACTTGTTTAGCTTCTCCATGTAAGAGAATCCATATCTTTTTGTCTTGTTCATTTTCTGTCAAAACAAAGTTGTGTTTAGCTTGTACCTGATTTTGCTTGTGTCTTTGGCGGCAAGTACAACTAGTTGCTTCTTTATTCCTTTGTCTTAGCAATTTCCTCTTTCCATCTTAAAACAAATCTCTCTCTCTCTTTCTCTCTCCTCATTCACCTTTTCATCTTTCCTCTCTACAAAGGCTTCTTCACTATCACCCTCGTCCGAGAAGTAGCGGCGCACGGCCGCCGCCGCTGTCTTCTCCAATGACACCCCTCTAAACGTGAAACTAGTAACACACACCCTTACTCAAATCTCATGGTGACAGCGAATCTGAGCTTAGATTCCCCTTAATCGTTCTCAAACACCCAGATCGGTATTCAAAGACTCAAAACCTAACTATTCCCAAAACTCAACAATACTCTAAACTTTCAATGCCAAACTTCTTTGGCCTAAATCCCTGAACACGAGCCACAAAAAGAGACCACCAACCAAGATACAAGCTCCAAAACGAAGAAGATGAACAAGCTAGTTCAATGGATTTCGAGCGAGATAAAAATTAGTCAAAAAGGAAACCAAACGAGCCAGCACAAGAGAAAAAAGAACGACAATGCCGGCAGAATACAAAGGTCTACAGGGTGTTTTCGGTTACCTATTGGAGTCTCTTTAACGAAGCTTTCACAAAGGTAAAAGGCTTAACTCCCGCTCTGCTTTACTCCATATTTCTCCCTCTTATTTTGCTACTTGTATCGATTGATTGTTGTTAATGTAGGCTTGAGCTCACTTTATTTAGCATTTCAGTGAGAAAATTAAAAAATGTGTTAGATTCCTACTTGAGCTTTAAGTATGGGTTGAAGGGAAATTCTGCAGTTTTCTTTTTAGGGTTTTTCTTCTGCTTGTTCTCTCTCTGTTACGAATGAATAATAACGAATTAATAATAAAGAATATATAGGATGCAAATTAGGGTTTGGGTTGTGATTTGATTTTGTTGGTGAGTTGGATATCGTACAAGGTTATTACTGAGCAGTGGAATGTGTCTTTGTACTATTTTGCGGCCATTGTGTATCATGTTTTGTCTGTAGTGAGTACAATGGCCCCACATGAATTCTCTTGCTGCCTTTTTCTTTTTCTTTTTCTTTCTTGTAAATAGTATGAAATGTATGTTAAATGAATGAGTGAACGTGTTATGAATTTTGAATGGTGAATGAAGCTTGCTTGCACATGAGTTTTGATGCATGAATTGAATGGTATGCTTGGAATGAGTTTAATAGGTTTGAATTTGAATTAGGAATTGAAATGAATTGAATTAGAATTTGAATGAGTAGAATTTGTATGATCATGGATGAATTAAAAATGCTTGAATGACATGAATGCTTGTACATGATGTTGCCAATTTGATTGGATATGAATTGATATGAATGAATGTGAATGTGTTGATATGATGAATTTGAACGTGTATGAAATGGTGATTTTGGACCTTGTTTTGGAATGATGATGAATTGAATTTTGTTTTTTAGTGCAACTTGAATTAATTAGAATGTGTTGTGAATAAGGATGCCTTGAAACAAAGTATTAAACGGTTTTTTTATGATTAAGAAATGCACAAGGGTTAGGGTTAAAGGAAAAAATAAGAGAAACACAACAAGGATTGGTTATAAACCGTTATTCTTTCCTTTCTCCTTGAAACAAGGATTACAAGTATACAAGAATAACAAACTAACCTCTCTCACCCTTATTAGGTTTTGTCACACTTTAGAATGAGAGACTAACATGTTATTTATAATAAAACCTAGCACACTAAACTAATGGGCCTTAAACAAATTACCCATTACAAGCTAACTTAGGGTACAAGCTAACTTAAATAATTAGATCCTTAACACAAGGCCCAATTCAATATGCTAACAAACCTAGCAATATTAACTAATGCATGCGAACAGATTTCAACCTCATGCTTAACTAGAGTTCGATCCAATATCTCACAAATCTCCACCTTGGATCTAACTCTACCATCAAGAAAAAACGGACTAGTTTTCTTCATGCAGCTTTATCAGCTGCATACAGTGGAAAAACTTGCAACTTGGCAACATCTTGGTGATCATATCAGCAGCATTATGATATGTCGAAACCTTCACCACTTGGGCTTCTCCACGCTTGATTACCCCTCTGACGAAATGCAGCCTCACATTAATGTGCTAGGTTCGCTCATGGTAGGCTGAGTTCTTCGACAGGTGTATTGCACTTTGACTATCTCATTTAACAGTGATAACTGGACCTTGAAGTTTCAACTCCTTTGCAAAACCTTCAAGCCACAACGCTTCCTTCACGGCTTCAGTTAAAGAAATATATTCCGCTTCAGTGGTTGATAAGGCAACCACCTTCTGAAGTGTTGCTTTCCAACTGATTATTGTCCCAAACATAGTGAACACATATCCAGAAATAGATTTTCTGGAATCCATACAACCTACATAATCAGAGTCGACATATCCTTTGATTGCTGCTTTACTATCATCACCCAAGGCTCCACCATAAATTAGGACTCTATTCAGAGACCCATTTATGTACCTTAAAATCCACTTCAATGCTTGCCAGTGAGCCTTTCCAGGATTTTCCATGTACCTGCATACAAGACTTACTGCATATGCTATGTCGGGTCTAGTACAGACCATAGCATACATCAAAGAACCAACTATATTAGCATATGGAATGCTATTCATATAAGTTCTTTCGACATCAGTACTGGGACACTGATCTATACTCAGCTTGAATTGAGGGTTTCTCGGAGTCACAACAAGCTTTGAATTTGACATACCATACTTTTCGAGAATCTTCCGTAGGTATGCCTCTTGAGATAAGCATAATTTTGACTGTTTTCTATCTCTTCGGATGTCAATCCCAAGAATCCTGGACGCAACTCCCAGATCCTTCATTTCGAACTCCTTATTGAGTTCAGCCTTCACCCTCATTACCTCTTCGACATTGTTTCTTGCTATTAGAATATCATCCACATAAAGCAACAAAATAACAAATGAATTACCAGGTCGAAATCTGAAGTAAACACAGTGGTCAAACTGACTTCTAATGAAACTTATGTGTGCCATGAACTTGTTGAATCTCCTATTCCACTGTCGAGGAGATTGTTTTAGTACATATAAAGATCTCTTCAGTTTGCACACATAATCTTCCTTCCCCTTTTCGACATACCCTTCAAGTTGCCTCATTAGGATTGTTTCATCTAGATCACCATACAAGAACGCAGTCTTCACATCCATCTGTTCCAGTTCAAGGTCGAACTATGCCACCATGGAAAGCAACATTCTAATGGACCTGTGCTTCACAACAGGAGAGAACACATCATTGAAGTCGACACATTCTTTCTGAGTGAACCCCCTAACAACCAACCTTGCCTTGTATCTCTTCGACGCCACTCCTTCGATTCCTTCCTTAACTTTGAAAATCCATTTACAACTGACTAACCTGGCTCCAGCAGGTTTCTTGATCCATTCCCACGTGTTGTTGTCATGAAGGGATTTCATCTCATCATCCATGGCCTTCAGCCATTCAGTCTTCTTTCGACTCCTCATAACTTCCTTATAATCTCTAGGTTCTTTGTCGAGAACCTCACTTGCAGAGATTAAGGCATAAGCTATAAGATCTGCATACCCAAGTCTCTGAGGTGGCTTGATGACTCTCCTCGACCTGTCTCTTGCTAGCAGGTAGTCATTATCAGTCTCCTCATCTCCGACAGCATGTTCTGCTTCTTCTTCGACTTCATCTGGGGTACGCAATTCAACATCAACATGCTCCACCTCAACAGGAATCTCTTCCTATTCCAGCTCTTCGTCAGCATCATCAGTTTTCTTGAAAGCCATCTCAGCTTCATTGAAAACTACATCTCGACTAGTGATACACCTCCTGTGACCTGGCTTTAGGCACCATAGCCTATAAGCTTTGACTCCTTCAGGGTATCCCGTGAACATTCACTTTAGAGCTCTAGGTTCGACCTTGTCTTGCCTAATGTGAGCATAGGCCACACAACCAAATACTTTCAGTATGTCGAGACTAGGTGGATTTCCCGACCAAACTTCTTCAGGTGTCTTCATTCCCAAGGCAGTCGAGGGACATCTATTTATCAGATAAGCTGCTGTCGAAACAGCCTCTGCCCAAAACACCGTCTTCAATCCAGCACTAACCAACGTGCATCTAACCCTTTCAAGGATTGTTCGATTGAATCTCTCAGCTAAGCCATTTTGTTGAGGAGTACCTGCTACAGTCTTATGCCTTGCAATCCCAGACTCAACACAGTAACTGTCGAACGCTTCGTTGCAGAACTCAAGGCTATTGTCGGTTCTCAACCTCTTAACCTTTCTTCCAGTTTGAGTTTTGACCAGAACCTTCCAACTTTTGAAATTCTCAAAAGTTTCATCCTTCGTCTTCTGAATGAATACCCATAACTTTCTGGAATAGTCATTAACGATGGATAGAAAATATCTTGCACCTGAGTGTGAAGGATTCCTTGCAGGCCCCCAAAGATCAGCATGAATGTAATACATGGATCTATGTGTTCTTTGATTACCTTTGTTAAACTTCGCCCTACAGGATTTACCAAATACACAAGATTCACAAAACTCAAACTTTTCGACTTTGTCACCACCTAGCAGGTTCTGCTTCCCCAATTCGACCAGGCCTCTTTCGTTGACATGGCCCAATCTCATGTATCATAATTCTGTCTTCGACACAGGTTTCGTGGATGCAATATTTGTCGAACCACTTACAACCTCAGCCTCAAGGGTATACAAGCCTTGTTTCTTCACGCCTCTCAAGACTTCCTTTGATCCCTTCATGACTCTTAGGATACTTTTCTCTCCTTGGAAAACATATCCCTTCCTGTCGAATTCACCAAGAGAAATTGAATTTCTCTTCAAATCAGGTACATACCTGACTTCAGTCAATAACCTTATTGACTCATCATGGAGCTTGAATCTCACATATCCAATACCTGCAATTTTGCAGGATTTGTTGTTTCCCAGCAGCACAGATCCACCATCTTGATCACATAGCTCTTCGAACAATTCTCTGTTTGGAGTCATGTGCCAAGTGCAACCTGAATCCATAATCCACTCTTTTCTTGAGTCGCCGTTTAAAACTACAAGGACATCAGATGAGTCAAAGTTATCTTGAACAATGGATGCGTTGCCATTATCCTTACCTCCATAATCTTTCAGGCGTTCTGGGCACACCTTTCTTGTGTGACCCTCCTTCTTACAATGATAGCATCAAAAACCAGATGCTTCGCCACTATAAGACTTCTGCTGACTTTTACCTTTCTTCTTGTCGAACTTAGCATCTTTTCGCAAGAATTTTCCCTTAACGGCCAAACCTTCACCAACCGTCGAAGGTTTATGCTCCTTTGTTCATTCAGGTCCTTAGAGTACAGGGCTGATTGAACTTCTTCAAAGCTCAGGGACTCCCTTCCATACAAGAGAGTTTCTTTGAAGTGAGCATGTGTTCTGGGCAAAGCACACAACAGCAACAGTGCTTGATCTTCATCATCGATCTTCACATCAATATTTTCAAGATCAAGAATCAACTTGTTGAACATATCCAACTGCTCAGCCAAGGCTTTGTCTTCACTCATCTTGAATGAATACAAAGCTTGCTTCAGGTAGAGTCGATTCACCAGGGATTTAGTCATATACAAATTTTCGAGTTTCACCCATAATCCTGACGCCGTAGTCTCCTTTGATACCAGTCGAAGAACCTTATCACCAAGGCTCAACAGTATTGCACTGTGGGATTTCTCGATCATGGTCGTATTTTCTCTTTCCGTTAACGCAACGTTCATGGCTTTGTCCCTTCAACGCTTCCAAACAACCCTGCTGAACCAGTAGGGCTTTCATCTTCAAGCGCGATAGACCGAAATCGTTCACTCCGGTGAACTTTTCAATCTCATACTTTGTTGAAGACATCTTCTCCATACTCACCGCACCAATTTGTTGTGAATAAGGATGCCTTGAAACAGAGTATTAAACAGTTTCTTTATGATCAAGAAACGCACAAGCGTTAGGGTTAAAGGAAAAAACAAGAGAAACACAACAAGGATTGGTTATAAACTGTTATTATTTCCTTTCTCCTTGAAACAAGGATTACAAGTATACAAGAATAACAAACTAACCTCTCTCACCCTTATTAGGTTTTGTCACACTTTAGAATGAGAGACTAGCATGCTATTTATAATAAAACCTAGCACACTAAACTAATGGGCCTTTAACAAATTACTCATTACAAGCTAACTTAGGGTACAAGCTAACTTAAACAATTGGATCCTTAACACAATGCCCAATTCAATATGCTAACAAACCTAGCAATATTAACTAATGCATGCGAACAGACTTCGGCCTCATGCTTAACTAGAGTTCGATCCAATATCTCACAGAATGAAACTTGAATGTGTTTTGTAGTGAAACTTGATTTAGTTGGAATGAAATTTGAATGTGTTTTTGTAGTGAAACTTCATTTAGTTGGAATGAAATTGAACTTGAACTTTGAACTTTGAACATGAAACTTGATTGGAATTGAAATGTGAAATGCTTGAACTTTGAACATGAAACTTGAATTGGATTTGAACTTGCACATGAAACTTGAATTGGATTGGATTGAATTAAAATTGAAACTTGATTGTTTTGAATGTGATGGATGAACTTGAAATGATTTGAAGGAGTTTGAATTAGATTGTAACATGATTAATAGGCTTGAATTTTAAATTGGAATGGATGCTTGAGCATGACATGAATTTGAATGTAAAGTTTGATGATTTTGAATGTGAAATAAGCTTGGTGTTGTCATGTTGCTATGCACGTGGGGCTGTTTTGTGCTTGTAATCTTGGCTTCATCTCATCCTAACTCAATGTGTTTTTCCTTGTAGGTGAGCTACTACGTGATCAATGGCACGGCTAAGAAGAGTATGAAGTTTGGCCATGAAGGTGAATTTGCAAAAAAATGGCAAGGAAATAATGGCAAGAAACTTGGTACTAAGGATGGTTTAGGATAAGAAAATGCTTAGGATTTCTTTGTAATCAAGCAAGAAAATTGTAGTTTCAAGTGTCATGCTATTTCTTTATAACTTGTAATATGTCATTGAGTGTAGCTTTGACATGGATTTTGAAGTGAGAATGTAGCCTTGATATGAATTTGGGATGATAACTTGCCATGAACTTGGATTTGTCATTAGGTCTTTGAGTGAAATTGTAACTTAGAATGGATTTGGATTTTAATTTTGGATTTTTGAATGAGATTGGAACTTAGAACCTTGAATGTGATATGAATCTTGGAATTAAGTTCACAATTAGGAAATTGGAACTTAAAAATTGTAACTTGGAGTTGAGCTTGCACCTTGTTTTTTGGAAATTTGAACTTAGGAATTATGACTTGGAATTGAATTTGAATCTTGGAAGGAAATTTGAACTTTATAACTTGGACATGAGTTTGTAATTTTTTGACATGAATTTGGATCTTTGAATCTTAAAATTGAAATCTTTGGATGGAATAAAATTTGGTTATAAAATTGAAGTATTGAATGGAATTGAAAATGAATTGGAATATTGGAAAATTGCCATGGAATTTCGATCTTGAAATTTTGATTTTTGAATGAATGTGAAATGGATTTTGAAATTTGGACATTTGGTATGGAACTTGAATTTAAAATTTAAATCTTGAAATGGACTTGTAAATTGAAATGAGATTGGATCTTGAAAAAGAAATGGCAACTTAAATTTGAATGAATCATTGAAATGAACTTGCATTTGACTTTGTGAATTTTGACATTGGATATGGAAACTTGGGACTTGAATATATGAACATGATGTGGAAATGGTGACTTGAATATTGAATTTGGATTAGAATGAATTTAGATTTGAAATTTGCCATGAATTTGAAACTTGGAAAGTATGGATATGAACTTAACTTGAACTTGAAATTTGAACCCTCATAACCTTTGAACCTCTATCAAAATCAAGTTAAAAGGAAGGAAAATTGCTCCATATTCAAGAACCTCATCTTAATCTTACAAGAAGGTCTTGAACCAAGCATAAGTGATTTAAAGCTTCTTGAAGCTTGTGTTGTTTCAATTGATCAGAAGTAAGCCAATACTGAGCATTAGGTTTCTTGATTTCTAACTTGTTAAGTTAGAATGAAAGAGGAAAACAAACTTGTTTACTGCAGGTGCTGTTATTTTAATATATAGTAGTAAGATATTCGTGCTTCCGCACGGGTAAAATTATTTGATACAGTATAAAATATATTTAAATGTACATTTGGAACGTTATAAAATGTATTTATATACGTGTTTAAATTTAAATTAGCTATTAATTATAAAATGAACAATTATTATATAAATTCAATTGTATTAAAATACAAATAGAAAAAAAAATCTTGAGATAAAAAAAAAGAAATATTTAATATTTGATTATAAGGATTTTATCTTTCAAGTTAAAATAATTATTAATTAAAATAAAATATGGATTGTGTTTATAGTGACCCGTGAAATAGAAAGTTTATTTGATACAATATAAAATGTATTTATATACAGATGTATTAAATAATCATGCAAAAAAAACTCGCGAGATGAAGAAAGACAAAAAGAAAATTTTGATGCGATAATGACCCGTGAGATAAATAAATTATTTGGTGCGATATAAAATGTATTTAGATACAAATGCAAAATTTAAAATGATATGCTTAATTGTAAAATGAACAATAATCATATAAATTAAATTGTATTAAATAATTACATAAAAAGAAAAAAAAATATTCATAAGATGGAGAAAGAAAAAATAATAATATTTAAATACAAGATAATGGTTAATTAAAATAAAATAAATATTATGTTGATAGTGACCCGTGAGATAAATAAGTTTTTTATTTTATTAAAATTAAAAAATAGATTATTAATATTTTTAGCGATAATAAAAAATATAGTGAAAAAAATTAAAATGAAAGTGAGAAAGTGTGGGAAAAAAAAGTGAAAATGATTTGAAATTTGAATGAAGAGATAGAATGAGTGTATGTAATATTTAATTTGAATGGTAAATAGAAGATAGTAAATAGTAGTCAATGTTAAGTCAACACATGACATGCAATTTTGAAAAGTCATTTTTTATTTTGGATGAATTTGCTAGTTACAAAATAACATTTTCATAATGTATTTTATTTTTGGTAGAAAGACAATTTGGATAATTCATGGAACCTTTTAATAATTGGTGGAATAGATTGATTACTATTACTAGGGGTGGACATTAGAAGACCATCCGACGGTAACCGACCGAACCGAATGGCATTTTGATGAACGGTTCAGGTTACAGCGGGTTTCGGGTATTTAGGGAGCATGCAGTTGGGTAGTGGTGGATAGTGGTGGTCGGGTTCGGTCATGCATTTTGGACCCGTCGGAATCCGGGCCCGACCGATTCACATCAGAAATTTGAGTCGACGAAAGGAAAATATGAGGCCCAAACATGCAATGGCCCAATTTCTTAAAAATTAGGGGTAGTTTCAGCCTTTTTTCATTTCCTTTATTCCCAAATTCAACATACTCACTCACTCACTCCTCTCTCATTGTGTCTTTCTTCTGCTAGGGTTTGTTCCCAAATTCAACATACCGTCGCCGCCACCACCACAACTACCTTCCTCCTCGTCAGTCATCGTTGAATCGCTCCAAGCTCCAAGTCATCACCATCATCCTCATCGTTGCGGCTTCCATGGCTATCTCAGTAAGTATTTACTCTCTCTCCCACTCATTTTTTTTGTTTTCTTCTTCACGATTTGTTTTGCTTGTTTTTACCTATACCTTTTATGATATATGTACTTTTGATTGTTGTTGTTCTTGTTTGGCTTTATAGAGTTGTTCTTGTTTGAATAACATTGTCATTCATTATCTTGACAGGTTCAAATTCAAGCCTGGAGTACCATATGAAGAACATGACTTTAGGCTTTTGAAGAGTGCGATTTGACAGGTTCAATTTGTAGCTGAACGTTATTACCTTTATTTCATCTCTAATCATTTTCATGACAGCACACTCTTTGTTTTAGCAGAAGATAAAGGTGGATGAGTTTAGTTTTGTGTTTTGCTTTTCTGAGGAAATGGAATACTAGAATTTCTTTTGGTTTTCTCAATTACAGTATTTTGGTAACTTTTTGTTCTGGTTAAATTAGGATTGTATTTTGAAAAAGCTAAACTTAGATTTTTTGTGTTATGACTTATAAGTTATAGATTTTAATATACTTTCTCATCTTGCGCGAGTTCTGAGTTTAATCGTACATTATCATCTTTAATCTTGTTTTAGTATCATATTAAATAAATTTTGATGTCCTTAAAAAGTGGCTTAAAAGATAAAAGTTATCAACAACATAAAAAATCTTAACGATGTGGGATCTAATACAACATAAAACCTTTATAGGGCATTTACTGTGGCTGGAAATTGAAACAAGAAGAAGTTGTACAGGTTACAATATTAATAAGCTATGCAGGAAGAACGTATTAAGGTAAAATATGGAATTTCACTTTATAACTATCTTAACTAATTCATAAGACAGTGGTGTCTGCTTTCTATTTCGTCACACACACTCTCTTAATTGGAAGCTTCTGTTTGTCATAAAACAATTTTAAATTTTCATAATTTGAATGAATTATTTTCTGAAGTCCGTGGCTAGGTAGTAACTAGTAACTTATTTCTTCTTTGGTTGGTGCAGAACCTTATCAGACTTGCCATTTCATAGAGCTTGGCGAATCAAAGTATACAGGTTTTTCTTCCCTCTAAGTTTTTACTTGTGTAGTGGTATCATAACTTGAAAACAAATGCTCCATAGTTCCTCTATATTCTGGAGTTTAACTGAATGGAATATGTTAATCAAATTTGCCATGTACTTCCTTAATACAATGTTGTCTTATTGTTCTTCAAGTATGATTAGGTGTGTGATTTTGTATGTTTCTTGAAGTATGCAAAATAACTATATTAAGCATGTTTAAGAACTTGTATGTTTAGGAAGTTGTAAGTTTAGAAAATAACTTTAGTGTTTGTGTTGGTTGCAAATTAGTGTATATGTTTGGTTTCTTATTTGTGTTTATTTTTGGATGTGCTTATTTGCTCAGTTATGGAGTAAGACACCCCCATTACCAATGAACATTCTCAAACCTCGCCCAATGTACCAACAACCACAACACCTATTGAACCAACCACAAATCTTCCGCCTATTCCGAAGAAAAGAAGACCTAATGCTAATGGTAATAGAAAGAGATCTGAGGTTTGGGACCACTTTAACCTCATTCCTAATAGTGATCCCCCTACTGCTGCCTGTAAATACTATCATCAAATGTACATGTGTGACTCTAAGAAACAAGGAACTTCAAATTTAAAGAGTCACATGAAAACATGCCCTAAGTATCCGTTGAACCTGTCAACTGACCCTACCCAAACAATCTTGACATTTTCAGCAACTCATGGAGTTGGGCTGGTTCCAGCAAGTTCTAGGTTTGATCCTGTAGGTTGTAGAAAGGGGTTGACTTATTTTATCATTTTGGATGAGAAACCCTTTATTACTGTTGAAGGAGAGAGGTTCAAGTACTTTTGTAAGCAAATGCAGCCCCAATTTTCTATACCATCAAGGAGAACCATAGCTAGGGACTATTTTCAATTATATCTTGATGAGAAAGTGAGGTTGAGGGCATTCTTTAAGTCTGATTGTAGTAGGGTGGCAATAACAACAGATTGTTGGACATCTGTCCAAAATCTAAACTACTTGACCCTCACTACCCATTTTATAGATAAGGATTGGAGTTACCACAAAAGGATAATTATCTTTACAGTTATTCCAAATCACCGTGGTAGAACTGTTGGTAAGAAGGTTGAGGAAGTATTGAAGGAGTGGGGGCTGAGAAATGTTTCTACCATTACGGTAGATAATGCGGCATCAAATGATGTTGCTGTTAAATATTTAGAGCAGAAAGTAAGAAACATGAATGGACTTTTAATGGATGGATTTGGGTTTCACATGAGGTGTTGTGCTCATATACTGAATTTGGTTGTGAGAGATGGATTAAAAGTAGCCAGCACCTCAATTTCAAGTGTTAGAAATGCAATTAGGTTTGTGAGATCTTCACCCCATAGAGCGTTAAAGTTCAAGGAACGTGTGGAATATGTCGGGATTACATGTAAGAAATCAGTATGTCTTAATGTGTCAACTAGATGGAACTCGACATATTTGATGTTAGATGCGGCTGAGAAGTTTCAAAATGCTTTTGATAAGCTAGAAGATGGGGATGAAGACTATAGGGATTTCTTTGACGGTGATTCCCCCCTAGTAGTCAAGATTGGGATAATGTTAGGGTTTTTATTAAGTTTTTGAAGAAATATTATGAAGCGACAAAGGTTTTTTCTGTTTCAACAAAAGCAAGTTTGCATACTGCTTTTCCATTCTTGGCTGAAATCTACATTGAACTTAAGAAATTGAACATGGATCTTAATAATGGATTGTTTGCTAATGTGGCACGGGACATGTTGGAAAAGTTTTGTAAATATTGGGTTGATATCACTAAGATGAACCAGCTACTTTATTTTGGTATTATTTTTGATCCCCGGTATAAACTAAGATATGTGGAATGGTGCTTTGATGATATGTTTGGAAAAGATTCAGACACTAAGAAATCTGTATTACAAGATATCAGTAACAATCTTTCAAAAATGTTCGATCTTTACAAACAAGCCTATGACATTGCTGAAGGCTCTGTCACATCTGTTGCAGCCGCTGTTTCTCATGGTGAAACGGCTGCCAGCGACGAATTACCCACATATATAGCTAGAGAAAATGCCTTTCAGGAACATTTGATGTCTATTGATTCAGTGGAAGAAGAAACCGAGCTTCAGAGTTACATTGAAGGAAAATGTTTAACTTTTAATGAAAAGGATAAAGAAAAATTTGACATTCTTTGTTGGTGGAAACATAATGCTGGTCAATACCCAGTTCTGTCCCAAATAGTTAGAGATATCATACCGACACCAGTTTCAACCGTGGCTTCTGAGAGTGCCTTTAGTACAGGTGGGAGGGTTTTAGAGGTGTATAGAAGCTCACTCAAACCAGAAATGGCAGAGGCTCTAATTTATGCACAGAATTGGTTGAGACCTTCCTTTTACCAATTCAAAGACTTGGAATTCAACGAGGACTACGAGATTTCTGAAGATGTCTTACAAGGTTTTGTTTCAATCTTTCTTTAGTGTTTTTAGTAATTTGTTTTGTAATATTTTACTCAATGTTTTTAAAAATGTATTATAGGATTTAATGAAACAACAACTGGAAGTGTGGCCCCGTCGTCGTCTCCGACTCAGTCACAGCTTTCTGGCTATGCCTAAAACAAATTAAGGTTGAAATAAACTTGTATTTTGTTAATCTGTGTTTGTTAAGTGTATTATGTATTCTAATGTTTTCTACTGTTTTTCAGCTATTTTTTGGATGTTTTGGTCTCATGAGAGACTCATTTTTTGAAGCCTTGAATAACACAACCAAACACTTTTTGAAAGATTATCAAAACAGTCCTGCACGTGAAGTTTTGGTGAGAATAATTTGTTAATTTTCCGGATTGTAATTTGCTGGAACAATTTGTTGATGTTTTGGATTGTAATATTGTTGCAGCTATTTTGGGATCTGTTGAAGCTTTTTTGTTGCAGGTAAATTTGATGGAACTATTAGTTAGGATTTTCCCAAATTTCATAAGAATCAATTGATTAAATTTCATAAGGATTTTTTCTTATTTGCTGGAACAGATTGCCTCTCATCATGCATCACTGTCAAATTCTTATCAAAAGAAGAAGCATCTATCAGTTGATGCTATTACAGGTCAAATTCTAATATTAATGGAGGTAAAATTGTTACATTTTGAGAAATTTGGAAAGTAGTCCGCCTGTAGGTTCACTGAAATATTACATTTTCATGTTACATTTGGTGACAAAACTTTTGATGTTACATTTTCATGTTTTCTCATGTGAATATTATTTTCTTTCAGGTACCTGAAATATTATTTTCTTGAATGATAGAAAGAAACTTGGAATTGGATGCACTGCAGTGAGGTGAACTTTATTTCATAACTACTCTATGAAGAATATTAATATCATTATCTGCTCCATGGAATTGGATAGTCAAAATGATAGTGTCAATGGCATTCGTGCATTTTGTAGGTATTTGGTGCATACCAATGGCATTTGTGCAGGATATTCACTATTCTCAGTTGTCGATGTTGCTATGCCACGCCCTTCAACCATGCCTAGAGCCTGGGCTTTCTTTTTGCTAGACCAGGATGGAAATTCACTACAGTCCATAGTTACAAGGCAGTTAAAGATTACCAAGTCTCACAGGATGGAAATTTTCATATAGTTATTGGATGTATTTATATGTTATTTGAACAACTTTTATTTGGTTGTGTTTGGCTATATATATATATATTACTAAACTTGTTAAATGTTATTTGAACAACTTCTATTTGTTAAACTTAATTTGGTTCAGTTTTAAATTTAGAAATACATGTTTAGTAATAATTTTTTTAAAATAAATTTTTGTAAAGCAGGTGGTTATAAGGCTCATATTCTATTAAATTAAAAAATTGTAGATGTATACAAAAAAAATTAATTTTTTTTTGAAACTGGCCCAACATGCAAAAAAAATTAAATGGGCTCAAGTATTTGTAAATCCGGGAAAAACCGACTTTCAAATCCGAATCCGACAAAGCCCGAACCCGAAAAACCCGACTGCTGAATTGGGTGCAATTGGGCCAGCATTATTCACCCGAAGTTTGGGCCGGTTTAGGGTTTTGGGCCCGAACCCGAACCGGCCCGAACCGATGTCCACCCCTAACTATTACTATATGTAGAGCAAATGAAGCATCGCTGTAACATAAGCTGTAAACTGACGAGCCAATCATGAGCATAATAACAGTAATATTGATTAAATGCTAGTTGAAATTCCGCTAAGAAATCATAGCGTCTAATTTCCATGCGAAGGAAACAATTTTGAATAACTCATTTAATATTATTGTATTATTTCTATGGATCACATATATAACGCATACCATTCTCTTTATAAGGAAATATATAAAATATAGTTACAGGGTCATATGAAATTAGCATTCACGTGGGGTGAATATTGAAAGTCGTTTTTACTGGAAGGTAGTAATATTGCACACATAGTAATCAAAAACTTGATTTACATTATAATATATATCCCTTAACAATGATTTGGCTTTTTTTTTAAAATAATTTTTATAGTGTAATATAATTTTGTGAAAAATTTTTTTACAAAGAAACTTTTTATAAAAGCTTCAAATGAAAATTTGATTTGAATAGTTATTCTTAAAATGTTATTTTAGGTATTTTATTATTTTATCGAAAAAAAATTTGGATATCAAAATTTCAAAAATTGTTGATTTCTATATTAATAGAAATTATAAGGTTATGAACAAATTTAAAAAGTGGTATCAGAGCTACCCATATCTGATTCTATTAAAAGTTTAGAATTATTATTATATTTAAAGGTTTCAAAATTGGAATCCTTTTAGGGCCAGTTTGTTCTAACTTTAAAAAAATAGATTTTTTCTTTGTGTTTTGGAAAATGGATTCTACAAAAACGTTTTTCAAAATATTACAAGTTTTTCTAAATTTGTTTTTTATAAATTAAAAGACTAATTTTAACATTCTATAACATAAATATACATTATTGAAGATCAAAACATAGTCAAAATCACAATTTTTTCAAAAAGTTGTATTTCAAAAATGATTTGTAGAGTTTGAAGGCAGAAGCATACCTGAATTTGTCATTGAAATCGTTGAAGGTAGCGAGTATGTGATCTTCCAATTCGTAGAGTTCCTTAGGGTTCCTTGAATCTCCTCTAATGGGGATGGAAAGAGAAAACCTGAAAAACCGTAATTTTGACTGAACTCTACAAATGGAAACCATAACCCATTTAAATAACCCTAGGGTTATTTCTTAGTTTTCAATATTCTAATTTGGCCCATCATCAAATTAGATCTTTGATGCAGTGAGAATCGGATATCAAACTATTAATTAACTTGAATCACAAATCATGAAGTTCACCACCGAACTTTGATTTATCCCAAGCAAAGGGTAAAGATCGAAGAAAACCCTAAGTGTGCTATGTAACAACAAAGCTAAGAGATCTAAGGTTCGAGGATTGGTTATACCTAGGGAATGTGCTAGCATCCCAAGTATCTGTAATACTCTACAGGAATCTCTTGTAAGTATTTGTGCTATATTAAAGTTTGCTTGCTAAGGTAAATACCTAAGGTATATACACTAAGTATGATCCTCAAAACATCGCATCTCGTGCCTACGTATCCTGACTAGGATGGAATCAGAGCATTCGTAGTTTACCTAACTACGGGTGAGGAACTCTTGACTGTGGTCAAGGTTCCAAGAGCGAAAGTAAGTATCCATTGCAAGATACCTACATAGAGTGCGGCGACTCTAAACCTAAGGCTAGGTTAAAAGGGGAAGTATGTGTCCATGGCAGGACACTCACATAGAGTACGACAACTATAATCCTAAAGCTAGGATAAAGGGTAAGGTAAGTTGGTCTTGATCCCACGGCGGTGAGTGATAAGGGAGTTAGCTGTTAGCGAGTTAGTGGGTTAGTGGGTTAGTGGGCTCGCCAAGATATCGCATCTTGTGCCTACCTATCCTGACTAGGAATGAGGAATCAGAGCCTCCGTAGTTCACCTCACTAGGGGTGAGGAACTCTTGACTGTGGTCAAGGTTCCAGGGGGAGGTAAGCGTTCATAACCATGACACTTACATGGAGTGCGGCGACTCCCATCCTAAGGCTAGGATAAAAGAAAAGATAAGTGTCCATAGCAGAACACCTACATAGAGTACGACGACTCTAATCCTAAGGCTAGGATGGGAAAGCTAGAGGTTCTAACAAAGTCTCAAGGGAATGGTGGATAAGGTTATCCTAAATATGACATGGCAGTCAACGGGGGTGATTCTTTCCTTTGGAATCAGATATAGGCAATTAATAGGATCAAGTCATGAAAGTACCAGACACAAAATAGAATCAGGCAAAGAGAAATAACATGATTGATGATAAACACAACATAATGAGCAATGACATAGTCAATGCAAGAATCGAGATTAAGACCAGACAAATGAGCCAAAGTTCCAAGCTAAGAAAACGAACTACAAGTTATCTAGCCGAAAGTTAGAAATTAAATCGATTGGTCGATATTAAAAAAAAGGAAATGACCAAAAACAAAACCTAAATATCTACATCCTAAACAAAGTTCAAAGGATTAGTTCCCCAAAATTAAATAAAAAAAAGTATTTTTTTGAGTTTTTCTATTTATTTAAATAATACCTAATAATATAATAAAAGTCTAAAACAAAAATAAAAGATATTTGCTAAAATACAATAAAAAGATATTTCTAAAATAAAATAAAAGATTATTTCTAAAATAATATAGAAAAGATTATTTCTAAAATGAAATAAAAAAACTTTGTAAAATCCTTCCTAAATCTATAAAATAAACAAAACAAGATAATGAAAATAAAAATAAAAAGAAAAAGGGAAATCATGGGCCAGGGATTGGCACTGGAAGAAAAAAAAGGTGGCCCAAGCCCACAGCAAGAAGGGCGGATCCTAGGTATGGATCGGGTCGGGTGGAGATGTGAATCAAGTTGGATCTCACACCTCACAAACCTAATTCTAAAGAGGGAGTAACGGCTGCGTACCAAAAGGGATCCTGAGAACACATAATTCTCAAAACACGTTGTCCTCACCAAGACAACAAACCCAAAACTCGAACGTCTTGATTCTCAGTACATCTCACTCCCATAACTCCATTGTTGATACTTTTTCTCCTTCATCTTCATTACTATTTTCTCCCTCAAATCAAGTCCCACATATCCAAACAGAAATTGAACATAACAAAACAACAATGCAAACTCTAGCTAGCAACAAAAACATAAATCGATGGCGAAGAAGGAAAGTGAGCCTCAACGGAAAGGAACGAAACGATCGACAACATCGTACGCGTTCTACCTAATTTGAATTCGTTTGAACAACGGGCAGTAAAGGAAAGGATTCAAGAGAGTAATCAAAAGTGCAAGTGTAAACAGCATAAAAGGTTCAGCATACCGATTCGAAGCTCTTTCACTCAGATTAATCCAGGTGATTCACTCATGTCCTCATTCTATCTGTCCTTTCACTTTTGATGCTTCTGAGCATTTTCGAATAAGGGAACTTTGGTGTAAAACTCTAAATTCTCCTCTACTCTAAATTTCAACTGCTACTAGTTTATGTTGCTCGAAAGTGTTGGATCGTCTGTGGAGAATAGTGATGGTGCTTCCTTTGAAGAATGATGGTAACGATGTTTTCAAAAGACGGTTTTTGGAAAATGGTGATTGAACTAAGTTACTGAAGAATCTTCATAGTTAGGAACTTTTAAGGCTTGTATTTTCTCTTCCTCACTTTTTTCGAATCCCACCTACTATTCTTCTCTTCTCTTTTTAAATTCCAAAAAACAACTTCTTGGTTCAGTTTCTCAAGTATGACCTGTTACTCTCAATTAGTGCAGGTTGTATTATTGGAAATTTGCAGGTTTTGGTGTTGTTGATGTAGAGGTTTTGGTTTTGTCCTGCAAAATGTTAACAGGTCTTAATTTAGTGTAGGTTTTTCTGAATTTATTTGTTGTTCTGTTATATCCTTTTCATTGCAGGATGTTATGCAGAATTTGGAGTTTTGCGGACAGGTTTTGTGGTGGCATGGTGTAATAAAGCATGCAGATGGCTTTAGTGTTTGAAAGGTTTGTGCACGGTTTTGGCATATTTTAGAGTGTACAGGTTTTGGTGCAGACTTGTTGTAATGCTCTTGTGTGTAAGTTTATGCAGGTTGTAACAGGGTTATTTTGGATTATTGCGCTGTTGTAGGATGTCATTGAGTTGTTATAGGTGCAACTCGGTTTGGCATGTTGTGTGTAGTGTAGGATTTTGGACTGTTGTAATTAATGGTGAATTGGTGTAAGAGGGTCTTGATGTTGTTGGTTTGGAAGCTGAAGGAGATTTCTTTTGCATTATTTTTTTGTAATTTGATTGTAAATGGGCATGGTTTGTAGTTAATGTATGGGTTTTTTGTATTGTGTTGGGCTTATGGACTTCGAGAAAAAAAATGTAACAAAACTTGTATTATTCTTGAAGAGTTTTTTTATTTTGGTTTTTCTTTGTAGAATTTTGTGGTAAATGGGCTTAGAGGGAAAACATGGAAATGGGCTTATGGTCATGAAGAATGAATAACAACAACAACAACAACAACAACAACAACAACAACAACAACAGCAGCAGCAGCAGCAGCAACAGCAGCAGCAGCAGCAACAACAACAACAACAACAACAATAATTATAATAATAATAATAATAGATGACAAAATAGATATTGTGAATATTTGATGGAAATTAAAAAGAATGGACAAAATAAAAGATAATTTGGAAAATTATAAAAATGGTCTACGGTTAAAAAAATGGGTAATTGAATTGAAAATATGGATATGAATAAATGGAGAAATTGGTTTTACGAAAATGGATAAAAATGAATAATGGATATTATGGATTTAAAATGGATAATGGTTTAGTTTAGAGAATGGATTAGGAAAGTGGATTTAAATTGGAAATGAGATGAAGGATTAGATTAAAAATGAAAATGGATCGGATTTAAAATGATTACGGGAATGGGTACGGGTAAAAGTAACACGCCTCCACAACACTTAATAAACTCCACAAATGCACTTGACCGCCACAGATCCTGAACAACATCACAAACTCAAATTCATCTTGAAATGATATTTATTGGACAACAACTCAACGAATCCTCATACCAACAGTGAAAACCCTAACCACCCAATCAGTACTTGCACACACATTGAACCTGCTAGCCTCAAGAGACTCAACTGAACGAAACTTGTCGATCATAAACACCAAGGGTGAGAAACCCTAATCCTCCAGAATCTTAATTCAGGATCTTTCCAGTCAAGCCACTAATGAAATCCTAAACAAACGACACCCTTATGGTAATTCAGAGAAACTGATGTCGTGCCTTGATAAACCTCTGATAGGAACTGCTCATGACAGTTGAAACCCCAACACCTCTTGCCTCAGACTTGAGTACAATAACCGAAAGAAACAACCTCTTCGAAACTTCTGAAATCAAACCCTAATTCCCTAGGTGAAACAAATCAGGACAAAAGCTGGTGATTATGCAACATGATTGACCTAAAATGACATGTGAAAGGTCGAAGAATCTAAGGGTAACATTTGGGGTATGACAGTTGCCCCTATTTAAATATCTTTACTGGATGACAAGAGTGATGACAATCTTCATGAAATCATGGTGGAAGGTATTTAAATATAGATAACTGAAAATTTTGCCCTTGGATGCAATGACATGTTATGCAATGGACAAAAGAAAACTACTCAGACAATACTGACATGCAATGAACACTAATATGATGATAATCATGGAATGATAAATGTAAAATACAGACAAAAACGAAAGCAAACAGGGATAGAGGCAACACAATGAGTAACCACTCACTGGGGATGACAACAACACTAGGGAAACTGAAACAAACTGGGGAAATCTAAAGTGATTGAGCAACAAGGTCTGAGCATAACCAGTTGACACTTTAGAAGGAAGAGATCCTCACTGGAGGTAGAACCAATAAATGGTCTCCACTGGAGAATATCCAGAGTAGTTGGTCAATAAGTTCAAGCAATGATCGACTGACATTCTGAAAAGGTAAAAGTAACATCCTCATTGGAGGTAGAACCACAAGATGGGCTCCAATGGAGGTATCTAGAATGATTAATCATCAAGTTTAAGTATGACTGGATGACATTCTAGAACAAAAACACCCTCAATGAAGGTTGAACCGAATAACGATCTCCACTGGGGAAATAAACAAGACATCTAAAGTGATGGAACAACAGGTTCAAGCCATGACCAATTGCCACTTTAGAAGAAAAGATCCTCATTGGAGGTAGAACCGGAAAGACTATCTCCACTGGGGAATATCCAGAGTAGTTGATCAACAAGTTCAAGCAATGACTAGCTGATACTCTAGAACAAAAGATATCAACCTCATTGAAAGTATAACCAAAAGATGGGCTCCAATGGAGGTATCTAGAATGATTGATCATCAAGTTCATGCCATGACCGGATGACATTCTAGAAAGAAAAGATCCTCAATGAAGGTAGAACCGGAAAGACGGTCTCCACTAGGGAAACAAAACAAGACATCTAAAGTGATGGAACAACAGGTTCAAGCTATGATCAGTTGGCACTTTAGAAGAAAAGATCCTCACTGGAGGTAGAATCGAAAACACGGTCTCCACTGGGGAATATCCAGAGTAGTTGATCAACAAGTTCAAGCAATGACTAGCTGGCACTCTAGAACAAAAGATAGCAACCTCATTAGAAGTAGAACCAAAAGATGGGCTCCAATGGAGGTATCTAGAATGATTGATCATCAAGTTTAAGCCATGACCGGATGACATTCTAGAAAGAAAAGATCCTCAATGAAGGTAGAACCGGAAAGACGGTCTCCACTAGGGAAACAAAACAAGACATCTAAAGTGATGCAACAACAGGTTCAAGCCATGACCAGTTGGCACTTTAGAAGAAAATATCCTCACTTGGAGGTAGAACCGGAAAGACGGTCTCCAATGGGAAATATCCAGAGCAGTGGATCAACAAGTTCAAGCAATGACTGGCTGACACTCTGAAAAGAATAAAACAACCTCATTGGAAGTAGAACCAAAAGATGGGCTCCAATGGTAAATAGATAAGCATATCCACTTTGTTGGGGAGTAAAAGAGTCACAAGACATCACCGGGGAAAAAGGTGTCTAGAAATTCACTGGAAACACACATCCACTTCACTTGGAGAAGTATGAAGCCTTTGCAAGCTTACTGGGGATCTCACAAAAGAGATGTGAGTTGGTTACTTTATGAGCAAATTTAAATAAAGAGAAAAAACCATCAGAGTCTTCATCGACTTTCTCAAGGAGATGCCATTTGATAGAAGCCAATTGGATAGAAGATCTGATGAGGGTTCAACACATGCAATAAAAGCCTTATAAAGAGGGTGAATCAAATAAAGAGAAACCATTTGTAAGGTCTTCAATAAAATCTTTCTGACAGACTTCCAGGGGAATACCAATTGTAATTGCAAAAGGTTAAATAACACCAATGACGGATAAGCTTCTCTGGAGAGACAGCCACTTATCGCCATAGAAAACAAGCTTCTCAAAGAGATTTCAACTTGTTGTATACAAAAGGGTTGATGGAAATGCTAAAGATGGATAAGCTTCTCAGGAGAGATTGCCACTTATCATCTTAAAAATATCAATGACAAAACAAGCTTCTCAAGGAGACTGCCACTTGTTGTTGGGTATAAATTCCAAGGAGATGTTATAATAACCCTGCTAGAGAATAAATTTTGTCTTCAATGGGAATCTATAAAATATTCTTCCTGCGAGACACAGAGCAAAATAAATGCACGTTCAAACTAGGTTTGGCGACCTAATCAGGTTCAAAAGCAACACTTTCCAGGGACCAAAGTTCAATCTAGGAACAAGCTAGAAAGAAACGGTCAAACAAGACTCTGCCCATTGAGGAATGAACTCAATTGGAGGTTAATCTTATCCAAACATGGAAAAGATAACTAAAGCAACCATCATCCACGAGGATCAAACTATGTGGGGCATTTAGAAAGGATGGGCATTTTATGCCTAAAGAATGACGACTCAATTGGAGAGAAGCGACAAACCCAGTCACTTGGGGAATAAACGCTAAAGTGAATGAAACAGGTAAACACCAGAATGGTAGAAAAAATGCTCAGATGCCATGCATATGTATAAATGCATGTATGTCATGTTTATGCTTATGCTTGACAAAACAGGCGAGGGGAAGCAAAACTGGAAATGAAATAAACATCTCGACAAGGATACCCAGCTAACCTCACCAGATTGGAACATCACTAGGGATGAACAGGCAGAACAACAGTTCTACTTCAAGGTTACAACTTTCTCTAGGGACAAAGAGTACTTCACTCGGGGTATAGCGTCATGACTTCACCTGAGGGATTGTCATCATGAGCCTGATTTTCTTGTTGGAAGAGAAAGATCTATGGGGAATTGCCAAGATCAAATCAAGTAACAACTTACTAGAGAGCTGACAAAAGATATCATAAGAACAATGTAGTTCTGCACTCTAATTTGCATAATGATGATCACGAACGACCAACAGCTCTTGCAACAAATAATCTTCAAATCTTCTCTGCCCTAGATTACATGGTTTGTGGGAAGAAATTACCAGAGGATTTTACAGAAGAATTGGTATACAAGATGCTTCAGTGTCTTTAAACTCTTGGAGAGATTCACAAATCTTGACTTAATTGCCCCATTTTAACTCTATTTGTAAAACAAAGTCCTCAAACTTGTCCGTCAGACTGTGGGAGTAACAAACTGGTAAACAAACTTGTCCCCTGCTAGTTGGTTGATCTGTGAAGGACTTACCCCAGACTGACTGACCATTGAGAGATTTGTCTAATCTCGACCTAATTGCTTCTAATTAACTGGTCTTCGAGATATTTACTGTATCTCGATTTGATTACCCCAGATTAACTGTATTTGCACTACAAGTCCTTAGACTTGTTCTTCAGACTATGGGAGTAACAGCTGGGAAACAGACTTGCCCCTGTTGGAGGGTCTTTGGAGTCCTGGCCTTGAAAGGAGTTGGGAAACAACTTGCAATAAGATGACCTCAAGATGACTTGCCCTAATATTCTGAACTTTGAAGAGTTCTGCCCCTGATTCACCAACTCCTGGAATGGTTGATCAACAAATCCTCCAAATTGGTTGCCCCAGGCGGAGCTTCTTTTACCAAGTCAAATTCCCTAGTTGGCTACATTTGTTGGGATCTTTTCATATTGGATTGTCTTGCAAATAGTATTGTTCATTAAAAATTGACAATTTCAATGCAACATTCATGCAAGCTTTTGAAATCAAAGTTTATTGATAAAACACAGTGGAGTGATTCAATGATCAAAACGAAGTGGATCTAGTCATTTACAGAATGACAGATGAAGTGATCAACACAAACAATTAGCAAAGATCATTAGGAGTCAGGTTATCCAACCTGTTGTAGTATGTTTTCACTATGCCATAAAAGACCTTTAGCAGCGCTTAAAAGCGCTGCCTAAAGTGGCGCTGCTGTAGGTAAAGGCAGAGCTTTTTTTTCTTGGAAAAGCGCTGCCTTAGGTCCGCTTTAGGCAGCACTTTTAAAAGCGTTGCCTAAAGTGTCCTTTCTTTAAACTTTAGGCAGCGCTTTTTCAAGTAAAAGCGCTTTCGTAAGACCCCCTTTAGCAGCGCTTTCATAGGACCCCTTTCTTTACACTTTAGGCAGCGCTTTCTTTTGCTACCACTTTAGGCAACGCTTTTTCAAGGAAAAGCGCTTTCGTAGGATCCCCTTTAGCAGCACTTTTAGAAAGCGCTGTCTTTTCTAAAAGCGTTTTTTAAAAGCACTTTTTTGGGGGCGTTTTTTTGTCCAAAGCGCTGTCTATTGTGCATTTTTTCCATAAGTATTATTTTGCGCTGTCTATTGGCAGTACAAACGATCATAATTCAAATTTTTCATTATCGCTAATCATAAACCTGTATAATTCAACACAAGCCATTATTTCAACACATAGGCCTTGTATACCATTATAATTCAACACATAGGCCTTGTATACCATTATAATTCAACACATAAACCGTATAATAACCATTATATATATTTGAGCTATGCTATTTTTACACTGCAGTTCCATACACCGTATCTACACCGTATGTGATTATAAGGAAAAATGTTCTTGCACATAAATCAAAGTAGAATAAAATATTAAAAAAATAAAATGAGTAGAGTTTATATATACTATTACGGTGTAATTGTTAGAAAATGGTGTCAAGATATCTTTTCCCTATATATTTCAACACAAACCTCATACACCAAAATAACCATTATATACAAACCTCATACATCCAAGTAAACATCCAAAATTCTAATAACAACTTCCAAAACTAATTACACCAAACATCCTAAAGATGCATCAATTCTAAACCTCATACACCATTTCCATCACCTATACATCAACTTCCAAAACTATTCAACAATTTCCAAAACTATACAACACCTTCCATAAACTTAACACAAAAGAAAGAAAACAATAATATACCTTATATAATTCTCATTTCAACAATGTATTGACACCATTCCTCCTTTATTTCTTCCAATTTATCTTTAGTGTAGGTGGCACACTTGAATTCATCAAAGTTCTACATAATATAACATAATATGCATGATTTAGTTAAAAGTAATTAATTAGATGAAATATCCGGTAATAAGTCTTAAAATAAATCATAACTTATAAATCCATACCATGTTTGGAATCTCTATTTGTTCCAAATGAATAGTTTCTTTCATGAATCTCAATACAAAATAACCACAATCTATACCATTATGCTGACGAGGACACTACACGTAGAAAAAAGTATGAATATGTATCAGGATATATAGTTTAACTTGTGTTATCAAGTAGCATCACTATTATAATAAAAAATGTGAAAATATACCTGCACTCTTATCCATGTAATGTTGTTTTCTTTGCTCTTTGGCACTCGAGCTTGTCGTTGTGATCAGAATATTTGTATGGCTCTATCATAATATAAACGAATATTTAGAATAATCTCACATAAATAAATAAATACACACGCGAATATTTAGAACAATCGCATCACTTACATATCAATCATCTTATTCATCTCCGGGTATTTTGTTTGATCACCATCTAGCAAATCCATATAATATACTATTTCTTTTATCGGATTAATTGCAAGCAACAACCAGTGTCCACTGTAAAATAAAACAAAAGTTTAGATGGAAATGCTATACACAACGTAAAAAAGTGAAAGATTATAATAAATGAAGTTAGAATGAAAATCTAACCCATGGCCAGTATTATATGGTAAAATATACAACTTCTCGGTATCTTTGTTGGTCATAAATGCATCTACTAAGTGATCTCTGACCGCATTTGCAGTTCGATCGATTAGATTTGCGTTGACACAGTTGGGAGACAAGAAAGAGAATCTTCTTGTCAATTGACGCGGGAGCATCAATTTTTCATACAAGAACCTGAAATAAAAACATAATCCACATTAGAATATTCATTGAATTGAGTAAATAAATTGATCAATTAATTAAATAAAATCGATGGATTACCTGATGTATGAATTCATAACAACGATGCCTAATTCAGCATGCTGAAAAATCTGATCCAAATCTTCTTTAGCAATTGTTTCTAAATAGGCAAACCCAAAAATACCTTCTTCCATAGGTGTTTCACGGATACCACCTTCCATCAAATTCGATGTGCCTACAAATGTTTCAAGGCACAACCGAAATCAAGGAATAGAAGCTTTTTTTGGCTTGGCCATGTTGTCTAATTCTGGCTTCTTATTCTTGCTACCTTGTTGCACCTTTTGTGTAGGACTCTAAAAATCATATAAATTATAAAGTTTAAAATCATGAATTTTTTGAATTCGAATCATAGAATTAACATTTTCAATGCATATATATCAATGTACCTTTTTTTTATGCAACTGACTCGGTGTGCCGCACAATCCCTTTATCTTTTGCTTTAGATTTTGTAGGAGTCTAACAATACCATGTAAATAAAATGTTAAAACATTTGAAAACTAAAAGGTTCATAATGATTTTCAACATACCTTATCATCTATGACAATGAGGTTTGACGACCATGCAACATACGACCCTATTGTGTCCCCCACCAATGTTGCATCTGAAACGTTGTCAGGTATAGGTAGTAACGCATCCCGCTCTAAAGCAATATCAATCAAAACTTTCAAAAATTCAACAGGGAGCGGTCTATGGTGAAGTACGTCTCCCGAAGTGTTATGCACTTTTCCCTTGCCAACCATGCGATATGTCGGTGTCGATATATAGCTGACAAGGTGAAATGCCCTAAACAAAAAAAAATTAATATGAAATTGTTATTGTGAATATATGTCAATATAAAAATTTGTGCTAATTTAATTTCATATTAATATATATAATTACCTCGGGAATTTTTTGTTGAAAATTGATACTATATTTGTCACTAGTATCTTTAAATTATGAACCGCGCCTTTCCGACATATATTTTTCTTTATCCTTTTGCAGTTCATGAACTTGAGCTTTTAATTCTTCCAACGTTTCCATCACCTGTTTATTGCTAGGATTTTGGGCCCTTGGACGCTTATACAAGGAAGATGGAGTGACCCCAAATCCCTTACCCCTCACGCGACCAGAATACTCAGGAACATTTAATACTCGACTCAGTATGCTCCTGAAATCCTGGTCTTCAGTTAGAGTTAAGGATTGAGATAAAGTCTCCTGAAATTCATATGCATATCGAAAAATATTAGTGGGGATTAAAAAACATAAATATTTAATATTTTCATAAACTTTTGATTTAATTAAATAAATAATGTTATACTTACACATTGTTCAAAAACTTGTTGAGCACCTTCAGCAACAACTCCATCCTTTCCCACACGGACAACCTTCCACAAAACATGCTCCGGAAGAAATGTTTCTTCACTTTTCTCCTCTTCAAGCTACACATTAAGTCAAGTATTAAGTTGAATAATAACACATCGGGAACAAGAATATCATAGCAATTATATATACTTACTATTCTTTGTTCTAAGCGTGCATATCCCAAACGCCCTTTCTTGTATGGATACGCGAGTTTTGAGGCTCTTTGACGATTTACGTCACTCACATCCTGCATAAACAATTCTAAGTCATATCAGAACATATGTAATAACTACAAGAATATAATACAATGTTCATGACAAATTAAATTAAGATTACGTGGAATTATTGAGTTTTTCGTTTGGCGACAAAAGTGTCCCGTTCTTCGGGTGAAATCAAGTCTGCATACTTCTTTGGACGTTCCGCTTCAACAAAGTTTCCTTGGTCATCCTTAAGAAACTTGTTGGTTAAAAATGCTCGAAACCCTCTAAGTCGTTTTCCAGCTAATTGAAGACAATATTTTTGTCGGTCGTCATCAATGTTAAAAGACCTCTACAAAAAAATATACATAAAGTGTGTTAGTATAATTAATTTAAAGATATAATTGTCAAAAATAACAAATAGCATCACATATGGTACTTGTATCTCACTCCATATTTTATCTTTGGCGGGTTTCAACGATGGATTTCTCCAATTGTCACAAGTAATAGGAATTTGTGAACGAACAAGTGCGCCAATGTAACTTGTCAACATTGCGCCGTTAGGCTCAATTAGTTGACCTGTTTCATTCCAATGAATGTCGTATTTTATTCCCTTGTCTCTGGCACGAACTATTTCTTTCATAGTTGTTATTCCTCTTGAAATATCTCCTTCCGCATCATGAATTGATTCTTTTGCATCATTCTTGGAAATATCGTGCGAGTTCTCCTCATTAGTAGCCATTTGACCTGTAATAAAGAAAAACACATATAAATCCACAATCCATAATCCATGATCCATAATCCATAATCAGTTGAACATAAATATACGATTCATTCTCAAATATGAAATGACAAATACATAACATGACAAACACATGACAAATATCACTATTTATCATCTTCAACCTTACTACGAACATTATCAATAAGCATTCACCAAGCTACATAACCTTTTGCCGAAATCTATAACAACGGTACACAAATGAAGCTCACAATGGTTTTTTTAACCAAATCCTTACATCATTAAGTCAAATTGGATTCAATAGTAGTGCATCACATTCTAATTTCAATCATCATGATTTCATAAGCTAACTCGTTCTATAACTATTAACAACAATTAACATTCATTGACCGTTAGCAAGAATCACACATTAGCATAACTAATCCAATAATTCACTCTCCTAACAATATTTATTCAAATAGTATAACCAGTTCATATACATAACCAATTTCCAACTCCATTCTCATTAACGATCCAAGCACACCACATTATCCAATGCAACTAACCCACAAATTAGCATAACTTGTTTTCAACAGAACTGGTAAACAAAAGCATGACATTGTAGCACCCCAAAATTTTCTCTCCTTACTTTAGTACTAACTGGCTTATGTTTCATTTCATTTTGCATTATCATGTGTGCATATCATTGGTTCATAGCATGGGTCAAGGTGCTCGAGGCAGCTCAAGAGGAGAAGATGTTCTTCAAAGAGTCAAGCAAGAGTCCTTGTATTGTGGATCACTCTCTCCTAACCAGTGCATAAATTAGGGTTTTGAGATTCTTGGGTTTATTGCTCCAATGGGAAAGCTTCTTGGGTTTTTATCATCACCAAATGGCATATCTTATCTTTGCTGGAGAGGATACACATCATATTCAGAGGAATTTGGATTTGGAGACTGTGTTATTTTCCTCCTAGACTGAGGGTACCAAAATTAGGGTTTGCTATAAAGTCAGTTTATTTCTGATTTCTTGGACAAGGCTTGATTCCATGGTATTCCTTGGGTCCCTAAGTATCTAGGAATGGAATATTGTCCATCAGTTTGGTTCATGAGAAGTTCAATTGGCCAATGGATTGGGAATCAGGAGAATTGGGGAAAAGTCAACAGTGAGAGGGGAAGTCAACTGTGAAATTTTGAGGTTCTCTTCAAGGTTTTCAAGGTCTCACGTCCTCATATGGTCTTCAAGAGTCAAGTTTCATACCATTTATCAAGAATCAAGGGTTGGTACAAAAGTTACTAAATATGGAAATGACCTATAATTTGAAAGTTTCCATTTTGGGCAAGTTCTTACACTACATTCAACTTGAATTTTCATCATCAAGGAAGTTCCAAATGAATTTTCCTCAAACATGAAAGTTGAATATATTTTTCTCCCCTTTCCAACAAGTACTAGATAGTCTCCATATCATTTGTGAAACTTAAGTTATGATCAAAAGAAGGCAAAGTGGTTTTAGGGTTTCCTTATGGTTCCATTTTCACAACTTTTGCATTTTGGGACATAGTGACCTATAATTGATTCAAGGCACATTCTAACACCAAAGTACATTCTATAAGGATCATTTTTGGCCTTTGAAATAAGGGATTCCATGACAAATTCACCACTTATTTCACATTATGCAAAATTTCAAGATCATTGAAAACTCATGAACCAAGACATCTCAAGGCCCAAATCCAATTCAGGTGTGATTAGCAATTGAAACATAAGTGATCCATCATAAGAGGCTTGGGTGTGCATGCATGGAGGAGGGTGTATTTCACATTATGCAAATTTCCAAAATCACCCAAAACTCATTAAGTGAGGAATTAACAAGGCCCAAGTGATCATCAGTGGATTAACCCTAAGTATTTAAGCTTACTCATGCACTGGTTAGAGGGGGACACGTTATTTTGGTGAGATCTCAAGAGTGAACCCTAAAACTTCTCTCCTTCGAATCTCTCAATCAACAAGAGCTTTTCCAAAGATTCTTCCACATTCTGAGTCCTGGGGTTCCATAGAGCATGAAGCACTCATCATCTGGAGCTAACAATAAGGATACGTATTGCATAATCTCAGGTTAGGGTCAATTTGCATGATCTTAAAACTCTATTTTTAAATACGCATGATGATCTGTGATTGTTGCTGATGACTCTGATGTGTTTTATTTTAAGTTTAGACGTGTATTATATGCATATTGTGAGATTTAAGTTTTGGACCCTTACTTTGTTTCGCTCGATTCTCCTTGCATGTTGATTGTTTGGGATTTTTAATGCGATATTCTTAATCCTCATGTTTTTTTGATCATTTTGGTATGCTCGTGAGTGATTTCTGGGGATTTTGTGGGTGGGGGGTTACCGGAGATGACGACCGGAGCTAGGGCTCCGGCGTCTGGTTCTTTTTCCGGCCGGCTAGGGTTTGTGTGAGGAAGATGGGTTCCCAGCCGTTGATGGCTTTGATCGTGTGGCCCATATGTTGCCACATCGTTTAAATTTTTGTTTTTATTTTTGGTTTGTGTGTGTGACGTCCATGATAGCTATCGTGCATCTCAATCTGAATCACACATCATGTTCTTGTTTGACTTAATCTGAGGCGTTAATTGAATCATGTGGCTATTATAATGCCAACACATTAATGATACGGTGTGCCTTATCACGTGCCTTTTAATTTTCTGATTGTTTTTGTGTGTGAATGTGCATCATTATTAAGGTGGACGTGTGGATCTATACCACTCATCATGAATACCTTTTATTTGTTTGACTGAATGCCACACGTTGGATTGATCCAAAGGTGAGTGTGGAGTCAACTAGTTGACTGGGTTGCACGTGTTTCTTCTTTGTTTTTTTTATTTTTTCGCTGATGGGCTTTATGGTGTGGGCTTGATATCCACACCCACTTGGCTTGATCCATCTCATTTCCAACGTGGTTGGACTGCTATTCATACCCTCATGCTCATTTCAATTCATTTTATTTTATTTTAATTATTGCATTCCATCTTAAGTTTTTAAAAATAGTGAAGTGCATCCAAAAAATCACAAAAAAATCATGAATCATATTTATAGTTTTATAAAATTTTCACAAATTTTATTTTATTATTTTATTTTATTTTTAGTGACTGAATTAATTATTTAATGGATTTTCTTTTGAGTTTATTCCTTACATGTATACTCTAACTTGTTTATTTTATTTCTCATCATCCATAAAACCTTTTGAGTTCATTCTTTTTGGATTGCTTCATCAACATAGTGAAGTTCATTAAAAAAAATTTATCTCATTTTTAAAATCATTTCATATTGCATTTTAGTCCCTTTCTTTTGCATGTTAGTTCATAATTCTCACTTGATCTTTGCATAATTGTTTGAGTGACCTATCTGGGGAATTTTGGCATGAGCTTTTGACATGTTGTTTACCACTGGTTGAGGTGAGTTAAGTTTTAATTTGGTAATTTTATAAGATGTTTTTCTAATTGTTTGATTGCTCTTTGTTTGAGGTCTTCTTGTATGCACATCTTTGATCATGTCTGAGTACTTGTTTGAGAAGGCACTTGTGCCATCATTTGGGATTGCTTCTTTGACTTCATAAACCATGTTGGAATTGTTATAGGTCACTTGATTGCCATTATATGTCATTGGTGTGAGGTTGTTGCATACTTTGTGCATATGTTCAATGCTTGGTTTACATGCCCTTTCTTTGACTTATCTTCTCACTTCTTCTCATCTGTGTCTCTTCATGATTTATGTTTGGTTTATGTATGCCATGCCATATAATTCATTTACATTTCATTTGATGTATGTTTCTGACCTTGGAGCTTTGCATTCATTCATGTCATATGCTATTCATGCTTCATCTTACATACTTGAACATGTTCCCTTTATATGCTTCCTTCTTCTTCTATTTGATGTTTGATGCTAGGATATTTGTTTGCATGCCTCGTGTGACACTTGAATAGCATGTTTAGGTCATCCACATTCTGACTTGGATATTATTTGAAGCATTCTTGCATAATCACCTTACATATCCACTCTTCCTTCTTCTACTCCTTCTTTGATAACTCTCTTGTTTGTTTTGCCACTGGTTTGCATTCTATTTGCTTGATTTTGTTTGGTAAACATTGGGGGTCACCTCTAAGGTGTATATTCTGGCTTGGATAAGTTTCATTTGGTTTGTAACCATTTCACTTTGGTTTGTGACTTGCTTGGGTTTCATTTGTCTTATTGTTACTTATGTCTGTTTTGTACTAACCTCGTATGCAGGGGCTGAGGTAAGCTATTTGAGGGTGTGGATAGTTATCCATGTCCACTCTCATTCTCTCTTTCTCTCACCTTTTCTGTTCTTTAGGCTTAGGGTGTTGTCAAACCTCCCCTAGGGCCATATTTGCATGATAACATTAGGATAGAGTCCCCGTAGTTTTTTTTATTTTCTTTTGAGTCCCTCTTCTCATCTCATAACAATTTCTAAGATACTTAATAAGGTCAACTTGCCTTGCACACGAGCCTTAAACATAGGAAATGAAGATTGAGGGGTCCCCCTTCTCTCTTCTAGAGTGTTGAGCATACGTCCCATTGGGGGCGACCATGCGACGCATTCGCTCCCGTGTCATAGACTTTGGTTCAAGTTGAGTTACGAACTAACTCAAGTCACTTCTGTCCTAAAAAATACAAACGAACTTCAAACATTTTTGTCCTACGGGATTGTCAAACTAAAGGCTATTTTCAAAAAGGGCACGTTACTTTCCGTCTGAGTCGCAAACAGGCATCGACCATAACTGCCGGACGCGAACTAAACGTCGCTCATAAAAAACACAAAAAGAACTTGGTCTAAACTACGTTGACTCTGAATTCCCCATTGCACAAAGGGGGTACGTAGACCTAGGACGACGATGTCCTACCGAGTCTGTCTTTGTTTTCCCCTCCCCCGTCTTAGTACAGCCATAGATGTTAGGATAACTCACCCTTAGAATAGACAAGAAGCGTGGATCCCATCGAGTACGATGGACGCGTGGGGTGCTAGCACCTTCCCCTCGCGTAACCGACTCCCGAACCCAGACTATGGTTGCGACGAACATTCCTTTCCCTCTTCCTCAGGTTTATGCAGTGTTCCCTTTCCCTCTCTTGGGATAAATTTACACGGCTGACGACTCTGTTTTCCGCGCCACTCTCGCGTTTGTACCTGGATGAAAATCCTGGGAGCGACAGCTGGCGACTCTGTTGGGGACTCTGGTTGACCTATGCTGGTCCATCCCTAAGCGAGTCAATTCTAGCGCTTGCTTGTCTTTGTTCTCTTTGGGTGTTTTTGTTTTTGTTTTGTTTTGCTTTATTTGTTGTATTTTATTTTTTACCGCATTTACTGCATTGCATATTATTATCATCTGCTGCACTCTTCTTCTGTTTGGTGGGTTGGGGGTTCTGAGAGATAAGCCCAATACCCAGGCTCGAGCGTACATGTAGGATTAGCGTGGAAAGTAGTGTGACTTGTGTGGCATTTGGACAGACGTAGTATACATGAAAACTCCACATCCAGACGAGGTTTTCTTTGGTAATGTTCTATCCTGCGCATTGGTGCAGATGATTGAACATAACCTAGAAAACTGTCGACTCTGGTGGCCATTCCCGAGGACTCAGTAACGACACTTCTCCCGAGACGTGATAATGGCAGACCAGAAATGGCAAACTCATTACACATGTCGATCCGAGGACCCAATGTTGGGAACTTGCTATAGGGTTTCCTTTTGGAAAAGAATCAGTGGAAGCACTCCTCGTTTGGCGATAGTACTGTACCCCAAGGGATGAATGTGCTATTGCTTCTCGACCTCAGTGCCGAAACTGAGGACTTGCCATAGGATGTTTCTTTTTTAGGGGAATCAGTTGAGGCCTCCTCGATTGGTGATGATTCCAAACCAGAAATGGTGAACGTATCATCATTTCTCGACCTGAGAGCCCGTGATATTAAGGATCCTCGGCTTTCTAGTACCCACATGTGAGAGGGCAGGGTGTTTACAGGTTTGCAGGTAACCTTGACCTTCAACATACCCGGTTTTCTGGTCAACAGATTTATCAGCGTGGTACTATGGTTATTCTGGTATTCTGGGTATTCGGGCAGATCCTTGAGATTATACAGTTGTTCAGTGCAGTAGTTGTCCAATCTGTGTGGCATCCTTGATCCCATGTGTGCATTTGCATCATCATTTTGCATCCTAACATGTTCATTCATTTGCAGGGTTGCATCCTAACCTTGATCCTGGTTTCCGAAGACTATCGAGGATGAGTACTGAGAAGAAAAAGAATATCATAGGATACAAGTTCCCGTCACTTATTCTGGATCCTGTTCACAAGATTGTTTCTATGGCAGAACCTAGGGAATTGGCACTTGTGGACTTTGATGACATGCTGTAGTTCTCTTTCTCTCTATTGTATTTGGATCACGGCCAGGCTTGTTGGTTGGGATCTATGATTATTGTGTTCAGACTTATTATCATGAGTTATGATTGTTGACATTTGGTTTCCTCTGGTTTTCTTAATGTATGAGCAGAAGTCCCGTTATATCTTATTGTTAAACTGGAATCAAGGGGTGGATCGCCCTGCGAATTTATCAACATGTTCATTTGCATTTGCATATTCATAATCATTTTGCATAATCATTTTGCATAATCATTTTGCATAACAGGTGTTTATCTCTGGTGTTCTTACTTTGTTCTCCTCCGCAGTACAGGATTGATCAGCCAGTTCATCGATATTCTACTCAGTCTGTGATAACCAGAGGATAGCCATGGAACAACTCCGTACAGAGATGCTTGAAATGAAGGTTCAAATGAGGCAATTTGGGGAAGACATGCTGGTCATGTCCCAGGAGCAGAAGATGCTGAAGGAGGAGGTCAATCAGATGAAGCCTCAGATGGGTTTGGTCATGGAAATTTTGAATATAGTGTTAAAGAAAGAAAACAGTCCTGTGCTCGCTTCCGCAACAGAAGTCCTTAATCCTCCCATTTCTGTGGGATTTGCTCTAGATCATGGATTACCTCGTGAATCCCCTCCACAACCTTTTGCTGCAGAAGCTCCACGTCAGCAACCTTTGTTTGTGCCTCAGCCAAATGTGGAAAGGAAAGTGCAAGCGCAGGTGAGGTGCCCAAATCAGCATCGACAGCAGAATTATCAGCAGTAGGGGTAACCGAGACCAAGAAGGCCCAAGAGGATATTTGATCCACTCCCTGTTCCTCACCGCCATGTTTTTGCCCATCTACTTGAAAGTTCTCTGGTTCAACTAAGGGATGCCAAGCCTGTTCCCGACCCTATTCCTCCTGATTATGATCTGGATGCCAAATGTGAATATCACTCAGACACACTGGGTCATTTAATTGAAAATTGCAACGTGTTCAAGCACAAGGTGCAAGACCTGGTAGACTCAGAGATCATTGCATTCACTGAAGATGATATGTACATCAATTGAATCCTCCTTTCTCAAGTGAGCACGCAGTCTGCAAGTACGTCCAGACAGAGTCAAGCTTCCTCAGCAATGGCAATCTTCAGCTTCTTTACTGCATTTTCATTTGTAGTTTTTCATTTCTTGTTAAAGCATTGTATGCATGTAAGACTTATTTGTTTTTAATGACAATCATAATACAATGAGCATGTTTTTCTTGAAGTAATCCATTCGTGTTCACTCTTAAATGTTTATATGCACTGCAATACCAATTTTCTTGTCTAGAACTCTCGAGGGAGGATGACGAAATAAGAGCGCAGATTTCTAGGGGTGCACTTTTGGATAAAACCCTGTTAAGGATGTACAGGCATTGTTTCCAATTCACAAACACTGGAGATATAAGGGAGATAGACCCTCGTTAACCCCTTTGAGCCTTGAAGTAGGAGTTTCTTTCGTACGAAAAAAACCCTCATACTTAACCCAGGGGCAGGGTAGGCGTCAGTTAGTTTGACCGAGCGTTCAAATTTCAAGGAGAGTGTGCATCTGAGGATCCACTACCTTCTATCCCACCATCAAGAGGTCAAGAGATGTGAAACCACAATGGTTATCCATCAACAATCAAGGAGTGAGGCAGTCACAACCCTTTTAAGCAAGTGAGACAACCAGTGTCACACGCTTTGTTCAAAAAGGGGAATAAAAAAAAGAAAGCCCGCTAAGTCGAAACTTGAAAACAAGCGACTTAGGCAAAAGTTAGGGCATCCCGCTGGACTTCAAAATCGAAAAACTCAAAAGAGTCAGTCCAGGCAAAAATTAGAGATCAAAAAAGGCAAAAGAAAGAAAAAGCGAAAAACGAAAAGGATTACAAAAGAAAATCCTCGATGAGAACAAATTCGTGTGATTACAGGCACAAAAGATAAAAAGGGGCGACTGTCTCTCCAAAACTTCCTTAGGTGTCAAACCATTAGTTGCATGGGTCCCTTAAAGATCGTAAACCTTTTGGGAGATGAGCGCTTGTGCCCAATTAACTGAACATAGAACTGGAGAACATCAAGGAGAATGGGTGGGTACAAATAAAATTTTGAGCCTTAAATCCTTTTTTCTAAAAAAACCGCGAACCAGGCCACGTTACAACCCTTAAAAGTCCTAATTGAAACAGGGTTTATTCTGAAGGCGTACTTCAACGAGAGGGCGTTCCTGACTCCCATGAGTCGTGCTAATAAAATATTTTTGTTGGTATTGCATGTGCGTATTGTTTTCCATTCAAAAATAAACGTTATAACTAGTGACTCGTTCACAGGGTTTTACGACATATTTTCAATAAACTTCAAGGTTAACATGTTTGTTGCATTAGAATTATCATCCTCATAATAAACTTGTTCTGCTTGTGTACATGTGCCTAAGCATCAAGGAAGTTTACACAGTGAACATCAGTCAAGAAGCTTGATCCTGCCAAGTTGGGATGCTTGAAAATTCTGAAGGACAATCATATCAAGGGGCATGCTGCCAAGAGGCTCCGTGTAGAGTGGGCTCTCCCCAGTAAGTCATGTTAAGATGTAGCCAATCTGGGAAAGTCACATCGAGAAATCTCTCCGAAATTCAGTTATTCTGGGGCATTCATTCTAAGACCAGGGGCAAAGTCACTTCAAAGCTCATATTGAGGCAAGCCATCCCTAGAGCATGAGAAGTTGTCCTCTCCAGAAGACGGTTAATCAGAAACACCTCCTCAAGGTTCAAAATACTAAAGCAGAGTATTTTCAAGTCATTACAAATCCTTTCGAGGTGATGTACTTCATGGATTATGAAGTCTGGGGCAGTTACGTCAAAATCTCATAAATCTCTCAAAGAGTTTGAAGACCCTGGGGCAGTATGAAAGCCTGGTCTTCTATAAAATCCTCTTGAGATGATTTCTTCCATTAGATCTGGTGGTCTGGGGCAAGTGGAAAGTTCAAAGGGTCGTTTATAACCTTAGAAACAAGTCAGGATTGGATTACAGGATTGTACTTCCCCAGTAGATTTGCTCTCCCCAGCATTGAGATTGCACCTTTCCTCAGCAGAGCAGACCTTCCTCAGCAGGAGACTTGGGAAGTATTTTCTCTGGATCAAGACGTTAATTCCCCACAGAATCAGGGTGTTCACTTTCCCCATCCAGTCAGGAAGCGTGCTTTCACCGACGATGTCATATTCTAGTCCCAACAAGGTGGGAGTAAAGTCATTCTCCCCATCAGTAGGCTAAGTTCAGCAGTATCCCTAAGCAGGATGGTATTATGGACTGTTTTCCCCAAGCGGGATGGTATTATGGACTGTTTTCCCCAAGCAGGATGATATTATGGGTTGGCATCCCCCAGCAGGTCCTAAGCTCATCTGCTATTGGAAATCCCCAGTAACAGACTTCCGGTTCCGTTATTGGCATTCATTCTCAACTCCCCCAGCAGAGGAGGAATCTCAGGTTCGATGTCACCTTCAGTAAAGGACATGTGTAATCCCCGGTAGAGTGTATATGCTTTTGGATTTCATCCCCGGCAGAAGTTGTGGATCCAAAGAGTCGATCAGTGTGATCCTTCTCAGCAGAGTTCCTGGATTCAGAGGACAATTTATTTTTGTCATCCCCAGCTGAATTGGTCTTTTCTCTCCAGCATTTATTTTGCTGGAGGGACCCTTTTTGCATATCATAAGCATTTGCATTGCATCCTCAAACGCGTAGCATTTCCACTTCGTGTGGAGCATTACGGCAAAATTCAAACATTTGCATTCGAAGCATAAGCCAGGTTTGATACTTTCCTTGCCAGTTCTCTTTCTCAGCAGAGATGGCATAACTCAGGAGATTTTGGAGGGATGCGTTCTTCATACTTGTGCTCCCCGGCAGAGTCTTTTATTTAGACTTCTCCTTTCCCCAGTGGGGTCGTCTTATCTGTGGATCGTGAGTCCGTTAAAAGTTTGCCTTTGTCTGGCCTTTCTCTTTTGCGAAATCCTGTTCTCGCCAGGTAGTCAGTTCTCGCTTGACATATTTTGTTTGCCAGTTTCCCTTTCTCAGTAGGGGTGGTATAAACCAGAAGTTTTATTTCACGTTATCCCCAGCGAAGTCCATTTTCTGTTGGTTATCCTTTGCGGGTACAATTGAGGTTGTATTCATTTTGCGGGTACAATTTAGGTTGTATTCATTTTGTGGGTGCGGTTGAGGTCGTATTCATGTTTTCTTTGTGGGTAGAGTGATCGAGGTCAGTCTTCCTTTGCGGGTACAATTGAGGTTGTATTCGTTTTGTGGGTGCGATTGAGGTCGTATTCATTTTTTCTTTGTGGGTAGAGTGATTGAGGTCAGTCTTCCTTTGCGGGTACAATTGAGGTTGTATTCGTTTTGTGGGTGCGATAGAGGTCGTATTCATTTTTTCTTTGTGGGTAGAGTGATCGAGGTCAGTCTTCCTTTGTGGGTACGATTGAGGTCGTATTCGTCCTTTTCTTTGTGGGTAGAGTGATCGAGGCCACTCTTCCTTTGCGGGTACAATTGAGGTTGCATTCGTTTTGTGGGTGCGATTGAGGTCGTATTCATATTTTCTTTGTGGGTAGAGTGATTGAGGCCAGTCTTCCTTTGTGGGTACGATCGAGGTCGTATTTGTCCTTTCCTTTGGGGGTAGAGTGATTGAGGTCAGTCTTTCTTTGTGGGTACGATCGAGGTCGTATTCGTCCTTTCCTTTGGGGGTAGAGTGATTGAGGTCAGTCTTCCTTTGTGGGTACGATCGAGGTCGTATTCGTCCTTTCCTTTGGGGGTAGAGTGATTGAGGTCAGTCTTCCTTTGTGGGTACGATTGAGGTCGTATTCGTCCTTTCCTTTGTGGGTAGAGTGATCGAGGTCAGTCTTCCTTTGTGGGTGCGATTGAGGTCGTATTCATGTTTTCTTTGTGGGCAGAGTGATTGAGGTCAGTCTTCCTTTGCGGGCACAATTGAGGTTGTATTCGTTTTGTGGGTGCGATTGAGGTCGTATTCATATTTTCTTTGTGGGCAGAATGATTGAGGTCAGTCTTCCTTTGTGGGTACAATTGAGGTTGTATTCGTTTTGTGGGTGCGATTGAGGTCGTATTCATATTTTCTTTGTGGGTAGAGTGATCGAGGCCAGTCTTCCTTTGTGGGTGCGATTGAGGTCGTATTCATATTTTCTTTGTGGGTAGAGTGATTGAGGTCAGTCTTCCTTTGCGGGTACAATTGAGGTTGTATTCATTTTGTGGGTGCGATTGAGGTCATGTTCCTGTTTTCTTTGTGGGCAGAGTGATTGAGGTCAGTCTTCCTTTGCGGGTTCGATTGAGGTCGTATTCGTCTTATTTTTGTGGGTATGGTTGAGGTCATACTCCTTATTTTTCAGCACGCTCCAGTTCGTTATTCTCACCGTTAGCAAATTTCAGGTCTCTTTTGGTATTCAATCCCCATGAATCCTTTGAACGCATGACAGTCGTTGCTATCATACCTTCAGGACCAAATTGATTGAATAGGGGCAGCTGTAGCACCCCAAAATTTGCTCTCCTTACTTTAGTACTAACTGGCTTATGTTTCATTTAATTTTGCATTATCATGTGTGCATATCATTGGTTCTTAGCATGGCGTCAAGGTGCTTGAGGCAGCTCAAGAGGAGAAGATGTTCTTCAAAGAGTCAAGCAAGAGTCCTTGTATTGTGGATCACTCTCTCCTAACCAGTGCATAAATTAGGGTTTTGAGATTCTTGGGTTTATTGCTCCAATGGGCAAGCTTCTTGGGTTTTTATCATCACCAAATGGCATATCTTATCTTTGCTGGAGAGGATACACATCATATTCTGAGGAATTTGGATTTGGAGACAGTGTTATTTTCCTTCTAGACTGAGGGTACCAAAATTAGGGTTTTCTATAAAGTCAGTTTATTTCTGATTTCTTGGGCAAGACTTGATTCCATGATATTCCTTGGGTCCCTAAGTATCTAGGAATAGAATATTGTCCATCAGTTTGGTTCATGAGAAGTTCAATTGGCCAATGGATTGGGAATCAGGAGAATTGGGGAAAAGTCAACAGTGAGAGGGGAAGTCAACTGTGAAATTTTGAGGTTCTCTTCAAGGTTTTCAAGGTCTCACATCCTCATATGGTCTTCAAGAGTCAATTTTCACACATTTATCAAGAATCAAGGGTTGGTACAAAAGTTAATAAATATGGAAATGACCTATAATTTGAAAGTTTCCATTTTGGGCAAGTTCTTACACTACATTCAACTTGACTTTTCATCATCAAGGAAGCTCCAAATGAATTTTCCTCAAACATGAAAGTTGAAGATCTTTTTCTCCCCTTTCCAACAAGTACTAGATGGTCTCCATATCATTTGTGAAACTCAAGTTATGATCAAAAGAAGGCAAAGTGGTTTTAGGGTTTCCTTATGGTTCCATTTTCACAACTTTTGCATTTTGGGACATAGTGACCTATAATTGATTCAAGGCACATTCTAACACCTAAGTACATTCCATAAGGATCATTTTTGGCCTTTGAACTAAGGGATTCCATGACAAATTCACCACTTATTTCACATTATGCAAAATTGCAAGATCATTGAAAACTCATGAACCAAGACATCTCAAGCCCAAATCCAATTCAGGTGTGATTAGCAATTGAAACATAAGTGATCCATCATAAGAGGCTTGGGTGTGCATGCATGGAGGAGGGTGTATTTCACATTATGCAAATTTCCAAAATCACCCAAAACTCATTAAGTGAGGAATTAACAAGGCCCAAGTGATCATCAGTGGATTAACCCTAAGTATTTAAGCTTACTCATGCACTGGTTAGAGGGGGACACGTTATTTTGGTGAGATCTCAAGAGTGAACCCTAAAACTTCTCTCCTTCGAATCTCTCAATCAACAAGAGCTTTTCCAAAGATTCTTCCACATTCTGAGTCCTGAGGTTCCATAGAGCATGAAGCACTCATCATATGGAGCTAACAATAAGGATACGTATTGCATAATCTCAGGTTAGGGTCAATTTACATGATCTTAAAACTCTATTTTTAAATGCGCATGATGATCTGTGATTGTTGCTGATGACTCTGATGTGTTTTATTTTAAGTTTAGACGTGTATTATGTGCATATTGTGAGATTTAAGTTTTGGACCCTTACTTTGTTTCGCTCGATTCTCCTTGCATGTTGATTGTTTGGGATTTTTAATGCGATATTCTTAATCCTCATGTTTTTCTGATCAGTTTGGTATGCTCGTGAGTGATTTCTGGGGATTTTGGGGGTGGGAGATTACCGGAGATGACGACCGGAGCTAGGGCTCCGGCGTGTGGTTCTTTTTTCGGCCAGCTAGGGTTTGTGTGAGGAAGATGGGTTCCCAGCCGTTGATGGCTTTGATCGTGTGGCCCATATGTTGCCACATCGTTTAAATTTTTGTTTTTATTTTTGGTTTGTGTGTGTGACGTCCATGATAGCTATCGTGCATCTCAATCTGAATCACACATCATGTTCTTGTTTGACTTAATCTGAGGCGTTAATTGAATCATGTGGCTATTATAATGCCAACACATTAATGATACGGTGTGCCTTATCACGTGCCTTTTAATTTTCTGATTGTTTTTATGTGTGAATGTGCATCATTATTAAGGTGGACGTGTAGATCTATACCACTCATCATGAATACCTTGTATTTGTTTGACTGAATGCCACACGTTGGATTGATCCAAAGGTGAGTGTGGAGTCAACTGGTTGACTGGGTTGCATGTGTTTCTTCTTTGTTTTTTTTTATTTTTTCGCTAATAGGCTTTATGGTGTGGGATTGATATCCACACCCCCCCTTGGCTTGATCCATCTCATTTCCAACATGGTTGGACTGCTATTCATACCCCCATGCTCATTTCAATTCATTTTATTTTATTTTAATTATTGCATTCCATCTTAAATTTTTAAAAATAGTTAAGTGCATCCAAAAAATTACAAAAAAATCTTGAATCATATTTATAGTTTTATAAAATTTTCCCAAATTTTATTTTATTATTTTATTTTATTTTTAGTGACTGAATTAATTATTTAATGGATTTTCTTTTGAGTTTATTCCTTACATGCATACTCTAACTTGTTTATTTTATTTCTCATCATCCATAAAACCTTTTGAGTTTATTCTTTTTGCATTGCTTCATAAACATATTGAAGTTCATTAAAAAAAATTTCTCTCATTTTTAAAATCATTTCATATTGCATTTTAGTCCCTTTCTTTTGCATGTTAGTTCATAATTCTCACTTGATCTTTGCATAATTGTTTGAGTGACCTATATGGGGAATTTTGGCATGAGCTTTTGACATGTTGTTTGCCACTGGTTGAGGTGAGTTAATTTTTAATTTGGTAATTTTAGAAGATGTTTTGCTAATTGTTTGATTGCTCTTTGTTTGAGGTCTTCTTGTATGCACATCTTTGATCATGTCTGAGTACTTGTTTGAGAAGGCACTTGTGCCATCATTTGGGATTGCTTCTTTGACTTCATAAACCATGTTGGAATTGTTATTGGTCACTTGATTGCCATTATATGTCATTGGTGTGAGGTTGTTGCATACTTTGTGCATATGTTCAATGCTTGGTTTACATGCCCTTTCTTTGACTTATCTTCTCACTTCTTCTCATTTGTGTCTCTTCATGATTTATGTTTGGTTTATGTATGCCATGCCATATCATTCATTTACATTTCATTTGATGTATGTTTCTGACCTTGGAGCTTTGCATTCATTCATGTCATATGCTATTCATGCTTCATCTTACATACTTGAACATGTTCCCTTTATATGCTTCCTTCTTCTTCTATTTGATGTTTGATGCTTGGATATCTGTTTGCATGCCTCATGTGACACTTGAATAGCATGTTTAGGCACATGTTTAGGTCATCCACATTCTGAATTGGATATTATTTGAAGCATTCTTGCATAATCACCTTACATATCCACTCTTCCTTCTTCTACTCCTTCTTTGATAACTCTCTTGTTTGTTTTGCCACTGGTTTGCATTCTATTTGCTTGATTTTGTTTGGTAAACATTGGGGGTCACCTCTAAGGTGTATATTCTGGCTTGGATGAGTTTCATTTGGTTTGTAACCATTTCACTTTGGTTTGTGACTTGCTTGGGTTTCATTTGTCTTATTGTTACTTATGTATGTTTTATACTAACCTCGTATGCAGGGGCTGAGGTAAGCTATTTGAGGGTGTGGATAGTTATCCATGTCCACTCTCATTCTCTCTTTCTCTCACCTTTTCTGTTCTTTAGGCTTAGGGTGTTGTCAAACCTCCCCTTAGGGCCATCTTTGCATGATAACATTAGGATAGAGTCCCCGTAGTTTTTTTTCTTTTCTTTTGAGTCCCTCTTCTCATCTCATAACAATTTCTAAGATACTTAATAAGGTCAACTTGCCTTGTACACGAGCCTTAAACATAGGAAATGAAGATTGACGGGTCCCCCTTCTCTCTTCTAGAGTGTTGAGCATACGTCCCATTGGGGGCGACCATGCGACGCATTCGCTCCCGTGTCATAGACTTTGGTTCAAGTTGAGTTACGAACTAACTCAAGTCACTTCTGTCCTAAAAAATACAAACGAACTTCAAACCTTTTTATCCTGCGGGATTGTCAAACTAAAGGCTATTTTCAAAAAGGGCACGTTACTTTCCGTCTGAGTCGCAAACAGGCATCGACCCTAACTGCCGGACGCGAACTTAACATCGCTCATAAAAAACACAAAAAGAACTTGGTCCGAACTACGTTGACTCTGAATTCCCCATTGCACAAAGGGGGTACGTAGGCCTAGGACGACGACGTCCTACCGAGTCTGTCTTTGTTTTCCCCTCCCCCGTCTTAGTACAGCCATAGATGTTAGGATAACTCACCCTTAGAATAGACAACAAGCGTGGATCCCATCGAGTATGATGAACGCGTGGGGTGCTAGCACCTTCCCCTCGCGTAACCGACTCCTGAACCCAGGCTATGGTTGCGACGACCATTCCTTTCCCTCTTCCTCAGGTTTATGCGGTGTTCCCTTTCCCTCTCTTGGGATAAATTTACACGGCTGGCGACTCTGTTTTCCGCGCCACTCTCGCGTTTGTACCTGGATGAAAATCCTAGGAGCGACAGACATTAACATTGCAAACGAAAACATACCTCAAATGAAGTTACGACGATGGGAGTTACGGCAGAGGACGGAGGGCGTGACGAAGACACGAATGGAGGGAGTTTCGTCGCCGTGAGAGTGCTTCGGAGAAGAGGAAATGGTAACGTACGGAGGGAGTTTCGTCGCCGTGAGAGTGCGTCGGAGAAGAGGAACAGTCACGAACGGAGGGAGTTGCGCAGCGGGAGATACAGTGGAGAGAGTTGTGAGAGAGAGAGAGAGTCTGAAACAATGTTAGGGCTTTGCAAAGAAGAAAAACAGTCGTATCGAAAATTAGAGGGAGAGTATCTATTTTAATTTTTATATTTTAAAAGACTTATAGCAGCGCTTTTAAAAAGCGTTTTCTTACGTGATACCTTTAGCAGCGCTTTTGAATTAAAAGCGCTTTCTTTTCTTAGGCATACAGCAGCGCTTTATAAAAGCGCTTTCTAATGTGTGGTTTAGGAATGGCCTTTAGCAGTGCTTTCCAAAAGCGCTGGCTAAAGTGTGGTGTACAAAAGGCCTTTAGCAGCGCTTTTCAAAAGCACTGGCTAATGGTAGCCTTTTAGTAGCGCTTCCCAAAAAGCGCTTTCTAAAGTGCAACCTACCTCAGGCCTTTAGCAGCGCTTTTCAAAAGCGCTTTCTAAAGTCCCCTTTAGCAGCGCTTTTTTCCTTTGTTTTTTTTTTTTGTTTTTATTAAAACCTATAGTAGCGCTTTTGGGAAAAAGCGCTGTCTATGTAGTGCTGCCAAAAAACAATTTTGGCGTAGTGTTTCAAGACAACCTTACCTCAATTAGGTCTTTTAATGGTTGTAATGTGGCTTGATTCACGACTCATAAAATAAAGGATAAAGGCCCAAAGTTAGTCTGTCCCCACCCAATCTTCATAATGAACTTCAATCCTACGTTCAGTTAACTCAGGCTATACATTCAGGTTCCTATAGGCTAGGAATTGAACTGATGATAGCCGGTGATGGTTCAGAAACCTAAGGCAGTCACTACTCCCTTACAACATTTGGTTGTTTTTTTGCTATTGAGGACTTTTAGAATGACAGCTTTAAGGAATTCCTCTTTTTATTATCCCTAACTTTTGCCTGAGCTGCTTCTTTTGAGGCTTATAGTCAGTGGGATGCCCCAGTTTTGCCTAAGTCTCCTTCGTAGGTTCTGACTTAGCAGACTCTTTTTTTTTTAATTTCTGTCCTTTTTTGAGAAAGAATGTGACTACCTGGTTTAATGGCTACGGTGAACCATCATTGGCCTTTAGACTTGGAAAACATCTTCGACACTTGCTCGTTGTGTGCGAAGAATAACTCGTGAGCACAACCTTTATATGAAGGGTGTCTTGTATACACATATCGCCAAGTTAACTGAGAACTACCCACCCCAAGGTTTGTAAGGAAAGAAAACTCCTACTTCTAAGCTCGAAGGGGTTAAAGAGGGATTAACTCCTTATTTATCCATTGTTTGGGGATTGAAACAATGCCTTACATCATCGGCAAAGTTTAATTGAAAGCATACCAATAGCAGTTATGGGTATAATGTTTTCGTCATCCTCCATAATCTTTGTTTAAACAACAGTTTGGTAAAGATAATTGGATAGAAAAAGATATATATTTTTGTTTTTTATGACAATAAAATAAAATGAGTGGATACGAATGGATTGACCCAAAAGATGCATAAACATTTCATTAATCTTGCCAATTCAAAAAAAACAAAGCTTACAAGCAGACATGAAACCAAAAAGCAAGGAAAATAAAAGGAAAAAATATTGAAATAATCAAAATACAACTAGCTTTGGAGAATTGACTTCAGCAACTTCAATTTCCAGGTCCAGATAGGGGAACACCTCAATCACTGGTTATTTTCTCCTTGTGGTACAGAACCTTGAGAGGCTTCATAGGTCCTTTGTCTTTTGCTTCGGGAGTCGAGACATTGGCATTTGGCTTACCTTCTTGAGGTTTTAATGGCTCCAACAAGCTTTGCAATTTCAGTTCGAAACTCTTGCACTCTTCAACTGGATGCCCCATTGTCCCAGTACGGTATTTGCATTCAACATTCGGGTGATCTTCCTTGAGGATCATATCTTTTTCATATATTAGCTCTTACACAACAGATCTTAATGACAGGCAAGTATCCAGGTCATGCCTTTCTACCCCTTTGTGAAACTCACAAGTCAAGTTTGTGTTGTGCCATGGTCCTAGCACAGGGTTAAGAGGTCGCGAAGTCACCAACGAGTTCTGAATCAATAATGGATAAAGCTTGCTTAGCGGCATGGGAATTGGCTTGTAGAGAGCCTTATTCCTTTTGACGGAATTCTTCTTATTCCTGTTCTGGCTTTGAGAACCTTGAGGGGAAACAACCATTGGATGGTGAGTTACTCTTCTGGTAGCCACCTAATGAGAATGACGTTTTGGTACAGGACCAAATGCGGGTTGACACGAAGCTTTCGCACGGGAGTGCCCTTGATGTGGAAGAACCACAGGAGATGGTGATGTGATAACTTCTCCAGGTACAACAGGATAAGAATGCCCCTCTTTCTTCATCAAGTTCTGCAAAGTCTCCAAGACCTAATTCATCTGACATTTGATACCTCTGATCTCCTCCTTCAGGGCTTCCTGGCCTTTCAAAAGCTTGTTCATCATCGCCATTTGTCCGGAATGCGTGCTAGGTATCCTTCTAGAGACATAGGAAGAAGAAGATTAGACTCAAGGCTGAGAAATGCAAGGGAGATGCAAATGTAACGACATCCGCATGCAATGCAAATGTAAGCTAAAAAAGTCTCAAAAACTCAAAGATAATTGCAAACAATAATAGTAGTTTCAGCAGAAAACTTCATCCATTACATATTACAATTTCAAGCAAAAGTCGATAGTGTTTACAAACAGTATCACCAAATAAAAATAGAAATTACAACAAAAGGTTGAAGCAACAAACATGTTGCAAGCTTTAGGGAATCAACCACGGTAAATCAAAGACGAGCTCCAACACAGACACCTAATCCCTTTTCATCTTGCTACCCACTCGTAGGAAGCCATCGTCGATCTGATTCTGAATGTCTTTCTGAACCAACAAACATTCCTTAAAGTTGACATCACAATCTACAACTTCTGAATGGTGATCCTTAATCAAACCAGCCTTTACCAACTTTGCATGAAAGACTTGAAACGAAGCTTTAATCTCATCAACATCAAGGATCAAAGTCTCACCATATGTATTCTCCACAGCATTAACTGCCCCATGAGTGGGCAAAGGATTGCTTCTAATATTAGGCAGAGAGTCAGCTAAAGACAAGATCCTCTTTTCCAACAAATCCCTTACAATATGTTTCAAGGCAAAACAACCTTCCAAATCATGGCCTAGCGCGCCTTCATGGAACACACAATGAGCATTCGAATTGTAAGAAGGTGGAAGTGGATCTGAAGGTTGGCTCAATGACCTTGTAGTTATTAATCCTTGTTGTACCAAAAAAGGATATAACTCTGTATACGTCATGGGAATGGGAGGAATCGGAGGCCTACCACCCTATCTTTTATTTGGAGCATTCTAACGAAAAGCTTGAGTCCGTTATTAATAATCAGAAGCGTTGGGCGCTCGTTGATAGATTGGCGGTTAATGAACCGGCTGGTAAACATGTGCTTGTTGCACAGGCTGGTACACAGGAACTTGGTTATTGAATGCGGGAGCGACAACGGCCACATATGTAACGACCCGAAAAATATAAATTATTTATTTAATCATTTATTTAATTAATTTAAAAGGAATTAAGGGGTTTGTGATGATTTTGGAGAATTATGGATTAAAAGATGCAATTTGAGTAATTTTAATAAAAGGAATAATCATGTATTATTTATGTTATTATTGTTATTATTAAAATTTTAAAATAAAATGAGAAAGGGCAAGGTGGTCTTATTGGAGAATAAGTGAGGATAGGATGGGAAGTTCATAAACTGGAATATATGACTAAAAGAGAAAAGGAACGATCATTATAACTGATCATGTTTTGGGTGAAGGAAACTGAAGCAGAGAAGAGGAAGAGGAAACCTAAGGGGCTGAGGAGCTTCGAGAAGAATCTTGAAGAAGGAAAAGAGAGGTTTTTGATTACTCTAAGGTATGGGGAGAATTCTTAATTCTTTGTAGTTTATGAAATTGGGGATTTAATAGATTAGGATCGTGTGAAATTGTGTTTGATTTTGATGATTTCGATGTGAAATGTATGATATGATAAGAATATGCTGAACTTCACTGGTGTGTGTTAATATATGTGTGTCTTATGAGTATTCTGATCAAATTTCGTGTAGAACACTGGTTTTGGGGGATATGGGGATCAAAATTGCAGAAAATCAAATTTTTTTGGAGAAGTGGGTTTTGTCGCACTCTGACACGGGCCGTGTCACAGGACACGGGCGGCCGTGTCAGCTTTCTGGTCGTGTATGAAAAGTTGAATTTTGGAAGTTGGTCCCAGACTTTCTGACACGGGCTGTGTCACAGGACACGGGTGGCCGTGTCAGGCTGCTGACTTGTTAATTTGTTTTGATGTTTTGAAATCGTGTCTCAGGTTTCCTGACACGGGCCGTGTCACAGGACACGGGCGGCCGTGTCAGACTGTTGGCTATCTTATATTTTTGCTGTTTTCTTCAAGTTTTTCGATGTTTTTCTCATGTTGTTTCCTTGGGGTCGAGGTGTTGATGATATATAATTGATGAAACATGATTTTTATGATGAATATTGTTAAGATAAAATGAATGATGCACATGTTGATATTTGGATGAAATGAGGAGTTTAGCATCATTGCATTTCATGGCATATTTTTATGTTGGGGCTTCGGCCTATTGGTAGCTTCAATCCCATAGTGTGGATTGGAGTGATATGTTGTTATGTTGTGCTCCCAGTGTGGAGGGTTGATGGCCAGTGTCCATCACATGGAGAAAAGTCGGTACCGTATTGTATACGTTGCATTTTCATTGAAGTTGACATTGTATTTTCTTATGAAGTAATTGTGATGAGTGGTATTATGAATTCTAAGTTGATAATGATGTGAATGAATGTGGATGATGATCTGTTGTTGTTGCTGCTTAATTTATTTAATTTCCATGTCTTTTATTACTATATCGAATTATGTTTTCTCACCCTGCCTGCTTGGAAATGTTGCCTCTTATGTGGGTAACTTGCAGATAACCCAGAGTAGCTTCGAGGTGACGAAGGAGGTAGCTTTGGAGTGTCTCGTTTATGTTGTTTAAGTTTAGGGGTGTCCTGCTCTGTGTCATGTAACATCGGGTTGGGATGAATCGCGAAATTCGTGTTCTTTTGATTCATGTTGGAATTTTATACTGATGATGTTGTTCTAGATTGGATAAGTTTCTTATAAAGTGTTTAATTGAATTTAAAATGACAAGTTGATTCCGCTGCGAGATTATGATTTCTTTTGACGAAGTTTGAGTAACCCGTGTTACGGGACAGGACTATGAGAATTATATAATGTTTTTTTTGAATATGTACACCCTTGGTTGTGGATTTTACTCTGATAATAGATTTATTTTCATAAAAATTGATTGTGGGGTAGAAGGGTGTTACATTAGTGGTATCAAAGCAGGTCGGTCTGTCCGGCCAAGTTTTGTGTTGTCAGTCTGTTGTCAGTCGTTACTTGTTAACGATTATTTGTTTTCTGACGTGGTGAGTGTTGTACAGAATGGCTGGAAACAACACGCGCGCTCTTGCTGATGTTATTGTAGCTCTTGCTCGGAACCATGCTCCTGACGAGTTTTGTGCGTTGGAGAAGTTTCAGAGGAACAACCCACCGAAGTTTGAAGGGACTCGTGACCCTGCAAGCGCACAAAAGTGGCTCAAGGCGATTGAGAAGATTTTTAGAGTGATGGGGTGCTCTGATGCGCAGCAAGTGCAGTTCGGAACGCATATGCTGGAAGAGGAGGCCGAGGACTGGTGGGATAACACCCACCAAAGGTTGGAAGATGTTGGCACTGCGGTGACTTGGAATGTGTTCAAACAAGAATTTCTGGGCAAGTATTTTCCTGAAGATGCTCGTGGTAAGATGGAAGTGGAATTCATTGAATTGAAGCAAGGGAATATGACTGTGGCAGAGTATGCTGCCAAATTTGAGAGGCTTGTGAAGTTTTGCCCTCATTACAACCGTGCAGATGCTGAACTTTCTAAGTGTCTCAAGTTTGAGAATGGGCTGAGACCATAAATTAAGCAAGGGATCAGATGCCAACAGATTCGTAGGTATGCGGAACTGGTGGATAAGAGTAGAATCTATGATGAAGATAGTCGAGCTCGATCTGCTCACTACAAGCAGCTAAGTGAAAAGAAAGATAAGGGTCAGTTTAGAGGAAAACCTTATGCGACCCCAGGTGATAAAGGGAAGCGGAAGGTATCAGATGATAAGAAGTCGAGTAGGGGAGCTGCTAATGCACCTACTAAGTGCTATAAGTGTGGAGAGTCAGGTCACAAAGCTGATGTGTGTACTAATAAGGTTCTGAGGTGTTACCGTTGTGGCAAGACTGGGCATAGAATTGGTGATTGTCTGAATGAGGGTCCGACCTATTTCAATTATGGCGAACAGGGGCATATCAGTACTCAATGCCAGAAACCAAAGAAGACTGCTACAGCTGCCCAGACTACTGGAAGAGTGTTTGTGTTGGTTGGCTCAGAAGTTCCCAAGAAGGACAACTTGATTCGAGGTACTTGTTTTATTAACAATGTTGAGTTTATTGCTATTATTGATACTGGAGCTACGCATTCATTTATCTCTCTTAAGTGTGCTACTAGATTGGGTTTAAATTTGTCTAACATGAATGGTAGTTTGATAATAGAGACTCCGGCTAATGGTTCGGTGACTGCCATGCTTGTTTGTTTAAAGTGTCCTTTGACAATCTTTGAGAAAGATTTTGTGATGGATGTGGTGTGCTTACCTTTGCACCAAATCGATGTTATCCTTGGTATGAACTGGTTGGAGTTCAACTACGTTCATATTAATTGTTATAGTAAGACTGTGAGGTTTCCAGAGTTAAGTGAGGGTGGTGAACTGATGTTTTTATCTGCTAAACAAGTGGACGGTCTTTTATTAGATGAAGCGTTGATGTTCGCTGTGTTTGCATCATTGAAAGTTGATGGTGGAGCCGACAGTGCTGAGTTTCTAGTGGTTTGTGAGTTTCAAGATGTGTTTCCTGAGGATATAAGTGACTTACCTCCGGAACATGAAGTTGAGTTTACTGTGGACTTAATACCAGGTACGAGTCCAGTGTCGATGGCTCCTTATCGGATGTCTGCTTCAGAATTGAGTGAGTTGAAGGAACAACTAGAATAATTGTTAGAGAAGAAGTTTATTCGTCCTAGTGTTTCTCCGTGGGGTGCTCCAGTGTTGCTTGTTAAGAAGAAAGATGGTAGTATGAGATTGTGTGTCGATTATCGGCAGTTGAATAAGGTGACCATCAAGAATAAGTATCCGCTTTCGAGAATCGACGATTTAATGGATCAACTCGTAGGTGCTTGTGTGTTCAATAAGATTGATCTGAGGTTTGGTTATCATCAGATTAGAGTTAAGGCTGATGATATTCCGAAAACAGCTTTCAGAACGAGGTATGGTCATTATGAATATATGGTGATGCCATTTGGAGTTTCTAATGCGCCTGGTGTGTTCATGGAGTATATGAACAGGATCTTTCATGAATATCTTGATAAGTTTGTGGTGGTTTTCATAGATGACATCTTGATATATTCTAAATCAGAAGAAGAACATACGGAACATTTGAAGATTGTGTTACAAGTGTTGAGGGAAAATAAATTATATGCTAAGTTGTCGAAGTGCGAATTCTGGTTGAAGGAAGTGAGTTTCCTAGGCCATGTGATTTCAAGTGGTGGAATTTCTGTGGATCCCTCGAAGATTGATGCAGTGTTACAGTGGGAGACTCCGAAGTCTGCTACGGAAATTCGCAGTTTTCTTGGATTGGCCGGTTATTATCGTAAGTTCATTGAAGGTTTTTCTAAGTTGGATTTGCCTTTGACGTAATTGACTCGAAACGGGCAAGCGTATGTGTGGGATGTCACTTGTGAAGAAAGTTTTGTGGAACTAAAGAAAAGGTTGACAACTGCTCCGGTGTTAGTTTTGCCAGACCTGAATGAGTCCTTTGTGGTTTATTATGATGCTTCAAAGATGGGCCTGGGTGGAGTTTTAATGCAAAATGGTAAAGTGGTCGCTTATGCTTCTAGACAGTTAAGAGTCCATGAGAGGAATTACCCTACACATGACTTAGAGTTGGTTGTTGTAGTGTTTGTGCTGAAGATTTGGAGGCATTATCTTTTTGGTTCGAAATTTGAGGTATTCAGTGATCATAAAAGTTTGAAATACTTATTCGATCAGAAGGAGTTGAACATGAGGCAGAGAAGGTGGCTAGAATTGTTGAAGCATTTTGAGTTCGATTTGAATTATCATCCCGGTAAAGCAAATGTAGTGGCTGATGCTTTGAGTAGAAAGTCATTGCATATTTCGATGCTTATGGTGAAAGAACTTGAAATGATTGAGCAATTCAGAGACATGAGTTTGTTGTGTGAGACGACCGCTGATAGTGTGAAATTGGGCATGCTAAAGCTGACTAGTGGAATTTTAGAGGAAATTCGGGAAGGTCAGAAATCTGATTTGAAATTAGTTGACCAATTAATGAAGATTAATCAAGGTAACGGAGGCGGGTTCCGAATGGATGAAGACGGAGTTTTGAGGTTTCGAGATAGAGTGTGTGTTCCGGATATTTCTGGAATCAAAAAGAGTATTTTGGAAGAAGGGCATAGAAGTCGATTGAGTATTCATCCTGGTGCTATGAAGATGTATCAAGACCTGCGTAGATTGTTTTGGTGGCCAGGTATGAAAGGAGATATTGCTGAATTTGTGTATGCATGTTTAACTTGCCAGAAGTCCAAGATTGAACATCAGAAGCCTTCAGGTATGATGCAGCCGTTGAGTGTTCCTGAATGGAAATGGGATAGCATTTCCATGGATTTTGTGACTGGGTTACCGAAGACTGCAAGAGGTAATGACTCGATATGGGTGATTGTGGATAGATTAACTAAGTTGGCGCATTTCTTGCCAATGAGGATTAATTATTCTATGCAGAAGTTAGCTGAGATTTATATTGATGAGATCGTGAGGTTGCATGGAACACCTTCGAGTATCGTATCGGATAGAGATCCGCGGTTTACGTCACGATTTTGGAAGAGTCTACAGGATGCTTTGGGTACTAAATTGAGGATGAGTTCTGCTTATCACCCGCAGACAGATGGTCAGTCGGAAAGAACAATCCAATCTTTAAAAGATTTGTTGAGAGCTTGTGTGCTGGATCAAGGAGGATCTTGGGATAGTCACTTGTCGTTGATCGAGTTTACATACAACAACAGTTTTCATGCTAGTATTGGAATGGCTCCATATGAGGCGTTGTATGGTAGACGTTGTCGAACTCCGTTGTGTTGGTATGAGTCGGGAGAGAGCACTGTACTTGGACCTGAGATTGTTCAAGAGACAACGGAGAAGATTAAAATGATTCGGGATAAAATGAAGACGTCGCAGAGTCGTCAGAAGAGTTACCATGATAAGAGGAGAAAGGCATTGGAATTCCAAGAAGGAGACTACGTGTTCTTAAGAGTTACTCCAATGACTGGTGTGGGACGAGCTTTGAAGTCTAAAAAGCTCACTCCGCGCTTTGTTGGTCCGTATCAGATTATGCAGAGAATAGGAGAGGTTGCCTATCGGGTGACTTTACCACCGTCACTTGCAAATTTGCATGATGTGTTTCACGTGTCGCAGTTGAGGAAGTATATTTCGGATCCGTCACATGTAATTCAGATGGATGACGTTCAGGTGAGGGATAACCTGACAATAGAAGCTTTGCCTGTGAGGATTGATGGTCGAGAATTGAAGCAACTTCGAGGTAAAGAGATTGCTTTAGTGAAAGTATTGTGGGGTGGACCAGCTGGTGATAGTTGGACTTGGGAGCGTGAAGATCAGATGAAAGAGTCATATCCGACTCTGTTTACTTCAGGTAATTTTCGAGGACGAAAATTCTTAAAGTAGGGGAGAGTTGTAACGACCCGAAAAATCTAAATTATTTATTTAATCATTTATTTAATTAATTTAGAAGGAATTAAGGGGTTTGTGATGATTTTGGAGAATTATGGATTAAAAGATGCAATTTGAGTAATTTTAATAAAAGGAATAATCATGTATTATTTATGTTACTATTGTTATTATTAAAATTTTAAAATAAAATAAGAAAGGGCAAGGTGGTCTTATTGGAGAATAAGTGAGGATAGGATGGGAAGTTCATAAACTGGAATATATGACTAAAAGAGAAAAGGAATGATCATTCTAATTGATCGTGTTTTGGGTGAAGGAAACTGAAGCAGAGAAGAGGAAGAGGAAACCTAAGGGGCTGAGGAGCTTTGAGAAGAATCTTGAAGAAGGAAAAGAGGGGTTTCTGATTACTCTAAGGTATGGGGAGAATTCTTAATTCTTTGTAGTTTATGAAATTGGGGATTTAATAGATTAGGATCGTGTGAAATTGTGTTTGATTTTGATGATTTCGATGTGAAATGTATGATATGATAAGAATATGCTGAACTTCACTGGTGTGTGTTGATATATGTGTGTCTTATGAGTATTCTGATCAAATTTCGTGTAGAACACTGGTTTTGGGGGATATGGGGATCAAAATTGCAGAAAATCAGATTTTTTGGAGAAGTGGGTTTTGTCGCACTCTGACACGGGCCGTGTCACAGGACACGGGCGACCGTGTCAGCTTTTCGGTCGTGTATGAAAAAGTTGAATTTTGGAAGTTGGTCCCAGACTTTCTGACACGGGCCGTGTCACAGGACACGGGTGGCCGTGTCAGGCTGCTGACTTGTTAATTTGTTTTGATGTTTTGAAATCGTGTCTCAGGTTTTCTGACACGGGCCGTGTCACAGGACACGGGCGGCCGTGTCAGACTGCTGGCTATCTTATATTTTTGCTGTTTTCTTCAATTTTTTCGATGTTTTTCTCGTGTTGTTTCCTTGGGGTCGAGGTGTTGATGATATATAATTGATGAAACATGATTTTTATGATGAATATTGTTAAGATAAACTGAATGATGCACATGTTGATATTTGGATGAAATGAGGAGTTTAGCATCATTGCATTTCATGGCATATTTTTATGTTGGGGCTTCGGCCTATTGGTAGCTTCAATCCCATAGTGAGGATTGGAGTGATATGTTGTTATATTGTGCTCCCAGTGTGGAGGGTTGATGGCCAGTGTCCATCACATGGAGAAAAGTCGGTACCGCATTGCATACGTTGCATTTTCATTGAAGTTGACATTGTATTTTCTTATGAAGTAATTGTGATGAGTGGTATTATGAACTCTAAGTTGATAATGATGTGAATGAATGTGGATGATGATCTGTTGTTGTTGCTGCTTAATTTATTTAATTTCCATGTCTTTTATTACTATATCGAATTATGTTTTCTCACCCTGCCTGCTTGGAAATGTTGCCTCTTATGTGGGTAACTTGCAGATAACCCAGAGTAGCTTCGAGGTGACGAAGGAGGTAGCTTTGGAGTGTCTCGTTTATGTTGTTTAAGTTTAGGGGTGTCCTACTCTGTGTCATGTAACATCGGGTTGGGATGAATCGCGAAATTCGTGTTCTTTTGATTCATGTTGGAATTTTATACTGATGATGTTGTTCTAGATTGGATAAGTTTCTTATAAAGTGTTTAATTGAATTTAAAATGACAAGTTGATTCCGCTGCGAGATTATGATTTCTTTTGACGATGTTTGAGTAACCCGTGTTACGGGACATGACTATGAAAATTATATAATGTTTTTTTTTTAATATGTACACCCTTGGTTGTGGATTTTACTCTGATAATATGATTTATTTTCATAAAAATTGATTGTGGGGTAGAAGGGTGGTACAACATATGGTTGCTGAGGGTATTGAACAAGATAGACAAGATGCTGAACATAGCTTTGTTGTTTCTGTTGATGTTTCCAATGCTGATTTTTCTTTTTTCTGTTTGACATCACAACATTGGTCTCTCCTTCTTTTTTCTTATGAAAATGTTGAAGGATTTCTTGGCATTATCGCTTGAACTACCAGCTCCCTTGGTCATCTTTCCATTTTTCAAACCAAGCTCTACTTTAACTCCCACAACCACGATATCAGAGAAATTAGTAGTTACACTACTAACCATTCTTTCGTAGAATTCTGGTCTAACCGTGTCCACAAACCAATCGGCCAACTTTTTCTCAGTCAAAGGAGGTTCTACCTAGGAGGCAGTTTCCCTCCAGCGCTGTGCATGTTCCTTGAAAGATTTTGAACTCTTCTGCGACATGCTCAAGAGTTGCCTCATATATGGAGCCAGGTCTATATTGTATTTGTAATGCTTAGCAAAAGCATAAGACAAATCCTAAAAATTATGAATGCAGGACTGATCCAGACTTAGATACCACTTGGCTGAGGCCCCTTTTATACTGTCTTAGAAGCAGTGAATCATCAATTTATCATTATCCACATAAGTATCCATCCTCCTGTAGTACATAATCAAGTGTGTTCTTGGACAAGTTGCACCTGAATATTGATAAAAACTGAGAGTTTTGAACTTTGGAGGGATCACCAACCCAGACACTAAGCACATATCTCTACCATCAGCACCAAAGATGTTGTTTCCTTCCATTGCTCTTACCTTCCTCTCAATAGTCTCTACACTTTCCTTCAATCTTTCGTGGCGCTCATCCATCTCTTCAGACATATTAGGGACGTCATATACTTGTTGTTGATTGTGAAAGTAAGGACGTACTTGAGCTTGTACAGTAGCTGGCGCGAAAGTTGGGATGGCTTGAGGAATTTTTGATCCCAAGGGAATAGCTTGTTGAGTAGTTGGTACCGTGAAAGGTGGAGGCACAAACCCATAGGTGGCCCATAAGTTGGCACATTTACAATATTAGTTGTCGTTGGTGGCGGTTCTACAGTTGCATTGGTAATTTCAGAAACTACGGTGGCTTGAGTATCCATCTTCGCTCTGATAACTTGCAGCATTTCCATTATCTGTCCCACACCTCCACGCAGGTTTTCTAGTTCATCACTGACCCTTTCGATCTCCATGTTTTGTTCAGCCATTCTCTTACGAGTTCAGGCTCGGGTGTTGTATTGATTCAGTGTGAACAACCAAATAAAGCTTGTGCAGAAGAAACTCCAATCATCTTCTTCAACTCATGGGACCTTGCTTAAGGTTGTCTATCTTGCTTTCTCAACAACTTTTACAAGGAAACAAACATGAGTCTTACAAAGGGAAACTGGTTAATGAAATCATTTTATGAGTCAACTACTAGGGATAAGATGTTTGCAACTAATCCTCTAATTTCCTTGAAGACTTATTTTTGAAAGGGAATGCTTATGGACGCGTGAATGTATGAATGAATGAATGTATGCATAAACACACATATACAAATATTCACATATTCATATATTCACACATATATACAGGAAAACAAACAAGGGCCTAGGTTTGAATATCACGAGTGTGGAGCCATGGTCTACCCATCCCAAAAGGTGTGTACTAAGGGTTCTTGTATCTGCAGAACAGGGTTCCAAGAAGTTCTCAGAGTCATCGATAAATCTTTCAGATATTATCAGCTTGCACGACTACTCATGCGAGCTAATAATATTCTTAAGATAAACTCGTCTGAGTGTATTATCGCATGACAACCATCACAGGTCTACACCTGGATAATCACTACACTACGTCCTAAAAAGGCTTAGAGGGGTGAAGGGATACTAAGCGTCCTCAGCTTCATGGACTCCCAGGTCGAAAAAAGTGATGCCAATACGACTACTCGCATCTGACATCAGTAATCCCAAAGGGGCCTCCATTGAGCGTGGTTATATTATATGTTAAACATGTTAGGACTACTCCCAACAATTAACTATTTATTATACCATAATCCTATCATAAGTGTATGCTCAAATCCGGGTTAGGACTTATATCACCACTCAAGGTAACAACCCTGCATATAGAAAAACCCAGGCACAACAGATATATACAGATATTTACAAATATACAAGTATACAAGCAAGCAAACATATAAAATAACACAAATGCAAACAAGGTGGGCTTAACCCTCTTAGGGGGATATTCCCCAGTGAAGTCGCCATTTCTGTTGCGGTGAGAATCGAATATCAAGCTATTAATTAACTTGAATCACAAATCATGAAGTTCACCACCGAGCTTTGATTTATCTAAAGGAAAGGGTAAAGATCGAAGAAAACCCTAAGTGCTCTATGTAACAACAAAGCTAAGAGATCTAAGGTTCGGGGGTTGGTTATACCTAGGTAAGGTGCTAGCATCCTAAGTATCCGTAGTACTCTACAGGAACCTCTTGTAAGTATTTGTGCTATGTTAAAGTTTTCTTGCTAAGGAAAAAGTGCTAAGGAAAAGACCTAAGGTATATACACTAAGTATGCTCGCCAAGACATCGCATCTCGTGCCTACGTATCCTGACTAGGATGGAATCAGAGCATTCGTAGTTCACCTAACTACGGGTGAAGAACTCTTGACTATGGTCAAGGTTCCAAGGGGGAAAGTAAGTATCCATGGCAAGATACCTACATAGAGTGCGACGACTCTAAACCTAAGGCTAGGTAAAAAGGGGAAGTATGTGTCCATGGCAGGTTACTCACATAGAGTACGACGACTCTAATACTAAGGCTAGGATAAAGGGTAAGGTAAGTTGGTCTTGATCGCACTGCGGCGAGTGATAAGGGAGTTAGCTGTTAGTGAGTTGGTGGGTTAATGAGTTAGTGGGTTCGCCAAGATATCGCATCTTATGCCTACGTATCCTGACTAGGAATGAGGAATCAGAGCCTCTGTAGTTCACCTCATTAGGGGTGAGGAACTCTTAAACGTGGTCAAGGTTCCAGGGGAAGGTAAATGTTCATAACCATGACACTTACATGGAGTGTGGCGACTCCAATTCTAAGGCTAGGATAAAAGGAAAGATAAGTGTTCATGGCAGAACACCTACATAGAGTACAACGACTCTAATCCTAAGGGTAGGATGGGAAAGCTAGAGGCTCTAACAAAGTCTCAATGAAATGGTGGACAAGGTTATCCTAAATATGACATGGCAGTGGGGGTGATCCTTTCCTTTGGAATCAGATATAAGCAATTAATAGGATAAAGTCATGAAAGTACCAGACACAAAATAGAATAAGGCAAATAGAAATAACATGACTGATGATAAACACAACATAATGAGCAATGACAGAGTCAATGCAAGGATCGAGATTAAGACCAGACAAATGAGTCAAAGTTCCAAGCTAAGGAAACGAACTACAAGTTATCTAGCCGAAAGTTAGAAATTAAATCGATTGGTCGATATTAAAAAAAAAAGAAATGACCAAAAACAAAACCTAAATATCTACATCCTAAACAGAATTTAAAGGATTAGTTCCCCAAAATTAAATGAAAAAGTATTTTTGAGTTTTTCTATTTATTTAAATAATACCTAATAATATAATAAAAGTCTAAAACAAAAATAAAAGATATTTGCTAAAATAAAATAAAAAGATATTTCTAAAAAAAAAATTATTTCTAAAATAATATAGAAAAGATTATTTCTAAAATGAAATAAAAAAAAACTTTGTAAAATCCTTCCTAAATCTAAAAAATAAACAAAACAAGATAATGAAAATAAAAATAAAAAGAAAAAGAAAAAGGGAGATCATGGGTCAGGGATTAGCATTGGAAGAAAAAAAGGTGGCCCAAGCCCACAACAAGAAGGGCGGATCCTGGGTATGGATCGGGTCGGGTGGAGATGTGAATTAAGTTGGATCTCACACCTCACAAACCTAATTCTAAAGAGGGAGTAACGGTTGCATACCAAAAGGGATCCTGAGAAGACATAATTCTCAAAACACATTGTCCTCATCAAGACAACAAACCCAAACCCCAACCTTCTTGATTATCAGTACATCTCGCTCCCATAACTCTATTGTTGAGACTTTTTCTCCATCATCTTCATCATTATTTTCTCCCTCAAATCAAGTACCACATATCCAATCAGAAATTGTACCTAACAAAACAACAATGCAAACTCTAGCTAGCAACAAAAACATAAATCGATGGCGAAGAAGGAAAGTGAGCCTTAACGGAAAGGAACGAAACGATCGACAACATCGTACGCGTTCTACCTAATTTGAATTCGTTTGAACAACAGGCAGTAAAGGATTCAAGAGAGCAATGAAAAGTGCAAGTGTAAAATACACAAAAGGTTCGACATACCGATTCGAAGCTCTTTCGCTCAGATTAATTCAGGTGATTCACCCACGTCCTCATTCTATCTGCCCTTTCACTTTTGATGCTTCTGAGTATTTTCGAATAAGGGAACTTTGGTGTAAAACTCTAAATTCTCCTCTACTCTAATTTCCACCTGCTACTAGTTTATGTTGCTTGAAAGTGTTGGATCGTCTGTGGAGAATAGTGATGGAGCTTCCTTTGAAGAATGATGGTGACGATGTTTTCAAAAGTCGGTTTTTGGAAAATGGTGATTGAACCAAGTTACTGAAGAATCTTCACAGTTAGGAACTTTTAAGGCTTGTATTTTCTCTTCCTCTCTTTTTTTGAATTTTGCCTACTATTCTTCTCTTCTCTTTTTAAATTCCAAAAACCAACTTCTTGGTTCAGTTTCTCAAATATGACCTGTTACTCTCAATTACTGCAGGTTGTATTGCAGGAAATTTGCAGGTCTTGGTGTTGTTGATGCAAAGGTTTTGGTTTTGTTCTGCAGAATGTTAACAGGTCTCAATTTAGTGTAGGTTTTTCTGAATGTATTTGTTGTTATGTTATATCCCTTTCATTGCAGGATGTTGTGCAGAATTTGGAGTTTTGTGGACAGGTCTTGTGGTGGATGGTGTAATGAAGCTTGCGCATGGCTTTGGTGTTTGAAAGGTTTGTGCACGGTTTTTATCATATTTTAGAGTGTATAGGTTTTGGTGCTGACTTGTTGTGATGCTCATGTGTGTAAGTTTATGCAGGTTGTAACAGGATTATTAAGGATTGTTGCGCTGCAGTAGGATGTCATTGAGTTGTTGTAAGTGTAGCTCGGTTTGGCATGTTGTGTGTAGTGTAGGATTTTGGACTGTTGTAATTAATGGTAAATTGGTGTAACAGGGTCTTGATGTTGTTGGTTTGGAAGCCGGAGGAGATTTCTTTGGCATTATTATTTTGTAATTTGATTGTAAATGGACATGGTTTGTAGTTAATGTATAGTTTTTTTTTTGTATTGTGTTGGGCTTATGGACTTAGAGAAAAAAAATGTAACAAGACTTGTATTATTCTTGAAGAGTTTTTTTTTGTTTTTCTTTGTAGAATTTTGTGGTAAATGGGCTTAGAGGAAAAACATGGAAATGGGCTTATGGTCATGAAGAATGAATAATAATAATAATAATAATAATAATAATAATAATAATAATAATAATAATAATAATAATAATAATAAAATAGATGACAAAATAGATATTATGAATATTTGATGGAAATTAAAAAGAATGGACAAAATAAAAGATAATTTGGAAAATGATAAAAATGGTCTACGGTTAAAAAACAACACCCCTTGACAGTTGAAAATCCAACACCCCTTGCCTCAGACTTGAGTACAATAACCGAAAGAAACAACCTCTTTGAAACTTCTGGAATCAAACCCTAATTCCCTAGGCGAAATAAATCAGGACAAAAGCTGATGATTTTGTAATATGATTAACCTAAAATGACATGTGAAAGGTCGAAGGATCTAAGGGTAAAATTTGGGGTATGACAATATTGACTTATGGTATCTACATAATAACCTGACCTTTCATGACATTTATGCTTTTAGCCACAAACTTAATATTATATTAATTAGACCCGTTTAAGTCTTGAATAATTAAAATAATGGCACTAGCACCTTAAATATTACATTTGTGACCCAAAATTCTAACACTAGAAATTGTAAAATAATACAATGCAATTTCTTAAGCCCGAGATCATCCTTGACAATTGACAAGCCTATTAAACACATATTTGAAAACATTGAGATGCTAGCTAGCATCATTCCGAGTTACGTGAAGCCCATTCATACTGAATAAATCCTATCACCAATCTTTGATTCAATTACACTAATCGTCCCACATTAACCCACCAACAATTCTCGAGACCGTTTCATTATGAATAACAGTTGTCTGAATCTGAAGCGCATTTAAGTCTAATCACTTTATATACAGATATATCACACACATGTAAAATCATACAATCAATTCCTTCACGGGAGATGCTCTTTCCACCCTTATGTGTTCTCCTACACCATTGTGAAATCTCACAAATGTCCCTAGCGTTCGGAGATACATCTCCAGACGCTCCTTTTTTACCCACTCTTCAGCATAAATTGGTAAACCACCCTTATTTTTGCAAAAAAAAATGTAGTCCGGAGATGCTCTTTCGTAAATTTGAAGTTTTCTCAATTAACCTGTATTTTTTGTGCTAGAGGTCATTTTCCTTCTCTTATAGGTTAATTTGGAATTTTTGTAAATCCAAATCTCTAGATACAAATTATATTGTTTGTCAGGTGGTGATTATCATTAATGTCTTCATTTTAATTTGCATCATTTGTAGATACATTTTTTTTAATTTAGACAATAAGCGAGAACTTACAAAAATTAAAGTTATTGGTTAATGGTTATGAACTTTTCAGTGAGGCCATTTTCTTGACATTCTCTGCGTTCTGCTATATTTTTCAATTAATAATTGTGAAAGCAATAACAATAACCTTTGCATGATGGTTTTGTTCCTTCCAGCTTGGCAGTACATGAGTCAAAGTAGGGAGGGTTGTTTGTTTCTATATCAACAAACAAAGTTGGTGTTGTGAAACAGAACATCTTTATGTGGATTTGTAATGATGGTGGTGAAGACTAAAGAGAAACAATAGTGTGGTTGTCGAACATCAATCTTGATGTAATGAAGAGAAATTTAATTTAATTTACCATCTTTCATACTTTACATAATCAATGAAATTGTTTTTTTACATCTTTTCTTTGAAATTTATTCAAAGATGAAAACATCTCAAATTATTATGACTGGTTTTTTTTAGCAAATAGTCATTTTTGTGTGTCATATATTGATTTCTATGTAACTTTGAGGTGGTGAATGTGTCAGAAAGTGCTTCCTCGAAATATTTTAAAGATATATTTTCATAGCAATTTTTTACAAAATTGCATCTCCGAAATATTTCAGAGATGTATTTTCAGATAATTTTTTTACAAAATAACTAGCAAAATACCCGTGCGTCCGCACAGGTAAATTTATTTAATACAATATAGATTTTATTTAAATATACATGTAAATTTGAAATGAGTTTTTTTATTATAAAATGAATAATGATAATATAAACTCAATTTTATTAAATAATCATACAAAAAGAGGAAAAAAAAGGCTCGTGAAATGGAAAAAGAAAATAAATTAAAATTTTGACATTTGAAAATAAAAGTTTTGTGTCTCAAATAAAGATAATTGTTATTTAAAATAAAATAAATATTTTAATAATAGTGGCCCGTGAGAAAAAAAAAAGAAGTTTTGACGCTTGAAAATAAGAACTTTGTGTCTTAAATAAAGATCATTGTTAATTAAAATAAAATAGGTTTTTTGATGATAGTGACTCGTGAGAAAAAGAGAAATCTTGAATATGAAAAAAAAAAATTTATGCCTCAAATAAAGATAATTATTAATTAAAATAAAATTGATATTTTGCTGATAGTGACTCGTAAGAAAAAAAAAGAGTAATTTTGATATTTAAAAATAAGAATTTTGTGTCCCAAGTAAAGATAATTGTTAATTAAAATAAAATAAGTATTTTATTGATAGTGATCTTTGAAAAAAAATTTAACATTTGAAAATAAGAATTATGTATTTTAAATAATGAAAATTATTAATTAATTAAAATAGAATGGATATTTTTTTATAGAGATCTATTAGATGGAAAGTTAATTGTGTGTATGACTATTAAATATCATCTAATTTCATACAATAAATTCTTAATTTATTAAAATTTTAAAAATAGATTAATTAATATTTTTAATAATAAATAAATATAATTGATCAAATTTATCTTAAAAATAGAATTAAATGTCAACATTGTATATATTCATTCACCAATAAATATTTAATATGATAATCATATATTATAATTAAACATTTTAATATTAAAAATAATTAGGAGGAGATAAAATTATTAGGTAGAAAAGATAAAACAATAAAATGAAAAGAGAAAGAAGAATGAGATGATGAGTGAAAGAATCAGAAGTGAAGGAAAAAGTGAAAGTTGAAAAAATATCAAATAAGAACTTTACATTTGATGATATTTGGTTAAAGTAAGGTGAATTAATTGGGAGATTAGATTTTTACTATTTTAACATTTTACAAATATAAAAAAATTTAAAGTAAAGAGTAGGTAGTTTGTACACATGTTATTTTAATAATTAGATACTTGAAGAGTCGTTCATCAATTTACCTTGAGAAAAGTTAAAAAAAAAATACGTTGAACGCTAGGGTGGTGGTGGACACACTTAGGGCTGTTTTTGGACCTATGGAACCGAAAAACCACCCGAGATCCGGTGTATTGGAACCAGACCATTGGACCGGCCGAAACGTCTCTTGGTCTGGTAATGGATGTAATTTTAATCTGTATCCAGACTGAAGAACCGAACCAATTATCCAACGGGTACCCGGTAAGCCTTGATATAAATTCTAAAATTTTTTCATTTACTCATTTTTCCCCTCTCTCATTTCAGTCACTCTCTCTCTCGTCTCTCACACTCTTCCTCTTCCGTTCCGTCTCTCTCCCCTAGGGCTTCGTCTTCCTTCAAACCAAGCCACAATGTTTACTTTCATGAGTGTTATCTGTTTGAATCATTTCTATTAGACGCTTAGTGTGAATTGTTCAAGCCTACAACAATCGTGTAATGTATCCAAACTCTATTCTTTTTTATTTCTATTATAATATTGTTTACAATGTTTGCATGTTTGAGTTGTTGAATAGTTCTTTACCTGGTATCAATTTTGACCTAAATTTTGACATAAAATGTTGGGATTTTGGATCCGTTCGTGACCCTGTTTCAATTTTGAACAAAATTTTGACCTAAACTGTTTGAGTATTTGATTTGTTGTTTATATTACTCGAGTTTTGATAAAAAAATGTTTGAGTATTTGATTCTGTTGCTGAGTTTTGTTCTCCATTAGGGTTCGGCCTAGGGTTTTGAATTGAGGTTGTATTGTGTAATTTGTGTTGCTGAGGTTGTATTTTGGCCTAATAATAATTGTTTGTCTTCTATTCTTAATAAAGAGGTTGTATTGTGTTACTCAGTTTTGTTCATATTTCGTATTACATTACATTATTGTTTGATTGATATTGAATTTTATGTCATGTCTTTTCAAGATTCTTCATTGACTCCAATCATGGATGATCTTATTGATATTAACATGTTGCTTGATGAGACTAGGAAAGGGGAGACAATGGATGGAGGAAATATAGAGATTGTTGAGATGATTGATTTGGAACTTCCAGTTCCACTTCCAACTGGCAACACTACTCAAAATACTACTACTACTTAAAATACAACTACTGCTGCTGATGGGGCAACCCCTCCAGTTGACCCAAATCAGAGTTCTCATAGCCAGATAAATGTCTTTGGTAAAGCTCCTCGTCCCAAGAAATCTGTTGTTCATACTAAAATGGTACTTTTTGCATTCAGAGAAAGTTGAGGCTGAAAGGTAATACTGACAAAGAGGTTGTACAGTCTAGGTTAAATGTAGGTGGTGATAGTACTCCTAGTTTGGCAACTTGGACATATAATCATGCTAGGGTTAGAGAGGTTGCAGCTTATATGATTCTAGGTCATGAATTTCCTTTTCCTGTTATGGAAGGTGTTATCTTTAATGAGTTTCTTAGAGAAATTTATCCATGATACAAAACGATTACTAGACAACAGGTCAAGTTTGATTGTGAGACAATTTATGAGGCTGAGAGAGTTAAGATGAAAAGTCTATGTCTTTAATTAATAGGATTAGTCTTACAACTGACCTGTGGTGGTCTGGTGAACAGAAAATTGGTTATATGACTGACTGGTCATTTCATTGATTCAAAATGGCAGCTTCACAAAAGAGTTTTATCTTTTAAGAATGTGCCATCACCACATTCTGGTGAGTTTTTACATAGGGAATTGATTAAGTTCATGGATGATTGGGGCATAAGGGATAAGGTTGTTTCAATTTCAGTTGATAATGCTAGTTCCAATGATAATTGCATTGCTAGATTGAAGAGAGATTATTCTGGTAGGAGAAATCTACCATTGGATGGTAAACTGTTTCATGTGAGATGTTGTGCACACATCTTAAATTTGTTGGTCCAGGATGGTCTTGATATGATTAAGGTGACTGTTGATAACATTAGAAATGGGGTCAAATACTTGTTGAATTCTGAAACTAGATGCAAAACATTCAAAAATTTTGTTGATGAGTTGCAACTTGAAGGCATAATGCAACTGTTGGATACTAAGACAAGGTGGAACTCAACTTGGTTGATATTGTCCACTGCATACCACTACAGAGAAGTCTGGCCAAGATATGCTGAAAAAAATGGTGCATTTCTCACCTATTTGCCTGACGCAAATGATTGGGAAAATGTTCATGATATTTGCAAGTTTTTGGAGGTTTTTGCTAATATTACATCAATTATTAGTGGCACCTCTTACCCTACTGCTAATTTGTTTTTGGCTGAGCTTTACAGGGTGAAGGTTCTACTTGATAAACCTTTAAGCATCTCAAATAATCCTCAGCTGCAAGCGCTTGCTAATGAAATGAAGTTGAAATATGACAAGTATTGGCCAGAGTCTAATACATTGATTTCTATTGGTGCAGTTCTTGACCTAAGGTATGTACAACTTACAAGTAGATAGTTAATTAAGTTGACATTGCATTGTACATTAGGTAGCTATTGTGAGGGATATTCTCCTAGCTACCTTGTTTTAATGATGTCAACAAACATATTAGATTGTAATTTGAGCGGTATCACTTCACGTGTCGGGCATATAGCGTCTAACCATTATCGTTCATATGTCTAGATACATAGGATCGTGTCCTCTCCAATAATAAAGGTCCACTATCATTTTAGTTGTGTCTAGTATGTGTCTTTGATATTGGTCTGGTAAAAATGCTCAAAAAAAATTGAATTTCCAAAAAATTTGCACTTCATGCGCTGACCTTCCAGTTCATGCGCTTACCTACAATTTCATGCGCTAACCCTCAAAACTTGCGGGAAAGCGCATAACCAAATAAACTCCAAAATAGTCTCTTATATGTCGACGCATAAAAGCTAGGGTCAGCGCATAACTTCAAAATTCAGTTTTTTTTTTTTTTTAATTTTCTTTTCTGTTATTTTTTCTGTTATTAATTTTTGCTGGTCATATTTTTCATATAAATAGTTTTGGTCATCATTTTTCATCAAACAAGAAACGTGAAAAATATATGTCATTTCTCTCTTCATCTTCATCTTCTTCACTGTGTAAACAAACAATCACACATAATCATCTTTGTTTGTGTTGCCCATTGATCGAAGTGATAACGTTCAGAATTTAGGAAGTGTAATCTTCATCTTCTGGGTTGAGAGTTTGGCAGGTGTTTCTTGAATAAAACCAGTTGGTTTTGTCCTCAAAGAACCGGATAGATTTTGGTGGTTTTTGCACAAACTGTTCTTTCTACAGGGATTCGGCTGGGCGAAGGTAACCATAAATTGGCGCAATTGTTCGGTTTAATAGCTGTAATCAGAGGATCGTAGAAAGGAGGTTTGGGTTCGAATTCTTGGTAGATCGCAATTGACCGAGTGAAGGTAACTAAAGAAAGGTGGTTTCTTTCGGTTTAGTAGCGTGAGACGGTAATTGGATCAACCATATTCGAAGCACTTGATTCGTCTTGAATCGAGGGAAGAGAAAATTCTGCATCAACGATCGAAGACGTTCGAGGGTTTGAATGTTCATTGTTTTCTCTTGTAATAAACAATTTGCAACAACAGTATATATATATATATCTCAATTCCATTTGTGGAGTTGGGGGCAGACGTACCCAAAGCGAGGACGATTGGGGAACTGCCTAATCAAATCGCGTTTGTTCTCTATTTCCTTAACTCTTTTACAATTCATTTCGTTCGAATCTGTGAAGTTGCAAGTCATCAAAATTTCTGTAGTAAAGTAATTGTAAGCTGATAAATTGCCTTGTTAAACTGATACAATTCCTTGAATTGTATCTCGGAGCAGCTGCACATTACTTGTTACTGAAATTCTGCACTTAGTGTGTTTTCGCACACTAGGTGTTTGATAATTTGTTTCAAAGCAAATTCGAACTTGTTGCCTTTAAATTGCTTATCAATTTTTCCTCATTGGATTGGAATATACATCAACCAAGTGATATTTTATTGATTGCGTATCTTAAGTGTAATATTCAAAATTGAATTTTTTCTCTTCTGTACTCATCCGTGATATATTCGTGCATATCCGATCCTTTTGGTAGAAGGTTCGTTGTAGACGTTCTATCCAGTGGTAGCTTCCGTTTAAACATTTTTAAAAACTAATTTTGTGAAACATTTGCGTGTAAAACTCAAGGGATCTATTTAACCCCCCTTCTAGATCCATAGCCATCGTCTAACAAGTGGTATCACGAGCTCCGGTTAATTCTGGTGCTTCGGTAAAACTTCTTGGATCATGGCGAACGAACCTAAAGGGGCTTATAATAGAGCTCCAGTTTTTACAGGCGAAAATTACAGCTACTGGAAGGATTGTATGCGCGTCCATATTAATTCCATATATCTGAAGGTTTCGAACGTTATCTTAAACGGTCCCATGCCAATTACCATGACTAACACGGAAGGCGTTGTCGTTCCTAAACCCGAAGCTCAATGGACTGAGGAGGACGAGAAAAAGTACAGTTATGATTGGAAGGCTCGTAATATGATTATCTCCTCCTTGGGAGTTGACAAGTATTATCGAGTCTCCCATTGTGAAACGGCCAAAGCCATGTGGGATGCTTTACAAGTAGCCCACGAAGGCACTAATGATGTTAAGATGGCTCGTATTAATACACTAACGTAAGAGTTTGATTTGTTTTACATGAAGCAAGGGGAAACCATTGCGGATATGCAAAAACGATTCACTCACATTATCAACAAACTGCATGTTCTTGGTAAACCAATTCCAAATGAGGTTTCTACTAACAAAATTCTGAGGTGTCTTAACAGGGAATGGCAACCGAAGGTCACCGCTATCAAGGAGGTCAATGATCTTGCTACACTAGACCTCACGACACTGTTTGGGAAACTTGATGAGCATGAGCAAGTGCTCATTAGCTTGGATAAACATGAAAAGAGTATCAATAAAGAGAAGGCAAAAGATACGGAGAAGAAGTCGATAGCTCTTAAGGCTTCTTGTTCAAAGTCCACACATCAAGAGCTAAGTGATGATGAAACTAATAATGACAAAGATGAAGAATCCGGTGATGATATGGGCTTATTTGTGAAGAGATACAATAGATATGTTCGTAAGAACGATATTCAACACTCGGATAAAAATCTAGTCAAGTTCAGGAAGCAATCTAGAAGCGAAGGAAATAAAAATGGCAAGGTAAAAGGTATGTGCTACAACTGTGGAAAATCCGGGCACTACAAGCTCGATTGTCTATCTCTAAAGAAAGGCAAAGATAAGGATAATGACAAGAGTCACTCAAACAAAAAGTCCAACAAGTCTCGACGAGCATACATCGCTTGGGAAAGCGATAGTGAGTCGGAGAAAGATGATTCCTCAAGCGAAGAAAGTGAATCCGTTAATTTTTGTCTTATGGCACGCCATAACAAAGCAAAAGAGGAACAAAGTCTTGAGACCACCGAAAGAAGATGGGTTCTGGATAGTGGCTGCTCGAGACACATGACCGGAGACATATCTCTTTTTATCGACTTTGTGGCGAAGAAAAAGGGGTTTGTCACCTACGGAGATAACAACAAGGGACAGATTCTCGGCAAAGGTAGTGTAGGTAACCCCTCTTCTACTACTATCTCTGATGTGCTACTTGTGGAAGGCCTTAGACACAACCTTTTAAGCATCAGTCAACTATGTGACAAAAATGATAAAGTATCTTTTTCCAAGGATTGTTGCATAGTTGAAGATTGCGACAAAAAGAACGTGTTTAAGGGCTTGAGGGTGAACAACGTCTATTTGCTAGACTTAAATGAGGTATCGTTGATTGGAGACAAGTGTCTAGTCGCCATGAATGAAAATTCATGGTTATGGCATAGACGGCTGGCTCACATCAATTTTGATTTGCTTAACAAAATTGTCTCTAAAGACTTAGTCATCGGTTTGCCCAAAATTAAATTCACAAAGGATCACCTTTGTGATGCGTGCCAAATGGGGAAGCAAACAAGGATCTCATTCAAATCCAAAAACATTGTTTCAACTATGAGACCCCTTGAGCTCCTCCATATGGAGCTCTTTAGACCATCTAGGGTTAAAAGTCTAGGTGGTAACTATTATGGGCTTGTTATAGTCGATGATTTTTCTAGGTTTTACTGGACAATCTTCTTAGCAAATAAGAGTGATACTTTCTCAGCCTTTGAATGATTTGCTAAGTTATCTCAGAACAAGTTAAACACAAACATTGGGTCAATTAGAAGTGACCATGGGGGCGAGTTTGAAAACCATTTATTTGAAGCATTTTGTGATTCCAACGGAATTGATCATAATTTTTCCTCACCACGTACCTCTCAACAAAATGGGGTAGTGGAACGTAAAAATAGAGTTTTGGAAGAACTTGGAAGGACTATGATCAATGATGGTAGATTACCAAAATACTTTTGGGCCGACGCCATAAGTACGGCTTGTTATGTTTTGAATAGGGTGCTCATCCGGCCTATTCTAAACAAGACACCGTATGAGCTTTTAAAAGGGCGTAAGCCAAACATATATCACCTTCATGTATTTAGTTGCAAATGCTTTGTGTTAAACAATGGGAAAGAGTCTCTTGGTAAATTTGATGCCAAGGCCAACGAGGGTATTTTTCTTGGATACTCTCAGTCAAGTAAAGCATATAAAATTTATAATAAGAGGTTACGCATAATTGAAGAGTCAGTTCATGTTACTTTTGACGAGTCTTATCCGAGAAATGTCGGAGAAGGTAGTTCTTTTCATGGTGCAGGTGTACCTACTGAAGACATATTCAAGGACACTGATAAGGGAATTGATCAGCCTGAAGCAGTGCGTATTGAGGAGGAAAAGGATCACCAACCAATGAAAAGTGAGGATGATCATCATGCTGATAAAGATGAACTTCCTCCAGCTTGGAAGTCTTTAAAAGACCATCCAATTGACAACATTCTTGGTGATATCTCTAAGGGAGTAACTACTCGCTCTAAACTTAGTAACTTTTGTTATTACTCTGCTTTTGTTTCCCAAGTTGAACCTAAAAACGCAAAGGATGTGTTACTCGATGAGCATTGGTTTCTATCAATGCAAGATGAACTAAATCAATTCTGGAGAAATGAGGTTTGTGACCTTGTCCCCCCTCCGCGAGATCATCGAGTAATAGGCACCCGATGGGTGTTTAGGAATAAACTTGATGAAAATGGAGTAATAACGCGTAACAAAGCTAGGCTTGTAGCGCAAGGCTATAACCAAGAGGAAGGAATCGACTATGAGGAAACTTATGCGCCGGTTGCCCGACTCGAGGCTATACGCCTTCTACTTGCCTATGTGTGCACAAAGAACTTTAAATTATTCCAAATGGATGTTAAAAGTGCATTCCTTAATGGATACATAAATGAAGAGGTTTATGTAGCCCAACCTCCGGGTTTTGAATCCCACGAATATCCTGATTATGTCTATAAACTAAAACGAGCTTTGTACGGACTTAAACAAGCCCCTAGGGCTTGGTATGAACGTCTAAGCAAATTTCTACTAGATCAAGGGTATTCAAGAGGAAAGGTTGACACAACCCTCTTTATTAAACGTCAAGGAAAACACTTAATTTTGGTACAAATTTATGTTGACGATATCATATTTGGGTCTACTAACATGACCTTGGTCAAGGAGTTTTCTAGTTTGATGCAGGGGGAGTTTGAAATGAGCATGATGAGGGAACTCAACTATTTCCTCGGATTGCAAATCAAACAACTTGAAGAGGGCACATTCGTGAGTCAAACGAAATACTGTCTTGAGTTACTAAAACGTTTTGATATGCTGAACTGCAAAGCAATAGATACTCCTATGCCTACAAGTGCTAATCTTGATCGTGACGAAAAGGGTAAGGATGTTGAGGTAAAGAAGTATCAGGGTATGATAGGGTCTCTTCTTTATCTTACCGCATCACATCCCGATATAATGTTTAGTGTATGCATGTGTGCGCGATATCAAGCACATCCCAAGGAATCCCACCTAAAGGCAGTCAAGCGCATACTTCGATACCTTTCTGGTACTCCAAAGTATGGGCAGTGGTATTCCAAAGGTAGTGTTTGTTCCTTAGTTGGCTACTCCGATTCCGACTTTGCCGGGTGCAAGTTGGATAGGAAAAGTACTAGTGGCACGTGTCACTTTTTCACAAATTTCTTGGTGAGTTGGCACAGCAAGAAACAGGTTTCCGTTGCTTTGTCAACAGTCGAGGCGGAATATGTTGCCGCCGGTAGTTGTTGTGCTCAAGTCTTATGGCTTAAACAACAATTACTTGATTTCAACTTAAAACTTGAACGTATTCCAATTTTGTGCGATAACAGTAGTGCGATTAATCTAACTAAGAACCCTGTACTACATTCATGCACCAAGCATATCGAAATACGCCATCATTTTCTTAGGGATCATGTAGAGAAAGGTGATGTAGTTTTTGAGCACGTTGACTCTAAGAATCAACTTGCTGATATTTTCACAAAACCATTAGCTACAGAGCCTTTCTTTCACATCCGTAGGGAACTTGGCATTCTCGATATTTCGGATCGTGATTAATAATTCCTTAGAGTAGTAATCTTCACATATATACATGCTTGTTTATTCTTTTAGCTAACAATGCAAAGAGATATTTGGCCATATGTGAGGGATCTTGTCGTCATGATGATCAAGGTAATATCGTTCCGACTCATAGATGATTATCAATATTTGGTGCCATATTAATTACTATAATCTTAATGGTTACTACATTTGGTGCACTTATCTTTCATATGGATGTTTTGTTCTGTATGTGTATATGTCTATTTATCTGTCTGGAACTTAAAAAGTTGCAAAATTTCACTTTCATATGCTCATGCGTCGACGCATAGATTCATGCGCTGACCTACTAAACCTTCGCGATAGCGTATAAACACATGTACAACTTTCTTTAAAAATTTGAAGAATCATGCGCCGACGCACAGATTCACAGGTCGACGCATAACCCGACCGTTCTGACTCCCTACTTCAATGGGAAGTGTGCGCCGACCCTGTATTGTTCATTTTCCATACATATTCTAATTACACATTAATCTATGATTCTTGCATGTCATCTCATTAGTCTTGGTGGTCAATCTCTCCCTATTCTCCTTCATTAAACCTCATCAATCACAATTACTCTCCACTAAATCCTCATCCAAACCTTAGAAATCAAAACCCACCAAGTGGAAATCTTCTATATTAATGCTGCAAGGTTCTCTAAGGGCTGTCATATCTCCTCTTTACTCTCAGAGAAAATTAATTTTTATCATCTTCTCTCAACTTTTCTTCAACCATGGCTTCAAGAAAAAACCCTAGTAGAAGGGGAACAAGAGGATCAACTTCACAATCAGCACCAACCAGAACATCATCATCTTCACAACAGGTAACCTTCAAGTCTTTAATTTCTGAAAGGCTAACTATTCCTTTTGAGGAACTATTTTCTGACAGGGCTGTTATTAGGCAACATGGGTTTTATCCTCTGATGGGTTCAGATTTTCACATTCCTGAGATTTCTGAACTTATAAATTTTCAAAATCTTAATGAATTTGTAGAATGTGATGATAAGTATAGTGAAGACTTGACTAGGTTGTTCTATTGTGGGATCAAGGGAAAATTTCATGGGGCTGAATTTAAGTTCTCTATGAATAATGCTGAATTTCAGATAACAAATGATGTATGGTCTACATTGTTTGTATTGGACACTGATGACACTCTCCCAAAGGTTACTGATAAAACCTTTGTTGAGGGCTATGAATTTAAAACTGCTCTGAATTCAATGTTGCGAGAACCGTATTCAGCTGATTTTGTGGCAAGTGAATTATTTCCTAAAAGTGTCACTACAGGCCATCTAAAATTCAAAGATCGTATTCTTCAGTGGATTGTTGCTCGCATCTTGAGGCCTAAGAAAGGAGGATACTCAAGAGTTGAGCAGGCAGAGGTGCACCTCATCTATATTCTCAAGAATAAGATTAAAATCAACTGGCCCTATTATTTTGCTTATAGGATGTTCACCACTCGCAGCTCCCATAAATTTCTGGCACTTGGTTATGTATCTGTTGTTGCAAATATCTTGAATCACTTTGATGTTCATATTCCGCAGATTGCTCACATTGGTATTATAGCTGAATAACAATTTCTCGCCAAAACCCTTTCCATGATGGGGTACTTATGGCAGTCACGTGAGAACAAGTCCATCTATCGACCAAGATCAACCCATCCTGAACATGATGAACCGGTTCATCTTGAAGCAAGTGACGATGAAGGCATTCCTGGAAATACAAATCAAGCGGTTAATGATGAAAATATGGTCATACAGGAAGATGTGGTTATGCAAGAGAATGTGGATATGCAGGAAGAAGACAATGAGGCATGGATGGGCCAACAACCTGAAGAGACCTCTGAAAATCAGGGCTGGGGTCAGTGGCAACAAAACTGCTGAACTGTGCTTGGTCATGCATACGTTCCTCCATTTTATGGTGAAGACTATGAATGGCAGCCACCGGAAAATTCTGCTCCTCCAACTCCACTATTCCAGCATGATCAGCAGTCATCTGAAGAAATTCTAGCAAGGCTGAATGAGTTGTCTCTGCAACATCAAGAATTCCAAGCACTGCAGGACACTCGATACACGACTCAGCAGGAACAGTTCACAAATCTGTCTAACCAACTATCTTCTCACGTCACCAACTTCAACAATTTCGCAAATGCAGCCATGAATCGGTTCAATCAAATGGATGGCAACTTAACTAAGCAAAATCTGAACTTGGCAAACACCCTTGGTAACCTCAACAGCACCTTGATTGAGCTCAACCTTCAACTCGAGGATCTTCCACCACCAAGTCAACATTATAGGGGAAGAGGTCATTGTTTTAGGGGGAGAAGACCATAGAGTCTAGGGCATTTGTGTTTGCGTTTATCTTTTGTGATTTTTTTTTGCTTAACTTTGACATGTGCTTCCGTTTGTTTAAACTCTTCTAGAATGAATGTTTTGTTAGTTTTTGTTTGTTCCGTATTTAATCATTCCCAATTTTACATTAGCAGTATCATATGTGGATGCATGTTAATGTGTGTTTGTTGCAAATATATGTTGATTCAATACGTATTATACTGCATACGTTTGACCACTGTCCTTTTCTCTTTTTGATGTTGTCAAAGGGGGAGAAGAATAACAAGCAGAAATCTTATTTACCAGATGTCAAAGACAGGGGGAGCTTTGTTCACTCTCAAATTACATATCTTGTGACCAGCAGAAAGTGTTGCCATCATCAAAAAGGGGGAGTATGTGAGGGATATTCTCCTAGCTACCTTATTTTAATGATGTCAACAAATATATTAGATTGTAATTTGAGCGGTATCACTTCACGTGTCGGGCATATAGCGTCTAACCATTATCGTTCATATGTCTAGATACATAGGATCGTGTCCTCTCCAATAATAAAGGTCCACTATCGTTTTAGTTGTGTCTAGTATGTGTCTTTGATATTGGTCTGGTAAAAATGCTAAAAAAAATTGAATTTCCAAAAAATTTGCACTTCATGCGCTGACCTTCCAGTTCACACGCTTACCTACAATTTCATGCGCTAACCCTCACAACTTGCGGGAAAGTGCATAACCAAATAAACTCCAAAATAGTCTCTTATGCGTCGACGCATAAAAGCTAGGGTCAGCGCATAACTTCAAAATTCCGTTTCTTTTTTTTAATTTTCTTTTCTGTTATTTTTCTGTTATTAATTTTTGCTGGTCATATTTTTCATATAAATAGTTTTGGTCATCATTTTTCATCAAACAAGAAACGTGAAAAATATATGTCATTTCTCTCTTCATCTTCATCTTCTTCACTATGTAAACAAACAATCACACATAATCATCTTTGTTTGTGTCGCCCATTGATCGAAGTGATAACGTTCAGAATTTAGGATGTGTAATCTTCATCTTCTGGGTTGAGAGTTTGGCAGGTGTTTCTTGAATAAAACCAGTTGGTTTTGTCCTCCAAGAACCGGATAAATTTTGGGGGTTTTTGCACAAATTGTTCTTTCTATAGGGATTCGGCTGGGCGAAGGTAACCCGTAAATTGCCGCAATTATTCAGTTTAGTAACTGTAATCAGATGATCATAGAAATGAGGTTTGGGTTCGAATTATTGGTAGATCGCAATTGACTGAGTGAAGGTAACTGAAGAAAGGTGGTTTCTTTCGGTTTAGTAGCGTGGGATGGTAATTGGATCAACCATATTCGAAGCACTTGATTTGTCTTGAATCAAGGGAAGAGAAAATTATGCATCAACGATCGAAGACGTTCGAGGGTTTGAATGTTCATTGTTTTCTCTTGTAATAAACAATTTGCAACAACAATATATATATATATATATATATATATATATATATATATATATATATATATATATATATATATATATATATATATATATATCTCAATTCCATTTGTGGAGTTGGGGGCAGACGTACCCAAAGCGAGGACGATTGGGGAACTGCCTAATCAAATCGCGTTTGTTCTCTCTTTCCTTAACTCTTTTACAATTCATTTCGTTCGAATCTGTGAAGTTGTAAGTCATCGAAATTTCTGTAGTAGAGTAATTGTAAGCTGATAAATTGCCTTGTTAAACTGATACAATTCCTTGAATTGTATCTCGGAGCAGCTGCACATTACTTGTTACTGAAATTCTGCACTTAGTGTGTTTTCGCACACTAGGTGTTTGATAATTTGTTTCAAAGCAAATTCGAACTTGTTGTCTTTAAATTGCTTATCAATTTTTCCTCATTGAATTGGAATATACATCAACCAAGTGATATTTTGTTGATTGCGTATCTTAAGTGTAATATTCAAAACTGAATTTTTTCTCTTCTGTACTCATCCGTGATATATTCGTGCATATCTGATCCTTTTGGTAGAACGTTCGTTGTAGACGTTCTATCCAGTGGTAGATTCCGTTTAAACATTTTTTAAAACTAATTTTGTGAAACATTTGCGTGTAAAACTCAAGGAATCTATTCAACCCCCCTTTCTAGATCCATAGCCATCGTCTAACAGCTATTATTCTGCTTGGTATGTTGCCTTGTGATTAAACCTTGGCCTATGATGAATTTTGTTGCCCATGAAATACTATTTGAGGCCACTTCTGTCTGAACTGCTTGTGAATTCTGTTTGATCAATTGTTCATATGTTGCCTATGATGAATTCTGATGCCTTGTTGTGAGTTGTGATGAAATTGTGCCTATGATTAATTATGTTTGATCTGAGGCCAATTCTATTTGAACTGCTTGTGAAATGATTTAATTATCTTACCTTGTGAATTGTGACTCAATTGTTCCTAGGATTAAATTATGTTGCCTTGTGAGTTATGATTTAATTGTGCCTATGATGAATTCTGTTTGATCTGCTTGATATGATTATAGTAGTCTCTGAGGCCAATTATGTTACCTCCTCGTGACTTTAGTTGTGTCTAAGGCCAATTCTGTTACCTCTTAGTGACTTTAGTTGCCTATGATGAAATCAAATTTCTGAGGCCAAACATGTTGAAAATAAATTATGCAAATAGGTATAGATGAACTTAAGTTGGTTGACAACTCTACTTGTTTAAATAGGCATAAAATGATCTTCATCAAATGGATATATCTCTTCTTGTATCCAAATTCTACTTAAGCCACTGCCTATGAACAAGAGTTGGCAACCAACTTAAAATCTCTCTTCCAATTGTATCAAGATACCTATGGAACCAATGATGAGAATGTCCTTGTATCTGAAACTCCAGAAGTAAGATCTAGTTCTGGGTTGGGAATGAGGAGTTTTGAGATGTTTTTAGAAATTGTTGTTGGTATTACTAATTCAAAATCTGATCTTGAATTATATCTTGAAGAGCCTCCCTTGAAAGTTCCCCTAAAGCTAAGTTTGATGTTTTAACATGGTGGATGGAGAATGAAGCCAAGTATCCTGTTTTTAGTAAATTGACAAAGGATATCCTAATTGTTCCAGTTACAACTATTGCTTCAGAAGCAACTTTTAGTGCTGGTAAAAGGGTTATTGATCCGAAACGATCTTTTATGAAAACTAAGACAGTTGAAATGGTACTTTGTGGGGGTGATTGGGTGAAGGAGAAGTATGGAATTAAAAAGGGTTGCACTGTTAGTATTGTAAGTAACTGTTGCTTATGGTCTATTTTAATTGAATATTTATATGGCTTTTGCTTTTACATTTGTGGTGCTTATGAAGTTATCCTTTTACTTTTGTAGCTTGGAAAACCACAAGTTGAACCTTTAACATATCATTTTGGTGAGGATCCCGCTGTCGCTTCTTCGACAACAGCAACTTGAACATATATAATTTCAATGTCAATGATGAGATTGTTCTGAGGCATCATTAACAAATGTAATGGTATTTTGTGTTTTTTTGAAAACATAAGTTTCATAACTTATGTTTGAACAAGGTTTAATTTTTTTACATTAACTTCTCTTTGAACATGTGATGTGATTATGTGAATGGTATTTAAAATGTAATGTCAAATGCCAATGAGAATCTGGAAAATTAATGTAATGGAAATTTATTGTGAATTTTGAAATTAAAAAATTTTATTTTGTTTTTCCTCTCTAATTCAGGTGGTCTGGATACCCGGACCGAAAATTATCGGTCCGGTCTCGGTTCTCCATTAACAAATCATCCATTATCCGGTCCAATCTCGGTTTACCTGAACGTACCGAAACAGTTTCGGTCTAGAAAATTAACCAATATTGTTCTGGCCAGGTCCCAGTTTACCCGATTAGGGTTTCGGTCCAACTCTAGAGACCCTGGATACCCGGACAGGTCCGGACCAAAAACAACCCTAGACACACTCAAGGTGGAAAGAACATCCCTTTCCATCACCTAATATCGTTTAGCCCAATATCCAACTTAGGCATCAATTTTTTCTTTAAGTTCAATCCATCAAACAACTCAATATTAAAAAATAGAGAAAATGGATGATATACAAGTAGTGTAAACACTATCAACCAATGACGGTTATGAATCTCGCTACATCACATTAATATTTAAAAAAAAAACTTAATGATATTATAAAAAAAAACTTAATGACATTGTAGACAGTTGATTTTATACTGTCAGTGCATATTAATTAAATTTTAAAAAATAATAATTTTTAGAAGAATTTAATTATTATGCACAGATAATGTAAAAATATTTTACACTATCATTTAATAGAAATTAATCATTCTGCCATGTCATATAATTAATTTACAATTTTCAATATGATTTGGCGAAATACAGAATTGTCATTGATTGATAATGTAAAAAAAAATGATGCCCATCATTTTTTTTTTAGAATTTTTTTTAAATGCCTCTTTACTTTACCAAAAAAACATTAAAATAAACAAAACTTTATATGCATAAAAACTAGTTTATTTGATTAAAAAAAATTGTGAACCGTCCGATATCAACTAGCAACGTCGAAATTCATAGTATTGTAGATTGTTAACTAATCTACGACACCTCAAACCACTTTCTCCACCGTTTTGGACCTTTCCATCCTTCCTTTCGCTTTTCGGTCATCCATGGCGGCATCTCGGCGTCTCCGGGAGCTGCAATCCCAACCCGGCAACAAGATCTGCGTCGATTGCTCTCAGAAGAATCCACAGTGGGCTTCAGTCTCCTACGGCATCTTCATGTGCCTTGAGTGCTCCGGCAAGCACCGTGGCCTCGGAGTCCACATCTCGTTCGTCCGATCTGTCACCATGGATGCCTGGTCCGAAATCCAAATCAAAAAAATGGAAGCCGGTGGTAATGACAGTCTTAACTCCTTCCTCGCACGATATTCAATTCCCAAGGAAACAGATATCGTCACTAAGTATAACACCAACGCCGCTTCCGTTTATCGTGACAGGATCCAGGCGATCGCGGAAGGCCGTACGTGGCGCGATCCGCCGGTTGTTAAGGAGAATATTGGCTCCGGGAGTAAGGGGAGGCCGCCGATGTCACAGACTCGCCGGAGTAACGATTCTGGATGGGATGATTGGGGTAGAGAAGGAAATTCTGGAGGTTCGGTTGATGTGAGGAGTAAGTCGACTGGGGATTTCAGAAGCTTGAATGGCGGTGGTGCGCCGGCGAGATCGAGGTCGACGGAGGATATTTACACGCGATCGCAGTTGGAGGCGTCTGCGGCGAATAAGGAGGGTTTCTTCGCGAAGAGGATGGCGGAGAATGAGTCGCGACCGGAAGGACTTCCGCCGTCTCAGGGTGGGAAGTATGTTGGATTTGGATCCAGTCCGGCGCCTTCTTCGCAAAGGAGTAATCCGCAAAATGACTATTTCTCGGTGGTTTCTCAGGTGATTGAATTGTTTAAATTAGTTTGTTTTTGGTTGAGTTGTTAATTGATTAATTGTTTGTGTTTGATTGTTTATTGTATTGAATTGTTTCAGGGGATTGGTAAGTTGTCATTGGTTGCTGCTTCCGCGGCTAATGTTGTTCAGGCTGGCACCAAAGAGATCTCTTCTAAGGTATTTGGATCAATTTTGTTAAAAGGTTGAGATGATTGTTGTCAATGTATTATTCTTCCATGTTTTACCACACTGTTGAGTGGGTTGAATTTGAACAAACAACTATTATTCATGATATGGGATACTGGACCGTCTTTGAGGACGTCCAAGTCGGGCTACTGTGCAAGGCCCAAAATTAATCACTTTTAAACTTAAACTGTGGTTAAATAGGGCATCTGAATATATTATCATGATTATTGAATCATGGCTAACCTACACAATACAGGACCTCGAAAACTTAAGACGGCTCTAATATGGCCATCAGTGTTGTCAAATAGCAGTTGCCACAATAGTATAGCAGAATTTGAATGAATGCTATTTTTTCTTTTTTCTTTTTAATCAGTGATTGACAATATTGCTTTACCATAGTGTATATTTCTTTAACACAGTCACACATTTCTCTCTTTGTCTACTAAATAGAAATAAATGGGGAAGAAATGTGAGACAAATGACTGTTATTCTGTGTGTTTATAAACTTTATATTTGGTAATCTTGGAAATTGGAAATGTTATCTTGGCGTTTGAGCAGCACGATTAAAGTCTTTTCTTTCTTGTATAATTTCCATGCCTTCATTGAGTTTTGGCTCATTTCCCAGTATGATGAATGTTAATTGGGTCGGTATTGTCAAATGCTGTTATGAGCCTACTGCCTAGTGTGGGGTAGAGCAAAGCTTGTTGAATGATGTCAATAGGGAATAAAACATCCAATGCAATTGAAATAAAAGCATAAAACACTTTTCAAATCTCTTCCAAATGTTTTTTTTGTTGTTGCATTTTTTAACAAACTGATATATTAATAAAGATATTGTCCCTTCATGATTTTATCTTGCATAAATATATGTTTGCTTATGTTGTTCTCTCCAATAAAAGGGCCTAATATCCTTGAGCAACATATATTCAACAGATTTGAAAGGAAGGTGCATTGTTTCCTCACTCTTGTGTGTATCTTTCACATGGACCTCACCATTGTTCAAGAAAAAGTATCAGGCATTTTTGTTGTAAAGAAGTTCTTTGGATGAAATATTCAGATATTTATTTTCACTCTGCAACTATGAACTATCGCATCTCCTAATAGCTAGCTGTAGCATATGCCATAGTATGTTATTAACAACAGTAGCATTGATGGTAGAGTGTAATTTCCTAATAGCTGTAGCATATGCCATAGTATGTTATTAACAACAGTAGCATTGATGGTAGAGTGTAATCTTTTCTTAGTCTGTCGTATTTACTGTATCGAGATTTGTGTGTTGTTTAAGCACATATAGGCTATTTCCTTGTATAAAGATGCGGTTAAGGCCAATTGTTTTCTTTTTGCTTTATTTTTGTTCCCATTTTTTTAACTAAATACAATTTTTTCGTTCTTTGTTTCAGGTCAAGGAAGGTGGTTATGATCAAAAGGTCAACGAAACTGTCACTGTCGTCACTCAAAAGACATCAGAGATTGGTCAAAGGACATGGGGTTTAATGAAAGGGGTCATGGCTTTGGCTTCACAGAAGGTTGAGGAGTACACTAAAGAAAACTCAGATTGGAAGGCTGATAACTGGCAACGAAACGAGAGTGGTAGAAATGGCTATTATCAGGATTTCAATCAAGAGAACAAAGGAAGTAATTCTTCTACTGGAAGAGAACAGTCTTCATCAGGGCAATTCAAAACTCACAGTTCAAACTCTTGGGATGATTGGGAGCAGAAAGATGGTTTGAAGGTAGAACCAACTAAAGGATCAACTCCTTATTCGTCTGGTGGGCAGTCTGGTAGTCACAATCCAAGCTCTTGGGATGATTGGGACCACAAAGATTCTAGGAAGGAAGAACCAGCTAAAGGATCGGCTCCCCATAATAACAACGATGCTGGTTGGGCTGGCTGGGATAATGCCAAAGATGATGATGGATTTGATAACTTCTATGAAGGTGCATCTAAAAAGAAAACTGTTGGACATAATGGGAAATCAGATGACGCATGGACTGGAGGTGGCTTTCTCTAAGGTTTGTAGATCATGCAAAAATCATCTTTGGTAGGTTTTCACATTATATTTCTGTCGCACATATAAAAGTGTTGACCAGTGAAATATATCTTTAAATGAAATAATGGCGTCGTATGATTAAGACATGAGAATATTCATTCCCTTATGTTCTGTTTGGTGTATGTTATGATCTACCTCTGATTTGAAAAAAGATAATCACTTGTTATACTTCTTGGACCAGGTTTGATCCATCCTTATTACCACTCTCAAGATTGTTGCATTTGTTACAAAAAATACTGCAGCGATCGGAGTGATGACATGCAGGCAAAGCAGTGGTGTATCTTAAACCATTATGCATATGAAAGGACTGTCAACTGTAACTTATTAGTACGTTTTTTACTTTTAAACTCGGACCATATGTGCAGAAAGAATGATTTTTGAGGTTAGTATATTTTCAGCAAGAACTTCTCTAGGTTGCTTTTTGTTTTTACTTGTAATTTTTTTTCCTATGTAACATTTTGGGAACCTCTGATGGAAAGATAGAAAGGGCTAATTGCCCAAATCTCAATTCGTGAGAACGGTATTACCTGCGACGAATGATGAAAGACCTGAAAATTTTCAGATTTATTTCGATTTTATTTCTGTGTGGTTTTATTTTATTGCCTTGATATTTGAATACACGGTTCTTCCCTCGTGGTGTTTCTCATAGTTTGTGACTATTATTTGCATCAAATGATTGCATGTCCCTCGTGATATTTCCTCTGTTCTAAATTACAAGTTATTTTGCAAAAAATAATTGTTTCAAATTATAAGTCACCTTACCTTTTCAATGCAATATTAATAACATTTTTTTTAATATACTCTCAAGTATTTATTATTATTTATTTTTTTAATTTTTCTCTACTGTATAATTACGAGGGACATTACTATAAAGGCATATATAATTTTTTTTTTTCATAAAGTAATAATTAAATTTTTTAATAAATGTCAATTGAGACGGAGGGAGTAAATCTTTTCTTTTTGGGTCGGATAGATTTAACCTTTTAACAATTTTAAAAACTTATGAAACTCTTATTTCTTTTAATGTTTTTATGATTAAGTGGGATAATTTATAGTTTGTTATTACAAGTTTTAGGGTACAATATTTTATTATAATGATTTGATATACTTTTTGTTTAAGTTGAAATTCCAAATTATTAATAAATTTATAATAGTTTATAATATATATTACATATTTATAATAATTTTAATATTATTTTAACAAGAGGAAAATTTGAATGAATTTATGAGTTGATTTCAACTAAAGACAAAACGAACGTAGAAACTTGAGTTACACAATCTTAAAATTATTCAAAACTCTTTGAAAATTTTGTATTTAATTCTTTAAGCTTTAAAACTGTTTTTCTAAAACACAATCTTAAGTAAAGTTTTTATTTTAGATTTTTAAAGCTTAGCACAAGATTACTATTAAATTTACATGGGACATGCACAATTTAATAGAACTTATTTAAGATCCAACCAATTAAATATTGCACATTAAAAAGAATATGTTAATATAAATTTTACTATATAAAGTTGAGATTTTCGTTTCCTACCCCTTAAATCTTTAAGAAATTTTTTTAAATGATAAAAATGCACTTCATATTTTTAATTATGGGGCGCTTTGTGGTATATGAATTGAGATTAAAGATCACTGTTTTTACCTTTAATAGAATTTTAACATTCAATCATTGTTACATCAATATTTTAAAAATAAATGTGTCAATATTTTAAAAATAAATGTGTGACTCGACAGTACACATTTCTAGTTAGCGATGTAAAAATATATTATCTAAAAATATATGTGTGACTCGGCAGACTATAAATTCTTCGTTAACGGTGTAAAAATATATTATCAAGTATTATTCTTTTTTCTCATATGAATTTTAATATTTGAAATACTTATCTATCTTTTTCTCACTTTAGCATTTTTCAATTTCAAACTTCCATATTCTACAATCTGAATATCTTAGCATTAACTCATTTTCAACTTAATCTTGGTCGAATAATATTTTAGATTCCTAATTTAAATTAGATACGGTACGTATTCCTCGGGAAATAGATTGTGTCTAGCCGAGCTTTAATTAAATAGGTCAGGTCTAATTAAAAATATTACTAAGACTTAAGTATGATCTATTACTAATTATAAAATTTATTTTGAATTTATGGCCTTTTTAAAAGTCTATTTGTTCTATTAGTATGTTTAAAAGTCTATTTTATCAAATTTGTATATTCAATTTTTTTAGACTAAAAAAAAATTTAGAGTCTATACATCTATTTTCTCCCTTTTTGCAACGTAGTTAATGTATAGATAGTATTGTTTTTAAATCATGAATCATGGTTGTTTATAATTTTTATATATCTTTTAAGATTTTACAAAAATTAATTATGGATACTTAATTTATAAATTAATATAATTTGTATAAGATTGCACATAGATTGGCCTAATAGACTTTTTTTATAAGTTTTAGTCCGATCTATTTAAATTATATATGCTTTTTAAAATGTTTAAGTCTAACTTTTTTATCACACGAGATAAGTCGAGCCGAACTTTAAGTAGGTCAGGCTATAGACTCCTAACGGATAGCCTACCATATTCCCACCCCTAAGTCCTTCTTTGCTTGATTACATGATCTAATGTATTACTTTTTATTTCTAGGTCATACGAGTATAAAATGCTTAATATAGGTGTCTGTTATTTTGTTGTTAAATTGTTTGTTTATGTTTTTATTGTTAGTAATGGCATAAACAACATATTAATGACTTATACTAGGAGAAATCGAGAATATGCTACTTCCTTTGCTAGGAAGAAGTGTGCGCGTAAGATATATGCAGATAGAGCTGAACCATCGGAGTCACAACCTCAGCTTGAGGTGGAGTTACCCGAGGTGCAAATGTCTTATGTGTTAGTGCCTGAGATGTAGGAGGTCAAGGCCGAGGTATATCTAGGATGTTCGTATGACACGTCTATATTGTGTCATTACAGAGAACATATGGCCAGTTTGGAAGGGAAAGGTATGATACATTTTTTTTCATGAACTATTTTTTACAATTTATATTTGATTCTTGTTTTATGTTACTACTAATTAACTTATTATTTTTCATTTACGTCGAGGAATCCTAAAATGTATCAGCAACAGGAAGAAAATCATCACGTAGATGATTGGTTCACTCATACAATTCGAGTCAATGGACTAACCGATCTCGCCACCACGAGGTTTGACAAAGTTAACCATGGGTTTCTAGAAGCTTTCTCAGAGAAGTGGCACGAGGAGGCGAACATCTTCTACCTTTCAATTGAGGAGGAGACAGTAACACTTGACGACATGTATTGGCTTATGCATCTACTCATCCAGGGACATATCTTTTACCCTACGGTTGTTACCAAAGAGATAGGAATGGTTTTTTTTGTTATGATGTTTTGGTTAGACATGACGAATACTTTTAAAGATGTTGAAAAAACCAGGGGGCCATGCACAATTCAACATCCTCAGAGACGAGTTTCAAAGACACATATCATCTAAGAGTGTCGTAAAGGAATAAGAACACCATGTGGAGACTCATGTGCACATACAAATCACCATCATAGCGTATATCTTATTTCTAGTGGGCTTGATAATTTTCACAAACAAGACTGCATATACACCCACCTGGTCTATCTCCAAATTCTTAGAGATCTAGAGACGATGGATGACTGCCCATTTGGGAATGGAGCATGGATTTACTTGTATATAAAGTTGAATGCTACGATAATAATAGGACAAAGTAACTAGCGGGATATGTGACACGTCTTTAGGTAACATTTCCATGTAATTATTTAATTAAATGTTCGTAATTAATTATTATCCAATATTTTTATTGGTTAGTATACATTGATGCACATATGGATTTATCACCACTTTCTAGATATTGGTGGAAGAAAGTTCTACTGAGAGTTTATAGAGATTGAGCCCTATATCAATGTTTTCATTATGATGAAGGGATATCCTACTACATGTCCATATAGAGAACACTTAGATCGCCTTCTACCACAGGATACGGTGTTCGATAACAACACCTATCACAAAGTCGCATGCCCTCTAGATGGCATATGCTTCTTTTTTTAGTTGAATCACATGCACATTATGAAAGGGGTGATACTTTCTTGAGTTTATTCCCAAAAATTCTTTTGCATCTATTCCACCTATTATCAGTTTATCCCATATTGATCATAGGTATATTGAGTACTTAGACTAAATTGTGTCCCTTGATGGTCGAGGCCCCCAAATCCTCCATGGTTAATGTGAGATATTGTATCAAACTCTAGTATTGTCGATAGAGGTTTAGCATGCCGTTGAAGGCTGCTCACATCCTATTGTCGAAGACCTACATGCTGTAGTCGAAATGTGTTCTAGTATGTAGTTGTTGAATTAGGCATGCTTGTTATGTTCAATTGTTTAAGTTAGCTTGTACCCTAAGTTAGCTTATAATGGATAATTATTAAAAAAAAACCCATTAGTTTAGTATGTTAGGTTTTATTATAAATAGCATATTAGTTTCTCATTCTAAGTGTGGCAAATCCTAATTAGGATGAGAGAGTTATTTGTTATTCTTGAGTACTTGTAATCTGATTCAAAGAGAAAGTAAAGAATAACAGTTATAACCAATCCTTGCTGTTCTTCTTGTTTTTTTCCTGTTAACCATAACCCTTGTGTGTTTCTTGTTGATAAAGAAACCGATTATACTTTGTTCTAAGGTATTATTTTTTACAACATATTGGTACGGTGAGCGTGAAGAAGATGCCTTCAACAAAGTATGAGATTGAAAAGTTCACCGGAGTGAACATTTCGATCTGTGGCGCTTGAAGATGAAAGCCCTACTGGTTCAGCAGGGTTGTTTGGAAGCGTTGAAGGGAGCTGCAGCCATGAACGATGCGTTAAGGAAAAAGAAAGAACGAGCATGGTAGAGAAAGCCCACAGCGCTATCTTATTGAGCCTTGGTGATAAGGTTCTACGACAAGTTTTAAAGGAGACGACGACGTCGGGGTTTTGGGTGAAATTTGAAAGTCTGTGCATGACCAAATCGTTGGTTAATCGCATCTACCTGAAGCAGGATTTGTATTCATTCAAGATGAGTGAAGACAAAGTTTTGGCTGAGCAGTTGGATATGTTCAACAAGATGATTCTTGTTCTTGAAAATATCGATGTCAAGATTGATGATGAAGATCAAGCGTTGTTGCTGCTGTGTGCTTTGCCCAGATCACATGCTTACTTCAAAGAAACTCTCTTGTATGGAAGAGAGTCTCTGACCTTTGAAGAATTTCAGTCAGCATTGTATTCGAAGGATTTGAACGAACAAAAAGAGAACAAGCCATCTTTGACTCGTGAAGGCCTGTCGGTCAAGGCGAAATTCACAAAGAGAGATGGCAAGTTTGACAAGAAGAAGGGTAAAAGTCAGCAAAAGTCTTATAGTGGTGATGCATCTGGCATTCGATATTATCACTGTAAGAATGAGGTCATACAAGAAAAGTGTGCTCTGAACGCCTGAATAATCATGGAGGTAAGGACAATGGAAATGCATCTATTGTGCAAGATGATTATGAATCATCTGATGTCCTTGTGGTTTCGAGCACCAACTCTTACAAAGAGTGGATAATGGATTCAGGTTGCACTTGGAACATGAATTAATACAAAGACGTGTTTAAGGAATTATGTGATCAAGATGGTGGATCAGTACTGCTGGAAAACAACAAAGCTTGTAAAATTGCAAGTATTAGATCCGTGAGATTCAAGCTTCATGATGAGTCAATAAGGCTATTGAATGAAGTCAGGTATGTATCTGATTTGAAGAGAAATTTGATTTCTCTTGGTGAATTCGACAAGAAGGGATATGCTTTTCAAGGATAGAAAAGTATCCTAAGAGTCATAAAGGGGTCGAAGGAAGTCTTGAGAGGCATGAAGAAACAAGGCTTGTATACCCTTGAGGCTGAAGTTGTAAGTGGTTCGACAAATGTTGCATCCACGAAACCTTTGTCGAAGGCAGAAATTTGCACATGAGATTGGGCCATGTCAGTGAAAGGGGTCTGGTCGAATTGGGCAAACAAAGAACACGTGGATCCCTTGATTACATCCATGCTGATCTTTGGGGGTCTGCGAGGTATCCATGACATTCAGGCACAAGGTATTTTCTATCCATAGTTGATGATTATTCCAGAAAGTTATGGGTATTCATCCAGAGGACTAAGGATGAAACTTTTGAGAATTTCAAAGGTTGGAAGACTCTGGTCGAAAATCAGACTGGCAAAAAGGTCAAGAGGTTGATAACCGACAATGGCCTTGAATTTTGCAATGAGGCGTTTGACAGCTTTTGTGCTGCCTCAGGTATTTCAAGGCACAAAACTACTGCAGGTACTCCACAACAAAATGGTTTGGCGGAAAGTTTTAATCGAACTATTTTGGAAAGAGTTAGATGCATGTTGACTAGTGTTGGGTTAAAGAAGGTGTTGTGGGCTGAGGCTGTTTCGACGGCAACATATCTGATAAACAGACGTCCTTCGGCTGCGCTAGATATGAAGACACCTGAAGAAGTTTGGTCGGGACATCCACCAGATCTCGACAAATTGAGAGTATTTGGTTGCATGGCCTATGCTCACATTAGGAAAGACAAGGTCGAACCTAGAGCTCTGAAATGCATGTTCATGAGATACCCTGAAGGAGTCAAAGCTTATAGGCTATGGTGCCTAGAGCCAGGTCACAGGAGGTGTATCACCAGTCGAGATGTAGTTTTCAATGAATTTGAGATGGCCTTCAAGAAAACTGATGATGCTGACGAAGAGCTAGAACGGGGAGAGATTCCTGTTGAGGTGGAGCATGTTGATGCTAAATTTCATATCCTAGATGAAGTCGAAGAAGAAGTAGAGGATACTGAGAAAGTTGAGGAAAATGTCGATGACTACCTATTGTCAAGAGATAGGTCGAGGAGAGCCATCAAGCCACCTCAGAGACTTGGGTATGAAGATCTTATAGCTTATACCTTAATCTCTGCAAGTGAGGTTCTAGACGAAGAACCTAGAGACTATAAGAAAGTTATGAGGAGTCGAAATAAGAGTGAATGGCTAAAGGCCATGGATGATGAGATAAAATCTCTTCATGATAACAACACTTGGGAACTGATCAAGAAACCTGCTGGAGCTAGGTTAGTCAGTTGTAATTGGATTTTCAAAGTTAAGGAAGGAATCGAAGAAGTGACGTCGAAGAGATACAAGGCAAGACTTGTCGTTAGGGGGTTTACTCAGAAAGAAGGTGTCGACTTCAATGATGTGTTCTCTATTGTCATGAAGCACAGGTCCATTCGAATGTTGCTTGCCACCGTGGCACAACTCGACCTTGAATTAGAACAGATGGATGTGAAGACTGCGTTCTTATATGGTGATCTAGATGAAACAATTATGATGAGGGAACTTGAAGGGTATGTCGAAAGGGGAAGGAAGATTATGTGTACAAGTTAAAGAGATCTTTATATGGACCAAAAGAATCTCCTCGACAGTGGAATAGGAGATTCGACAAGTTCAAGGCACACATAAGTTTCATTAGAATTCAATTCGACCACTGTGTTTACTTCAGATTTTGACCGGGTAATTCATTTGTTATTTTGTTGCTTTATGTGGATGATATTCTAATAGCAAGCAACAATGTCGAAGATGTAATGAGGGTGAAGGGTGAACTCAATAAGGAGTTCGACATGAAGGATCTAGGAGTTGTGTCCAGGATTCTTGGGATTGACATTCGAAGAGATAGAAAGCAGTCGAAATTATACTTATCTCAAGAGGCATACCTACGGAAGATTCTCGAAAAGTATGGTATGTCGAATTCAAAGCCTGTTGTGACTTCGACAAACCCTCAAATCAAGATGAGTATAGATCAATGTCTCAGTACTGATGTCGAAAGAGCTTATATGAATAATATTTTGTATGCTAATATAGTGGGTTCTTTGATGTATGCTATGGTCTGTACTAGACCCGACATAGAATATGCAGTAAGTCTTGTAAGCAGGTACATGGCGAATCCTGGAAAGGCTCACTGTCAAGCATTAAAGTGGATTCTAAGGTACATAAATAGGTCTCTGAACAAAGAATTAATTTATGATGGAGTCGTGGGTGAAGATAGTAAAGCAGCAATCGAAGGATATGTCGACTCTGATTATGCACGTTGTATGGATTCCAGAAAATCTATTTCTGGACACGTGTTTACTATGTTTAGGACAACAATCAGTTGGAAAGCAACACTTCAGAAGGTTGTTGCCTTATCAACCACTGAAGCTGAATATATTGCCCTTGTTAAAGTTGTGAAATAAGCATTGTGGCTTGAAGGTTTTGCAAAGGAGATGAAACTTCAAGGTCGAAGTATCACTGTTAAATGTGATAGTCAAATTGCAATACACTTGTCAAAGAATTCATCCTATCATGAGCGAACTAAGCACGTCGATGTGAGGTTGCATTTTGTCAGAGGGGCAATCGACCATGGAGAAGTCCAAGTGCTGAAGGTTTCGACAAATCATAATACTGCTGATATGATCACCAAGACATTGCCCAGTTGCATGTTTTTCCACTGTATGCAGTTGATAAAGCTGCATGAAGAAAGCTAGTTTGTTTCTTGTTGTTATAGAGTTTGTCCCAAGGTGGATATTTGTGAGATATTGGATTGAACTCTAGTATTGTCAACATAGGTTTAGCATGTCGTCGAAGTCTGCTCATATGATATTATCGAAGACCTACATCCTGTAGTCGAAATGTGTTCTAGTATGTAGTTGTTGAATTGGGCTTGTTTGTTATGTCTAATTGTTTAAGTTAGCTTGTACTCTAAGTTAGCTTGTAATGGGTCATTATTAAAAAGACCATTAGTTTAGTATGTTAAGTTTTATTATAAATAGCATACTAGTCTCTCATTCTAAGTGTGTCCAATCCTAATTAGAGTGAGAGGGTTATTTGTTATTCTTGAGTACTTGTAATCTGATTCAAAGAGAAAGTCGAGAATAACAGTTATAACTAATCCGTGTTGTTCTTCTTGTTTTTTTCCTGTTAACCCTAACTCTTGTGTGTTTCTTGCCGATAAAGAAACCGATTATACTTTGCTCTAAGACATCGTTTTTCACAACAGTTAAGAAACTCTTGAGGGATACATGAGGTTGTGTTATATGATATCATATTCCTACATGATTCCCATACCGAATGGACAAACACCTATAACAGCTAAGGGGGGAGCCCTTACAAAGGGGCGAAAGATCCAAAAAAGGGTGGAGATGCAAGCAGTCTTGTCTCTCTACATTTGCATGCATCAAGACTTGTATGTCAGACTATTTTCTCGTAGGGCTGTGCATGATGACACATATGTCGACATAGTTTTCTAGGATATTTTAAGGGAGGACAAAACTTTTTAGTAGATGAAGAAGATGAAGGTGATGTCTAATAGTTCTTGTGCGGCCTAATAAGGTGCATTTTTTAGGATTGTTCTGCTTGTATTATGTCTACAACATTATCATGTATTCAACTTGATATGTTACATTATATATGACTTTGGATATTTTTGTTTCAATTTTTTATGTTATTGTTTTTGTTGGTGTAATTTAAAGGTATAAAATAAAATATAAAAACTTTCATATTGTAATAGATCATTTTAGATTATGGAATCTGAAACCACAACGAGGGTTTTGACATAGTTTGGATTCTTTAATCTGAACCCATACTTAGGGGATTTTTACATTGTTTAGATTCTATAATCGTAAATGTGTCATTAGATTTCAACAATAGTTTTTATGAACTATACTGCATAGAAACTTGCATAAAATGACATGTTCGGTTCATTTAGAGTTCAAATAAAAAATAATGAACTCTTCTTATTCATACTCAGTCAAAATGAACTATAACCTAGCTGAATTTTACTACAACAAGGGAACTCCTCCTCATTTTTTCAGGATCAATATTGATGAAAGAACGGATCTTCATCTCAACCACTGCAACATAAGAATGATGATTAGTCGACGATGACAACAGGTTCACTTCATTAACATGCAACTTTAAAAAAGACAATGATGAAAGAACGACGTTCTCAATATTTGATCAGTATAATATCATGGGGTCGATTGAATTAGATGTTGTCTTAGTTTGATCTTTTCATGCTATATGTTCAAGTATGATTTTTCACAGGAGATTTGATGAGATTGCAACGTACATAATTGATCATGATGAATAAGTAACTTGTTTTTACTATCTATAATCTTGTTTGTATTTAATTGACATTATTAATTATTCACAATTCATTGTTTACTAGATTAAGACACGCGCGTTACGCGAAATTGGAGATGAGTTATTTAAGTAATATTAAATAAAATAAATTTTGATATTATTTATTATAATGGTTCAATAATTTAGACAATAAAATTAGGAGAGTCAAAAAAGTAAATTGTAAAATTTTAAGTGAAAATGTAAAATAAGTCTTAAAAATTCCACAAGATTCCAATTTTATTGTGATTTAATCTAAATGTGAGATTTGAAATAAGTAACATAAGTGAAAATGTCCAGGCATGAAAATGTGAAATAAATTATATAAATAAAAATGTTAAATCATGAAATTGTAAAATAAGTTAAAAAAAAATTCTAATCAATTTATTTATTATTTCATGTTTTTTTTTTTTGCCTTTGTCATCTAAGAGAGTCACCTCTAAAAGTTTTTGTCATTATAGTAATTTGAAAATTTATGTGTGAATGAATCACATTCGTATTTAATTTATTTAAATAAGTATTTATCATGTGCATTATCTTTTATTTTTTAATTTTTTATAATCTTTTAATCTTGTTTATGTAAATTTTATGTACACACAATTAAAAAGTCAGAAATTTCTTTGGTAAAATTTTATTAGTTATGAGAATATTTATGAACAAAAATAAGTGTATGAGAAAATTACAAAAGTAGTTAGTGTCCAAAACAGAAAATAGAAAATTTTGACTCATCTTAAAAACATGTTTTTATTTATATAGGATTAAAATTGTATATTTTTAATTAACATTAGATAATTAAATATATCTTTATAGTTATTGTTAAGTGCCTATTGTTCATTTTTAAGAGTGTTTAAGCAGTAAATAAGTCATTCTTAAAAAAATGTTATAGTTTAAGAATAAGAGGAAATATACTTATAAGTAAAGGAAAAATTACGGAGATATAAAGATATGTGTAGTTTTTTTTTTCATAAAAATTTGTGCATAAAGGAAATAAAGTAAAACTATAATGTAACATTTTTTGAGGTGTAATTATTGTATGTTAAATAAGCAATTTATATATATATATATATATATATATATATATATATATATATATATATATATATATATATATATATATATATATATATATATATATATATATATATAATGATGTGGATTAATTAAAAGATTTAATTGATAAAGTGTCACGGTATTAGAATTTTTTTACCAAAATAACCTAGTTTTTCAATAAAATTCTTAAAATACCTCACATTTCAAATTATTTTCCAAAGTATCCTAGTTTGGGGTACTGATTGCACGAAGGTGCCATGTGAATTGGCGACCTTTTGTTAGGGCATGAGTGGTGTCGCCAATTGGATTGGAGACACCTCATGCTGTCTACAATTCAATTGGCGACTGGGTCTAATACTTCAAATTTTTTCCCCTTCACCAATGTCGTCTTCTAACCACCGATTCAGCTTTCTTATAAGTTGATTGAAACTTTGAATGTTCCAAAACAACATGTCTATCGGAGGTTTCTCTCTCGAATAGATGATTTTTTCCCACCGGCGACGATACATGTTATCAGTGGAACAAAGATACGAGATGACCTATGGAACTAAATGATCAGAACATCTATATTTATAGGAAAAAAAATTCACTTTCAAAGTTGTCGCCAGATGAATTGGTGACTCCCCTTTAAGTATATGATTCGGTCGCCAATTGAATTGGAGACAGTATGAGGTGTCTTCAATTCAATTGACGACACCACTCATGTCCTAACAAAGGGTCGCCAATTCACATGGCCTCTTGATGCAATCAATTCTCAAACTGAAATACTTTGAGAAATGATTTGAAATGTGAGATATTTTGAAATTTTTTTTGAAAAACAAAAATTCACGGTATTATTTACTACATTAAATTTAATATATTATAATATCTCGTTGAATTTCATAGGCTTAATGGAGTGCTTATGTTCATTTTGTTTGTTTTGAATTCAACAAATTTCTAATTCTAAAATGTGAATGCTTAAAAACAAGTTACAGATTTTAAAATTCAGAAGATATTTTTATTAATTTCAAAAAATAAAAAATATATATATATCAAGAAGCGAGAAAAGATAAACTATATAAAATTTGAGTTTCGTTTGTTACTTTTTTAGTCGACCCTATTTTCGTTCATTTGAATACACACCCTATGCGTCTTATGAAGCATTATTATTCTTTTTTTTAAACAAAGTCCTAAAACTTTAGTAGAATATAGACAAAAACTACTTTGATGGTTATCTACCTTTATTATTATTATTATTATTTTAATTTATTTACATCATTGGACTGATTTCTATTTTTCATTCACATTTTATTTTTATATATTTGAGAACATAACCATTCAATAGATAAGTTACATTCTTTTGTTCCATCAAAGCAACATTCAAATTAAATAAAAAATAAAGGTACAACCTTTATCTAAATACATCAAAGTTCACCTGATTATAAATAACTAACTTGACAAAAAATTATAGAATTAAATTTTATTTTAAAAAGATATAAAACTGCAGGAGTAATTTTAGCACTTGCCAATCTCATCAAAAGAGTCTCTATTGTATACAATAAATTAACTAATTGCATGATTTTTCTTAACATTATTTTGATAACTTTATATATTTATTTTGCTCAAACTTTCATTCCACTTACATGTCCATGTCCTAAATGTTAAATGTCCATGTCCTAAATGTTAAAGTTTAATCAAAATTCACATTTAAGTTAGATTTTATTTGATTTTGCCACTTACATGTCCATGTCCTAAATGTTAAATGTCCATGTCCTAAATGTTAAAGTTTAATCAAAATTCACATTTAAGTTAGATTTTATTTGATTTTGCATTTGAATTTCATTTAGATTAGACTTGTGTATAAAAACAAAGTTGTAACAGATTCATAACAGAATTTTTCATAACCAATTTCAGTTAGAGTTTTCTTTCTCCCTCACTTTTATATTCATCTTTTTCATCTTCAACTTTGTGCACCAACAATTGGTATCTAGAACTTCGGTTCAGATTCAGATCGGGAAACACGAGTGTACGTGAGGCGTTTGTGATTGATTTTGGTTCTGAAATTCGCAGTGAATTGAAGTTCGGAATTGAAACATAACCATATTTCTTGATTATGAGGGATTGAGAAACACGAGTGTTAATAAGATTTGAGTGATTCGCACAAGATCGAAGATGAACGGTGGAAACGGTAGCTTGAACATAAAGCTTTCAGTCTTTGATGGAAAGAATTTGAATTGATTGATAATTCAGATTCGTGTGTTGTTTGGCGCTCAAGATGTTCTTGATCTCGTCAATGACGATTATGCAGCGGTTACAGAAGATGCAACTGAAGCATAGAGAAACGTGCAAAGAGAAATGAGGAAGAAGGATCAGAAGGCATTGTTCTATATCCATTAGTGTGTGGATACGAATGTGTTTGAGAAGATCGATGATTCAATGACGGCGAAGGCTGCGTGGGACACGCTGGTACAACGCTGTGGAGGCGATACATTAGTGAAGAAGGTGAAGTTCCAGTCTCTATGTAAGCAGTATGAGAATCTTAACATGAAGAAAAATGAAAAGGTACCTGATTACATCTCTAGAGTGATTCTGATTACAAATGAGATGAAATCTTGTGGAAAAACTCTCTTTGAACAAGTAATCATAGAAAAGATACTGAGATCACATACTCCTCAGTTTGATTACATTTTTGTAGTAATTGAACACTCTAAGGACCTTAGCACCATGAGAATTGAAGAACTGCAAAGTAGTCTAGAGGCACAAGAGTTGTGTCTGATTGAGAGAACCTCTGAAAGAGAGGTAGAGCAGGCTCTGAAGGCGTCTTCTGGTAAGAAGAATTAGAAGCGCTCCTGGTCAGAGGCCAATAAGAGACATGTTGGTGGTTATCAGAAGTCAGAAACCTCCAACTCTGATGAGAAGAAACATCATAAGGGAAAGGAGAAGGATGACAAGAAGAGGGTTCGATGCTACTGTTGTAAGAAGTTTGGCTACTTTGCTTCTGACTGTTGGTCAAACAAGGAATGGAAATCAGAGTAAGCAAGCATAGCCAGAGGAGAGTCTGATGATAAACCTGTGCTATTGATGGCTTATGAATATGATGGTGGATATTTGGTAGACTGGTGATATATGGACACTGGCTGCTCAAATCACCTAGCTAGAAACGAACAATGGATGATTAATTTTGACTCTATAAAGATGACAAAGATCAGATGTGTTGATGATGAGTATCTGAATACTGAAGGAATGGGAAATGTCAAGGTCGGAGTGAAGAATGGCAAAACTGTTTTGATCAAAGATGTTTGGTATGTTCCTGGCATGAAGAGCAATCTGATGAGTGTAGGTCAGCTAATTGAGAAAGGTTTCTCAGTTACTATGAAGAATAATATCTTGAAGTTGTATGATTCTAATCAAAAGTTGATTATGCAATCTGAGCAGGAAAGCAATAGAACATTTAAGGTGAATGTGGAAATAGGTGAAACTAAATGCCTTAGTGCAGAAAATGACAGTGAGTTGTGGCACAAAAGATTGGGGCATCTGAACTTCAGAAGCTTAGAGCATTTGAGTTCTAAAAAGCCGGTACATGGCATTCCTAACATTGTGAAGCCTAAGAAGTCATGTAAGATATGCAGGAAAGGCAAGCAACCTTGATTACCATTTGCATCAGAAGTGGCTCCATGAGCAAAACATGTTTTAGGAGTATTACATTTTGATGTATGTGGACCATTTGAAGTACCTTCACTTGGAGGAAATAAGTACTTTGTGTCATTTGTGGATGAGTTCACAAGAATGACATGTGTAGCACTCATCAAGTTTAAGTATGAAGTGTTTGTTGAGTTTCAAAAGCTTAAAGTCTCAAAACTGATTGTGGAGGTGGGTACAACTCATCAAAGTTTAGAAAGTTCTGCGAAGATAATGGAGTTGAACATGAGGTGACTGACGCATATACTCCACAATACAATGATCTTGTTGAAAGAAGCAATAGGACTTTGTTTTATATGACAAGGAGCATGCTGAAGGAGAAGAAACTCCCTCACACCTTATGGGGAGAAGTTGTTTCCACTGCAGCATATGTACTCAATAGGTGTCGATTAAAAAAGTTGAAAGGAGTAGTTTTTATTTAGAAGTAGACTGGAGACAAGCAAAGTGTGAGCCATCTGAAGGTGTTTGGTTATGTTTCTTATAAACATGTCCCACATGCTAAGAGGAGGAAGTTGGATGACAGAAGCAAAGTAATGTTACTTGTAGGATACCACAGTACATGTGCTTATAAGATTTATCATCCTATCACCAATAAAGTTGAATTCAGCAGAGATGTCATTATGAAGGAAAAAGAAGCATGATATTGAAACAAGTCTCAATCCAACTCTGGTGCAGTATTAACACCCCAGTTAACTTCTGAAGATATTTTTTATTCTAAAGGAGAATATTGTTGAGTAGTAATTCAGGGGATGTTTTTATCGTAGCCACAGGAATTGCGTGATATTTTGATGCTTGTCGTTCAATAGTCGAAACGTTTTAAGTAAGGGGTTTTCAAATTGTTCTTGGTTTTGTAACATCAATTTTGGTAGCAAAGAAGTAAACTATAACAAAGATGTTGTAAGTTTTATAAAAGCATGTCAAGATTAGATTTCGCTAATCCTTTTCATACGTATTTGAATAATCAAGCATATGAACTTAGTTCCGATCAATACAATCGTGTATCCTCGCGAATAAGTTTATGTCTAAAGCAAATTCGTGAGTATCGTTGTTTAAATTGTTAGATGATGTCTCACGCTAACAATCAAAACAACAACCGTTAAGATCAATACAAAACGAATATTAAACCCCAAATCTATGTCTAGAGTTTGTTTTTTAAGAGATGAAGATATTAGGTCAAGATTTGAAAAATCTATGTCTAGAGTGATTCAAACCACAAATACATCATTAAGAACAAACAACTTCATTATATATTGATCATCAACCTTGTTCATATACAAAAGATCAAAAGAAATACATCTAAGCAAGATTAACTACCTATAATCTTAACACAAGATGTTTTTAGCTACACATTTTCATGGTAGCTTGTATCACAAGTTTCGTGAGGATATGAAAGAACATCTGCGTCGAATAATCGAGATCGGATGCGACTTCAGCTTCTCAAAGTGTAAAATCTTTCTTGGATGGTGAAAACTCAGAAAAGTATGTTTTTGTGTGATAATATCAAGTTTTTTTCGCAAGAAAACATAAAAATCTATTTATAATACACTTGAGATCAGCTACATTCGCACTGCGAATGAATCATTCGCCTAGAGAATGAATCATTCGCCTAGCGAATGAAGAAAATGGCACCTTAAGTGCCTTCTGAAATTTAAACCGCCCTTGGCTGTCTTCGTGGGTTCGCAAAGCGAACGTTTCATTCGCAAGGCGAACCACTCGCCAAAAGATTCGCAAAGCTAATTTTGGGTCCTTTTTCCACTGCCAAAACCAAGGGTTCTTCGCCAGGGTGTTCGCAAAGCGAACGAAGCAGCGAACATTCGCTGGGAGTTCGCAAAGCGAACTTTAGTCCCTTTTCCCTCTGTCCAATTCTGGAGCTATTCCCTGGGAGCTTCGCCAGAGTTCGTAGAGCGAACGTTCGCTGGTGAATTCGCCAGAGTTCGCAAAGCGAACCTGCTATTGTTTTCCTCATTCTTTAGCAGCTTGTATCATCTCTTTGTGTCTTAAATCTTTGATCAATTAGTGTACTTTTCTGCACAATAGCACACACATTACAAGCACCAAAGGAATAAATACAATGTTTGAAGAACAACAACAATTCACTAATAAAATCATCAATTAAAACAAGAAAGTGTTGAAAAATGTCAAGTATCAAATACAAATATATAACATGTTTGACATCTAACAAACTCTCCTCAACTAACTCTTTGTTTGTCCTCAAGCAAAGTATGTCTCTCATTGAAAACAAGAGGATTTGGTCGAGCATTTGATTCAATCCAAGAAAGGATAAACGGCTCAAATAAACAACAATTGTAACAAAACACAATTACACAATCCTAGAATCGACAATGGAAAAGAACTTGATTCTTAAAACAAATCTCAGACAATGTTTCAAGAGACAACTAAATCATCATGCTTATGTCACTCTAACACTCCTCTTCGAAATAGGATTGAAGGAAATTAACGCGTTTGCAACTGCGGGGCAATTTCGCTCAAATGAAAAATAAAGCAAATACTAAGCAATTCATACAATATCTAATCGATCGCAAGAAGTTATGGAAGCAAAAGATCACTAAGGGCTTTTATCGGTTGTAACTTGGCCGGGGTTAAAAACAAGGGACAAATGTACACGGCCATTGAAACAAGAAAGGGTAAAGACTATGAAGAGCATTTCTTTTTCAAACTTTTCGATCTTGTTCAATCCTTATTTCTTTCTTTCACAATGCATTCTATTCTTTTGATTTTCTTTTCTTTTTGTTCTTTTTCTTTCTTTTTTTTTTCTTTTTTCAATTTCTTTGTTTTAGAATGCATTGTATCACCAAATCCTTGTTCTCTTTTCAAAATAAACCATTCTCCCCAACTTCAACATTGCTATAAGCTTAACTTAAATTCTCTTCAAAATGGGTTAAAATCGGGTTCATGATTCAAACAAAATTTTCATTTCGGCTCAAAAGAGGTTTCAAATACGCGCACACTCACAAGGTGACTTGAAGTGTTTTTGGAATGGTGGTTATACTCAAAGTGAACAAACATTGCCTTGATCATTTCTATGTTTCCATAATTTCAAAACAACAAGCAAGATAAAGCATGAATTAATAGTACAAAACAACATTCATCATCAATCCAAAGCATTTAGTATAACATGGAGGTTTCTCACTTTTGTGGTTTTTGGACCTAAATGTCACAAGCACTCAATAGAGTTGTAACAAGAAACAACATTTTCATTTGTACAAAGACAAAAAGTTCTAATACATTCTAAATTTTAGAACTAGGTAACTATGTACCTTGTCAACAAAATTGTGCTTAAAATTACTATCATCGCCATCCAATCTTGGAGGAATCTTCTTTGATGCACAATCAACACCAACCTAAGTTTCTTCCACAAAACATCCAAAAGTTGGAAATATTAAACTTCCACAAGCATACCAACATAAAACAATAAAAAAAACATATCAACAATTTAAGAGTTGAATATTCTTAGACTGAAGAATTTAACTCTTAACAACAATAATAAAAAACGAAAGCATACCAATAATTTAAGATAATCGAGTTCAAAATCTCACACCATTCCACTTAGAGATTAGCGAGTTGGAGAGTTGGTCCATCAAACAAAAATAGTTCACATTTTTTAATTAGAAATAAAATTTAAATATTTATAATTTTGATAAAAATTAAATATATATATTAATAAAGATAACTAATAGGTTCAATTCATAATTTAGACATTTAGTTCGTCAAAAAAAAAATTTAACACGTTTTTTTAACTAGAAGTCAAATATAAACATATATAATTTTGATAAAATTTAACTTCAACTCATAATTTGGATGTTTTTCATATATATATATATATATATATATATATATATATATATATATATATAGTTTTAATTAATATTTACTCTTTTTTAATTAAGCAAATCTACTAAGAGTAAGTATTAAAATTTAACATATGGTTTTGTTCCATATCCAATACGAATGTGCATGTTAATGCCGCGTGTTAGCGTCTCGCTATAAAACTATTAGCTTTTAAATTTAGGACCTCAAAAAATTTATTCACTTTTAATTATTTTTTTTATAGAAATTATTTTGAAGATTAAAAGTATCTATTCTTTGTAAATAAAATAAAATAAAAATTATTCTTGCAATAATATAAAAGAATAACTCATAAAATCTAATGCAATTAAAAAATACTGATATTGTTACACTTTTATCTAAATTTTTTTTATAAGCAAAATATATTATTAATAAGAATACCAAAAGTATTCAACAACAACAATTACAACTCCAAGTAGAGCAACTTTAATGACAATAAAAATACTCTAATAACACTACCCTTCCCAAAAACTATAACACTATCCCACCGATTTCAACTATTTTACAAAAACTCTAATGGTTGTTTGAACCACTCATAATAGTTACAAACCAATCGTCTACTCGAACTCAATCGGAACCAACACCAAGAATATAAGATCTCTTCACAATATTTTTAACATTAGCAAAGCCATCATTAAAAATAATTTGATTTCTAACCACCAAATACACCAACATGTACAAAACCGAATAATGGGCATCGTCTTCTTCGATGACTTTCTAATCAACTTAAGGAACCTATCCAGTAGGTGGTCACAACATCTTTCACTATCACACTAAGACACACCCACCCAATCGGATATAGCTTTTCAAACCAATCTAGATTTTGAACAACCAAAGAAAATGTGATCGTCATCTTCAATTTCATTAAAATATAAAACACAAACAATATCATGAACATTAGAAATTACCCCCTGGCCGCAAGATTTGATCGAGTTGATAATCTATCCAATAAAAATCTACAACCAAACAACTTAATCTTCAATGGAATCAAAGATTTTCACAATAAATCTACTACAGTCTTGAGATTAATTTCCAATTCTTCAAAGCCCTTTGATCTAAGAATGAAATCATAACATGTTTTAACAGAAAATGAACAACCCTCATTGTTTGGCCTTGAAAAAGTATTCTTTATACCAACCATTGGCTCCTTATCTCCAAGCAAAGCCATAAGCTTCATATACTGCTCCAAGGGAACACCCTCAAACATATTATGTTGCACACCAATGTCCCAATTCCATGACTCATTACGCCAATAGCCGCACTTATTAACGGATAGAAATTTGGCAGCAGACATGCAAAATAGTTCAGGATAAATACAACGCAAAGGGCTGGGAGTTAGCCATCGACAGTGCCAAAATGAAATGGTATCTCCAACACCCAAATTGCAATTCAGCTGCCATGTAAAGGAATCCATCGAAACATAATGAGCTAACTTGATTATGTCTCTCCACCAGCTTGAGTTGAACCTAGCAATGTTAGAATCCTGCAAAGATAGTAACAATTTTTCACAGCAACCGTATTTAAATTGCAAAACCGGCCTCCAAATTGTATTCTCACTATGAATAATCCTCCATAACCATTTGGATAATAGAGCTTTATTGAATAAAGCAAGATGTTTGATCCTTATGCCACCAAATTCCTTCGGTTGACATACTGTTTCCCAACTGATCCAAGCTATAAAAGCTTCATTTGAAGATCCCGACTAAAGAAACTGTCTTTGTATGGAGATCAATTCCTTAATCACCTTTGATGGAACCTTATAAAATGCAAAATGATGAACTGGAATATTAGTGAGAACGGAATTTATCAACGAAACTCTACCTCTTATCAATAGCATATTTCCTTTCCGTGTAGATAATCTGGCCTTAAAGCTTTCAACAATCGGTTTCCAAAACTGAATCTGTTTATGGTTTCCCCCACCATCAATCCTAAGAATTTGAAAGAGAGACTTCTATACCTGCATGATAAAAATTGAGCAGCCGCAGATAAAACTTCGTTATCTACCCCAATACCATAAATACAACTTTTTCAGAAGTTGATTCTCAAGCCCGAGACTAATTCGAAGCCACGGAGATTCGCTTTAATACCCCAAAAATTCTTCCAATCATCGTTACATACTAATACCATGTCATCCACAAATTGAATTATGTTTACTTCATCATTCCCATTTAAAGAGAAACCACTAATAATTCCCCTCAAGGAAGCTCGTTTAACCATTGAAGCTAAACCTTCAGCCACTATGGAAAAAAGGAAAGGAGACAAGGTGTCACCTTGTCTAAGACCCCTTGAACCTTTGAAGTGTTTTGTAGTTCCACCATTTACCAATACCGAAATATGGTTGTTTAATACCCCCCTTTGATCCATTGTATCCACTTGTCACCAAAGTTCATAGCAAGCAATACCGCTTCTAAAAAATCTCACTTTACGCAATCGTATGCCTACGCAAAATCTACCTTGAATATAAACCATTTTCTATTCCCCCTCTTAGCAATGTCAATCACCTCATTAGTTACTAGAACCCCATCTAATATTTTCCTACCCGGAATAAAAGCGGTTTGTGAAGACGAAATCAATCTTCCTACCACCTTACTCAATCTAGAAGCTAGTATTTTAGATATTACTCCCTCCGTTTCAAAATGACTGTCGTTTTAGGAGAAAATTTTTGTTTCAAAATGAATGTCATTCTCACTTTTCAATGCAGTAATAATTGCTATTTTTTCAATTGTGTCATATAATTATTACTCTGTACACTATTTCCAACACATTAATAAGACTAATTTAGTAAAAGTGTAATATCTTATGACAATATTGTTGCATTCCTTAATTTGTATACAAAAACCTTAAATAAGAGTCATTTTGAAACGAAGGGAGTACCTTGTAGATGCATCCCACCAAACTAATTGGACGGTATTCCTCCAAGCCTTGAGGATTAAGATTCTTTGGAATTAACGCGATGAAAGACGAAAGGAGAGCCTTAGGAAACACTGTCGTGTCGTGGAATTCTTGTATGCTACTAACAACATCTTGCCCAACCACAACCCAAATTTTTTTGAGAAATTTCAAATTGAAGTCATCCAGTCCGGGACTCTTGTTCCCATCTGTTTACTTGGAAAAATAGTAAACAACCTCTGGTCTATCAACTTTATGTAAAAGTGAGTAACTTACAGGATCGACCAAACTAAATCCTAGGACATGTGCTAATCGTTTTTCTGTGTGGTTTTCTGGAAGAGTTTCAAGAACATTTCGACGGCGTACATGAGTAAAAAAAAGGATTTACTTCAAGAAATATAAGGCGATTAAAAGGTAAGAAGGGCTTTAAAAGGGCTTTAAATCGAAAAGGCTGGTAAATATAGAAGTTAACTTGCATGAAATGAAAAGAGATTTTAATGAAAGAAACTTATTAAATTGCATTGAATTGTAAAAGTGGTGTTACATCAACATACATTCTCACACGCTCTTTTCTCTATGCTGGTACTTTGAGCACACTGAGTTTTTTGTATACAATTGAACACACCCAAATCTATTGCTAAGACTTACTATTTATAATGGTTAAAAATAACTACCCACTAACGGGCTATTAATCAGGGCAAAACACATGGCGTCGTGCATGTCTTCACTTCTTGGATGAACGCCACATGTCTTCCTCCAGCATCGGATAGAAATAACAGTTCCCTCCTATTTTTGAATTTTAAATTTCCAAATCGAACGGTGCTCTTTATCCTTTTGTCAAAGAATCCTCTCAAACTCTTAGAAATATTTCTAAGTTTTTTAAACTCTCTCTTCTCTGCAGAAAGATAGCTTTCGACTAGACTTTCTGATAGCCATATTTTTGTCGAAGTCTCGTAGAACTTCAAAAATCCTATCTCTTAGAAAAAAAACTCTTAATCCAACATCAGGCGTCGAAATTAGGAGCTAACAAATTGCCCCCCAAAAATGTCATTTTCGACACTATTTACAAAAAAAGACATTTTTTGAAAATGTAATTCGACGCCTTATTTAGACCTTGTATGGTTTCGACGCTTATTAGTGGCTTCAACTGTTCACCTTCCCTTCAGCAGACCTATGACGTCGTAGCCATTATTGCTAAATTTGACATGTCTTTTCAAATCACGCAGAATCTCAGTCATCATTACCCCTCCTTAGGGTCTAGGAGATCATGGGGAGGTAGGCATTTATTATCACTGTTTCGTCAAAAAAACGTGGGGGAAACACGTGTCCCACGATCAGTCTTAACATTTCACAATCTCTTTCAACCGCTTCCACTTCCCCACATATAAATATCAGCTCCCACAATTGTTTTCACTTTCTCATCTTCTTCTTTTCAAATCTCCCAGTAATCTCTGCATTTCAAAAAAAAACTCAAACTTTCTTCATTTTTCTCCAAAAATGGCTTCCTCTACACGATCCACCAAAGACGCTGCTAAGGTCATCAAAGATGGTGGCAAACCTGCGAGTGCTCCAAAAAAATTTCCCAACTTGCCCCATTTGACTCTGTTGCTGGACCTACCATGGTGGGGAACCAACAGTATCTTCCTGAGCCCCTTGATGAAGGAAAAAGGAGAATATACGCTTCTCAGGTACTTATTCCCTTAACTGTCTCTGATAAGCCATTGGCTTTGTTTGGCCCTTTAGCTGATTTGAAAATAGATCCTGCTAGGCTTAAGGAATATTTCCCCTCTTATCACAAATACAAACCTGTAGGGCAATGTAGAAAACCTAAGGCTATCACTGAAAATCCTGCTAATCCCAACGATCCTTCGACTGAAGAAGCCATCAACCTTAGATACTTGAACCATTTTAGGGCTTTTAGAGCAAGCCCGTCCTTTAAGGACCCCTCTGATTACTTAGGGTGGTTGAGTAAATTAGAAAAAACGAAATCTAACGTTTGGAAGAAAATGGGCATTTATGACCTGATTATGCTGTCGAAAGTAGGTTCTGACTACTGTTCGAATATGTTGATTTCGTCCTTGTACTTCTGGGATAGCACCCACTACAACCTTCATCTCCCATGTGGCATGATGACTCCTACCCTTTTTGACGTAGCCGGTATCACAGGGCTTAAACCTACTGGGAATACCTATGATCCTGACTTCATGACTGAAGATAGCATAGACTTTACGACTTCTAAGGCGGCTTATTCAATCCACATAGCTCACTATCATGATAAGACCACGGATGAAGTATCGGACATCGAACATATAGCTTTCTTAGCTTTATGGTTGTCACACTGCGTCTTCTGCTCGAAGTCATTGCAGGTCGCTAGAAAGTTTTTGACCATGGCGAACCAATTACATGCTGGTATTGACTTATGCTTGAGCGAGTTAATTCTGGCCAGCCTTTACGAGTCCATGAGCGAAGGGGTCACCCAGCTCAAAAGCCTAGCTGACAAAGGAAGTTTGCTACTCTCTGCTCCCTTCTGGCTGCTTCAGTTGTGGCTAAATGCATCGTTCGAAACTTGTCTCCCCCTCAAAAATCAAGTCAACGAGGACGCTGATGAGGTGAAAAATCGAAGAGTAGAAGGCCCTCGTTTGGCGAAGTTGACATCTGCTGATGATGGTTGACCTGTCCAGCAAGCTTTCACCAGCTTTATCATGATGTTCTCCAAATGCTATGACTTTACGCCCAACATGGCTCCTTTCGCTGCAAGGAAGTGTGGTCCAGGGTGGTTCACCAGGCCACTCCCAGCGCCATCGAAAGCACAAGCAGCAGAATCGATTTCGATTTAGGAAGCCTTCTTAACCCCTAGGGTCTTAACCCTCAGGTTTAACCTTTCAAAAAGCCAAGTGGCCTTGATAGCTTACCAACCAAATCTCGTCACTCGACAATTTGGATTGATTGAAGCTTTACCTCGACCAATCTACGACAAAAAAGGTGCTCTCCTTCTTTACAATGCCAGCCATAGTGAAGTGATGGCCATCAAGCAGATTGCACGATACGCTGGTCGAACGCAACTTCTTCCAGTGGCTTTCAAACCAAGCTTCCTTTGCACTCAGCAATTTGACGACTGGTGGAAGACATATTATGCTGAAGAATTTTTTGACGTGCCTGCATTCGTGTACCACATTAACAAGGTTTTCCTCTCTGTCCAGGAAAAAGTGAAGAAGGTACTTCGACGCACATTAAAGAAATCCAAGCCTTCCAAAAATTCTTTGAAACTGTTTATCGACCACATGATCTTGGTTGAACCGTCCGCGATGCAGCTGTTACTCTGAAGGAAAAATTTCTAAAGAAAATGTATAACTTAAAGATACCTTTGTACGTTCCTCCTGAGAAACGATACGAAACGGCTTTCAATTTGTTTCCTCCCAAATTCCCTTGACTGCCAAGTGCTGACTTTGGAGTGACCCTTGCCCCTCCATTTCCAGATTGGTTTGTCTGTGGGGATTCTATCAAAATCCTTCGTCAACAATCGAAACCAAAAGCACAGCGGGTGGTTCCGACCAAGCATACACTAGACAGTTTCAAAGGGCATCTTCATATTGGGATCGAAGATGTTCGCATCGAATATGAAATATATGAAGGTGTGGAACGGGAGGATTTCGACCCAACATTTTCTTGCCTACTTATTTTCACATATAATGACTGCTTTTTCTGTTTGTTTAGCCACGAAGATTCCTCCGAAGAAACCAACAACTCGAAAGCCTGCAGAAGTGAAGGAAGAAGAAGGGAGCAAGACAACAACAACAACAAAGGTATATTCACATCATTTAACAAATTTGTCATTATATATCCATTATTTTCTAACATTTTCTTCTTCAGGGCGCTCGAAAACAACCTCTGACTCCCCAGAAAAGGAAGACCACGAATGATGCAGTAGTGATCATCGAATCTGAAGATAAAGACTTATCTCCAACTGCTGAACAGCCTCTGAAGAAGAAGAAAAAACAACCAAAGATCGACGAAGCCATCGTTCAATCTCAGGCGAAAGACGTGAAGGTCGTGATCAAGAAACCCACCAAACTGACCATCTTGAGCCAACACCTGAAGAAATGGCGAAAAAGGCTGCAAAGCAACCTGAAAGTGATAACTCAAGTCCCGGGGCAGGGCGCCTAAGGTACGAAAATGATTTACACATATACCTTATTGCCCTTGGTTTTTTCTCTTCGACTAATAACTTTGTTGATGTCTTTCAGGATGACGCAGGAACTTTAACTCAACCAGCCGTTGAATCCACCAATCCAATAATCCTCACTAGCGAAGGTGAACCAACATACCACCCTACTTCGACAAAGCATTCTAAGAAGAGTTCACTGAGCAAAATCAACCAGGTGGTCGAGAGACAACGAGAAACTTCTCCACCTAAGACCACCACACAAACTTCTCACACTAGCGAGTTTGACCATGAAGATGATCAAGACAAAGGCATGCAGCTGAAATAACTAGGGCTGACATGGCAGTGGATAACTCTGAGGCGCAAGTCGAAGAAGAAGCTGATGATAGGTCTCCAAGAGTCGAAACCTCGGATGCTGCTCCAGATGATGTTATGGAAGAAGGAGGTAAACATTTTATGTTCTCAAACCAATCAATAACCATCGAAGACTTTATGGACGATGATGAAAACATTGAAGCTGGTAATGATCATGATACAGAGGAGGAAGGAGACGTTCAAGAGAAGATAATTGTTGAAACAGCTCCTAACCCTAATTTGTCAACTGCAAAGGATTCGAGCAAAACCTCCACGATGCTTTCTACAGAAGAACTAGAGGCCTTGAAAAAGAACAACCCTTGTGAGTACTTAAAAGTTTTACTTGGTTCCAAGGGAAGTTCGTCTGACAAAACCCTCAGTTCGCCCTCTGTATTTGGTGGTCAAACCACTGCTGATCCTTCAAGCCAGATATTATCAAAGATTAAGGAAAAGGTTTTCAAGGGTGACTTGTTTCGACTTACTGAGTCTGACCCCACTTCTCCAGTTGCTTTGAAGAGTCTCTTCAAAGTGGTTGATATTCTAACTGCCTATCCAGAAATTGCAAATATCATCTTGGAGCTGACCTCGATGGTTGATCGAATTGTTGCAGACCTTGCCAAAATCAAGCAAATTTCAAAAGACATTGAACATCAAACTATCTCAGTCGCAGCTGTAAGGGAAGCTGCTACAAAATCCACCAATAGACTGGCAAACTTAGAGCAAATCCAAGAGCAAAACAAGGCTCAGATAGAAACCAATGACCAAAACATCAAATCCTGGGAGGCACAGATAAAAGAGCTGCAAACGAAGATTTCGAATGCTAAGAAACAGAACGTCGAGCTTGGAAAATTCGACAATTCCCAAATAGAGAAAGAGCTTAACATCGGTCTAGATTCTGCTGACAAAGCTCAGAAACTAGAGGCAATACTGGAGACCATGAGGTCGAACCACTCCCTTTGTGAGAGGCGGCTAGAGCTTTTAAGGGCGAAGTACTTCACCATGAAAAACAACTTGCCGTTCTAGATTCCAAAGACTTTTATTTCTTGCTTTTTCACTATTCCTTGAATTCTGTAATGCTTGTTCGGCTTTGATGTAATGAATTTAGCCATTTTGGCACTGTGTTTTATTTTATTCTGCCATATTAGCTTCGTTTATTTTGCATGCGTAATTACTCCCTAGCTATTTTTACCTCTTGAAGAGCGGGCTTGTACTTTTTTAAGTACTTTCCATTTACCCTCAAGATCCTCCTATCTTGATCTAGTTCCTCGATCTCATAAGCACCATTTGAAAAAACTTGTATGATTTGAAAAGGGCCTTCCCACTTAGGAGACCATTTTCCCAAACACCTATTATTTCGATCCATTGGCAAAATTACTTTCCAAACCAATTCTTCAGGAGAGAAAGTCTTCACTTTGACTTTCTTATTGTAAGATTGTTCTACTTTCTTCTTCTGCCTTTTCAACAATTCTAAAGCATTGAGCCTTTCTTCATCTAAGTCGACCAATTCATCCAACATCATATTCCAATACGACTCAGATGGGATCTCATGGTGCCTCTGAATTCTTACTGATTGAAGATAGATTTCAACTGGTAGTACTGCGTCATGGCCAAAGGTCAATCGAAAAGGCGTGGAATTTGTTACCTCCTTGGGGGAAGTTCGACATGCCCAAAGGACTTGGTCCAATGTCATATGCCAATTTCTAGGCTTTTTTCCCACATGCTTCTTAATCAGGCTAATTACCACTTTATTTGCTGCTTTGACCTGACCATTAGCCTGGGCATAGTAGGGTGTAGAGGTTAACAGTTTGAAACCCATTTCTTTAGCGAATTCCTGCATCTTCTGACCAGTAAAAATAGATCCCTGATCCGTTGTAATAGTTTCTAGGATTCCAAACCTATAAATGATGTGCTTCTTAATGAATTTGATCACATCCTCTTGGTCAACATTTGGTAAATGTATAGCTTCAATCCATTTTGTAAAGTAATCAATATCTACCAAAATGTACCTTTGACTTTTAGACGATGTCGGTCGAATTTCTCCAATTAAATCCAAAGCCCAACCTCTAAAGGGCCATGGTTTGACTATAGAGTGTAGTTCGCTTGCAGGAACATGTTGTACACCTGCATGCACTTGGCACGCTTGACATCCTTTTGCAAATTCGATACAATATTTCAACATGGTAGGACAATACATGCCCTGTCGAAACAAGAGCCATTTCATTTTATGGCCTACCTGATGTGCCCCACATGCCCCACTATGGACAGTTGAAAGGACTAAGTATGCCTCTGATTCACTAAGGCATTTGAGCAAGACTCCTTCAGGAGTCTTTTTAAACAATTCATTACCCAAAAAAACATAACTCAAAGCTCGATACCTGATTTTTCTCTATGTGGATGTTGTTGGATTTTGCAAATATTCTACTATTGGTCTCCTCTAATCTTCGTCCGTCAAACTATCTACGGCTAAGATTTCAAAATTTTTCTTATCAGCGTATCCTAGCTTTGTAGCTTCCAAATCTGATGGGGATAATCTGGTTGACATAACTCTACCTCTGAATTCGATTTTGTCTTGCAACTTTTCTTTCGAAATTTTGTACCCAGAAGCAATTTGAGCCAAGTCATTGGCTACACGGTTCTCTAGTCGAGGTATGCGACGAACACTCATCATCTCGAACCTTTTCAGTAATCTATTGACTATTACAAAGTACACGATGAGATTTTCGTTCACACACTTGTATTCCCTTGTAATCTGTTTGATGACTAACTCTGAATCTCCCATTATTTCGACTCGAGTTGCCCCCAATTCCAACAAAATTTCAAGTCCGACTATTAAGGCTTCATATTCAGCCTCATTGTTCGAGCAGACACCTTCGACTTTATATTTGAATTTTGTTGGGATTTTATTAGGAGAGATAATCAAGACTCCTGTGCCTGTGCCATCTTTATGACTTGAGTCGTCGAAATATAATTTCCATGGTTCAAGCTCAAGATAATTTGACACGTTCTCGCTTATAGAGTGGTCCACAATAAAGTCTGCTACCACTTGTCCCTTAACGGCCTTTAAAGGTCTATACGTTAGAGAGTATTCAGTTAATGCCAATGCCCATTTACCAATTCAACTATGCAAAATAGGTTTAGATAACATATGCTTAACGATATCGAAATGAGACGAAACATAATCATCAACTGGCTTTATATAGTGCTTTAATTTTGTACAAGAGAAATACAAGCATAAACATAATTTTTCAACCATGTTATACCTAGTTTCTGCATCGTTCAGAACCCTACTAAGGTAATAAATGGCTCTTTCGACTCCATTTCCGTCCTCTTGAGCCAACATGCTCCCTAAGGTTTTGTCTGACGCAGATATGTACAATCTCATGCTCCTACTTCTACAAGGCGGTGCTAGGATTGGAGGATAACTCAGATATTATTTGATTTTGTTGAAAGCTTCCTGTTGAGCTTACCCCCATTCAAATCCTTCCTTGTTTAATCGGAGTAGAGGTGAAAAGGCTTGAGTCTTTCTGCTGAGATTTGAGATAAATCTTCTCAAGAAATTGATCTTTCCCAACAGTGACTGCAATTCCTTTTTTGTCGATGGCGCTTTCGCTTCCATGATGGCCTTGGTCTTATTTTGATTTATTTTGATTCCCTTTTGTGGACCACAAAGCCTAAGAAGTCTCCCGCCTGTACACAAAAAACGCATTTGAGAGGGTTCATTTTGAGACCATGTCTTCGCATCCTTTCGAATGACTGTCGAAGATGATCAATATGATTCTTCCCTGAAATAGACTTTACAACAATATCATCAATGTAAACCTGCATCAAAGTTTCTATGAAATCATGGAAGATTGTATTCATTACTCTTTGATATTTTGCCCCAGCATTTTTTAGGCCAAAAGGCATAACTATCCATTCGTAAGTGCCTAAGGCCCAAGGGCATCAAAACGCCGTTTTAGGGACATCATCTTCAGCAATAAATATCTGGTTATACCCGGAATACCCGTCGAGCATGCTAAGGTATTCATGGCCAACGGCAGAATCAACTAACATTTCTGCCACAGGCATTGAGTATTCGTCCTTTGGGGTCGCAGCATTCAAATCTCTGAAGTCTATGCAAACCCTCAAAGTTCCATTCTTTTTTATAACAGGCACAATGTTTACAAGCCATTCGACATACCTGGCAGTTTGAGTAAATCTGCAACGAAGAAGCCTTTCGACTTCCTCCTTGATCTTCGAGAGAATTGCTGGTGCAAACCGCCTGGGATTTTGCTTGATCGGCTTCTTTCTGGCCTTGATTGGAAATTTTAGTTCGACCATCTCTCTGCTCAAACCAGGCATCTCGTCGTAATCCCACGCGAAACAGTCTTTGAACTCCCTTAGCAATTAGATTACTTCGATTCTGAGTTGTGGACTAATGTTGGCGCTGATGTAAGCAAGTCTTTTCATTGCCCCCTGTCCCAAGTTGATTTCTTCAAGTGGATCTTGCGCTAGCATCTTAATGTTTGTTGCCAACGGATCCTTCTCGAAACCCAAAGGCTCATCATCATAGATGGCGTCGAGCCTTTGTTCTTTATTTCGAACCTGATCAGGTGGTTCTAGATCAAAGTCCTTACCATAACCTCTTTTATGTGAATCTTCATTGGCCTTGTCAGCCATGTTTTTAACTTCATCCTCTAAGGCCGCTTGCAATTTGTTCTCGGCTATATAAGCCGAAATCTTTCTTAGTACTTCGAATTCAGACATCATCACTGAACTCGCTTCCCCAACCTGTCGGGGTTATTCCAGATACAGGTGCAGGGTATGCAAAATCATCCTCACCTACTACCTCTCTATCTCATCTAAAGCCATTAACGGGATGCAGATGCAATGAGCAGTATGCTTCATTGTCTGGGGTAAAAGCAAAATCAGCCGGATTGCATGGAGCAATATTGGCCAAATGCTTATCGAACTGGCACCTGTCGAGATGGTTGATTGGGGCCTTGAAATATCCTTGATCGACCTCAATATTCTCAACGATGCCATCTGGCCTCCATATTGTGATCCTCTGGTGCATAGAAGATGGTACAGCTCCAATTCCATGTACCCATTCTCGTCCCAACAGCAAATTGTAGTTTGCCTTTGTTTCGACCACCATAAAAACAGTAGGCCTCGTAACCGTCCCAACACTCAGATCAACTTGTATAACACCAAGAGTGGTGCCAATTTTCCCTTCATAATTCGACAGATCCATGTGATGTGGTTTAGTGTCTGTATCGAATTTTCCAATCTTTCTCAGCATAAAGTGCGGCATTAAATTCACTGTAACGCCGCAGTCAACCAAAATATTATTCACCGGAACATTTTCAACTTTTCCAGTAATGAATAAATGCTTCAGATGGCTCTTCATTGCCTCATCTGGCCGTTCGAAGAACGCATTCTACTCTTCGACACAGCCATTGTTCCTTATATAGTAGCACACTAGTTTGTGTGCCGCCATTTCAGCTTCTGTATAGGCATCAGCCTCTTTGACCTCCGTGATTTGATCAAATTCTCTAGGCAACACTGATACCATATTCACAATGATGTCCAATGAGGCCTCTGAATTAGAATCGAAGTTATCCGTCATCATCCCGTCTTCCGCTATGGCCCGATCATGTTTCTCCCTGGCCTCTTCGTCTTGAGTTTTGAACAACTTTCTCCCCACTGGAAAATTTTCGACAACCTCTGTCTTCTCCTTTCAGTTGCTTTTGGTAGGTATGTTCGTACTTGATTTCGCCTTATCTTTCGACTCAGCTTCCCTTTGGGCTTTCCTCCTTCGCTGCTCCCTCCTCCACTGCGACCTAGACATAGGATTTTTGCCTTTATAATTCTCAGAAATGTGGGCCAATTTGTTGGAGGATTAAAATTCCTTGCAACAGGTAATTGAAGAGCCCCTATTGATGTCGAAATCTTTCCACTTTTGCTGGCCATTCTGCCTGTTCTCATTTGGTTTTACCCATTTGCCGTTAGAAAGTTCAGCAAATGGTTTAAACGTAGCGGGCCTTCCCCCTGGCATTCTCCCCTTTGGCTGTCCTTGGTTTGAAGCAGTCCTCCTAATGTCAAAACTCTGTGGGCCATGACGAGCTTTCTCCTCCCACCTTTGCTTGGCCTTTCGCACTCCTTCGAGATTTTGCGCTGCTTTTTTGTCGAATACAGCGCTACACCTGGGGCACAGCATGACTTCAGACCTCTTTCTTTGACACCTGTGTATAAAGTCGATCAAATTTTCTTCCTCTTTTGGGAATGCCAGCTTGTTGTACTCTTCCTGTCGGCGTTCATCACCGACTTCCATGGGTACCTCTTGAGAAATCTCCACCATATTGACTTCCATTTTTACATCCTCAGTGATGTCAAGCTTGCACAATTCCATATGTAGGCCTTCAGCAGCCTTATCCATCTGAACAAAACCATCAGTTGTTTCTTTAGTTACCATCATCCACTGGGAATCCTCAGTAACTCCCTTGTCGGCGCCTTCAGTGACCCCTATGCCAACACCATCAGTAGCGTTGTTGGTGAAACTTTCGACAGCCCCGATAACAAAACTCCTTATGAATTCTTGGTCGAGATCTTCAGTAGTCCTGGCCATGACTGCCTCATTGTTGAAATCATCAGCTATTTTGACCATATTGACATTATTGTTGAGGCCTTCAGCAACCTCGACCATATGAACCTCCGTTGGCTCTACATAGTGAGCATCAGCCACTGGTAGGGGATCTGAATCGATCTTCATCTGGTTTTTGGACTTCTCTCCGAACTTTAGCCTTCCTTCTTGGATTGCGTTCTGAACAAGATCCCTGAAAAGAAAACATTGAGAAGTCTTATGGCCCAAGAAATTATGATATTTACAAAATCCTCTTTTTTTCCTTTGTTCTAAAGGAGGCATTTTAGCACCAGGGGGCACTATCATTTTACCGCCCTTAACTAACAAATCGAAAATTTTGTCACATTTAGTAACGTCGAAAGTATAAGTTTTCTTGGGGAATTTATCGTTTTTTTTTCTGGTTCGATAGGATTTTTTCCATTCGAAGGGGCCAACAACTTACAAGAGTAAGGTGGGCCTCGTTTCAATTCAGCGAGATCGATCTCGCCTTCGTCGAAACTTACTGGCTCATTATAATATTTTTCATCTTCGTCACTAACTTCGACGTAGGCCACCCTTTTGTTCTTATTCACCCTAGCCTTTTCTTCTTTTAGGTGTTCTAGTTGTCGAACTCTATCAGCCAATTGAGCCATATCTCTTAGATATTGAGTATCTAATTTCTTTCTAATAGAATAATCAAGGTCTCCAGCAGCCATTTCGACTAACTCATGCTCTGGTACTTGTGTAAAGCATTTAGCTTTGAGCAGTCGGAATCTATTCAAGTAATCATCTATTGGCTCAGTAAATTTACGTTTTATACTAGCCAACTCTTTCAGACTAATCTTCGTTTGTCCCATATAGAACTTCTCATGAAACAGCCATTCCAACTGGGTCCAATTGTGGATCGAATTAGGTGGCAAAGTTGTAAACCACGTGAAGGCATTCTTCATCAGAGAACTTGGGAAGTATTTTATCCTAAGATTCTCATTGTAAGTTCCTGGATTGGCTGGAATTTTGGTAAAACAACAAGGTGTTCAATGCTGATGTCATGGTGTTGATGTTGCAGCATTGAGTCTTAGTATTGGGTTGTACTAAGTTGTGAAGGTTAACTATGTTTGATGTCATGGGCTTGATGTCATAACATTGCACTTAACACTGGGCTGTGTTAAGGTTGCTAGTTGCTGAAGTGGATGTCTGATGTCACATAGGTGATGTTGTAACATCAGGCCTGCAGAACTGAAGCTAATGACAACATGGGCTTGTTGTTATTAGGGTCGCGTATTAGCTGGAATTGTGGAGAGTGTTGACTCGTTGGATGAGAATATCTTGGGCTAGATATTTTCTGTTACATGGGAGATTTAATTGCAGGTTTGTTGGAGAATTAAAAGGTGGAAGATTTAAAAAGATTTTGGGGATAAAATCTGTTTTAAAAGATTCAGTTTTTAATTAACAAATCTGATCAAATATTGTGACAAATCCAATCCAAATTCAAGGAGCTATATAAAGCGCACAAGACCAAGGAAGAAGATACAGAAAACAGATTGAAGATCAAAAGCTGGAGGCTTAGTGTCTAGAGTTTGTTTAGAGTGCTTGTATTTACACTATTCTAGGGTTTGAATAGGTGTTATGTTTCTGTCCTCTCTAGAAGCTGTGAAGCAATAGAGAGTTGTTGGTTGATCGAAGCTAGGAAGGAAGATCAAGGAAACTCAAAGAGGGTGTTCTTTGAGTATTTTAGGGGATTGAGTAGTGTTCTCATATCTAAGTGGTTTCTTAGGTAGAAAGTCACTAGTAGAGTATAAGTTTAGGAGATTGTCAACTGGTGTGTTGAGTCTGTAAATTATATCTACAAGTAGTGAAATTCATCCCTGGCTTGGTAGCCCCCAGACGTAGGTAGTTAGACCGAACTGGGTGAACAATTCCTTGTGTTATCTTGTTGCTTATTCTGTCCATTATGCAGAGTGTGTTGTGGTGACATCGCACCTTAACATCACACGTCTGGTACCAGAATTTCAATTAGTATCAGAGCAGGCATCCTGTCTGTCTCTGGGTGAGATCTAGGGAAGGTACTTTCTGGTGTGAAGATAGACAAAGAGGTTGGAGGATTTGTCAACAGACCCCCTATATTGGATGGCTCAAACTATGAGTATTGGAAGCCTAGAATGACTACTTTCTTAAAGTTATTGGACAGCAGAGCTTGGAAGGCTGTCATTAAAGAATGGAAAGCTCCTGTGGTGCTTGAAAAAGATGATGCTGGCAAAGATAAAGAGGGCACCTCAAAGCTGAAGCCGGAAGAAGAATGGACCAAGGAAGAAGATGAGCTTGCCCTTGGAAATTCCAAAGCTTTAAATGCAATCTTCAATGGAGTGGATAAGAATATTTTCAGGTTAATTAATACCTGTGAGGTTGCTAAGAAAGCATGGGATATTTTGAAGGCCACTCATGAAGGAACATCTAGAGTTAAGATGTCAAGACTCCAGCTTCTTACATCGAAGTTTGAGAGTCTGAAGATGAAGGAAGAGGAGACTATCCATAATTTCCATATGAGTGTGCTTGAGCTGGCTAATGCATCCAGTGCCCTTGGAGAAAAGATGTCAGAAGAAAAGCTTGTAAGGAAAATCCTGAGGTCTCTTCCTAAGAAGTACAAGATGAAGGTAACTGCCATTGAAGAATCACAAGACATCAGCAAGATGAGGGTTGATGAGCTCATTGGATCTCTTCAAACTTTTGAGCTTGGTTTGAATGAGGAAGAACCTGAAAAGAAGCCCAAAAGTATAGCCTTGGTTTCCACTCCTGCAGAAGTTAAGAAAGTTACAGATGATGAGTCTCAGGAGGATCTGTCTCAAGCCATAGTTATGTTGGGAAGACAATTCAACAAAGTGTTCAAGAGGATGAACAATAACTCCAAGCCTAATGTCAGGAACATCTCTTCTGACAACAGCAAGGCAAAAGAGAAGGATGAAGAGAAGACTGCCCAAGATAAAGGAGTTCAGTGCTTTGAATGTGAAGGGTATGGACATGTCAAGAAAGAGTGTCCCACATTCTTGAAGAAGCAGAAGAAGAGCATGACAGTTTCCTGGTCTGACTCTGATAGTGAAAGTGAAAGTGAGTCAGCAAAGCATGTTACAGCTTTGACAGGAATTGTTGAATCTGATGATGATAGTGATGGAGAAGTCACCTATGAGGAGCTAGCTTCAACCTACAAAGAGCTGTGCTTAAAGAGTGTTGAACTATGTCAGGAGAGGAATCAACAGAAGAAACAGATTGCTCAGCTAGAGAATGACAAAGCTGAATTAGAAAAAGAAGTCTTATGTGTCAAAGCTCATCTTAATCATATGACTAAATCTGTTAGAATGTTGAACAGTGGGACAGCCACTCTTGACAAGATACTACAGTCAGAAAAAGCTGCTGGAGACAAAGCTGGGATAGGTTATGTGGCTGAGGATAAGGGAACTTCAGAAGCAAGCACTTCAGGTTCAAAGAAGGGAGTGTCACAACCTTTGTCTCAACATCAGCCAAAGAAGCAGGATCCTACACCTAAGAAAGCTGATGTTTCACAGCCTAAGAAGATTAAGAAGAAAACTGGTCCTAATCAGAAGAGAAAGCAGCCACAAGGAGCTAGTCAGTATATGCCCCCACAACACCACAAGAGCATGCAAGCTGCTCAGTTCAAACAGCACATGTCATATCAGGTGTCTCAACATCAGGGGTATGGTTACACCAATGTTGTTCCTTATATCTATGGAAGAAGAAAGCCACACCATCATGGGAGACAATCCAGGAAACAGCATTCTCAGCCTCCTTATGGAAGAAGATACCAGCATAATAGAAGGCAGGCCAGTTATGGTAGGAGGAGACCACATTATGGATGGCAGCCTAAGCAATCTCATCATGGCAGAAGATTCAGAGATGAAAGGATGAGATGCTTTTATTGTGGAAGGTTTGGACATATGCAGTACTCTTGCTACAAGCTGCATGGATACCCTCAGCCTCAAAACAGATGGAGAAAGTACAGGCCCAAAGTTGTTAAACAATGGGTACCTAAGGAGAAGGTGAAGTGTCTATTGGCTCACACATCAGATGAACATTTTGTTATGGATGCATGGTACTTTGACAGTGGATGTTCAAAGCACATGACTGGATCCAAGAAGCATTTGGTAGAGTTCAATCCTTGCCATGCAAATGGTGTTATTTTTGGCAATGGTGAAAAAGGAGTAGTAGAAGGAGTTGGAAGAGTGAAGAATCATGATGGCCTTACTCTTGATAATGTGCTCCTTGTTCAAGGGTTGAGTGCTAATTTAATTAGCATAAGTCAACTTTGTGATGAAGGTTACAACGTAAGCTACACCAAAGATGAATGTGTGGTAGCTGATGAGCAGAATGAGGTAGTGATGAAGGGAGTAAGATCCAAAGATAATTGCTATCAGTGGATACCTCAAGTGGACAGCTTATCTAGTGATGATGATGTAACATCAGATGATGACATCAAGTGTGAAAGTATGGTGAAAAGTCAATCTGGGTTAATGACTTATGGTGCTGTTACTCCTAAGTTGGATGATGTGAGTAGTCAGTTATGTGAGCAAGATGAAGGAGTCAACAATGCTGATGGAATGATCAAAAGCTGTGACCTTAAGAAGTATTGGGAGCTGAATACTTGCAAGGCCAAGAAAGATGACAACCTGACTAATGACTCCTATAGTTCAGAAGAAAAACTCCACAAGTTGACAATCCTTAGGTTGGAAGATGCAAATGCTAGAGCTGATGTTAAAACATCTCAAGTCAAGAAAGGTACTTCTAGCCTTAAAATAAAGAAGAGTGATGATGAACTAATTGCAAAAGTGGTTCCTGGGGTTGCTAAACGACTGAAATCAAGGAAGAGGAAAGATATTGAGTCACCTCCAAAGATGAGAACTGATGAGCAGAAGATCTATGTGGATGGTACTACAAAATCCAGGAGTAAAGTGCTCATCTCTTCCAGAAATAGGAAGATCAGAGATAAGTCTGATGATAATGTCCAAGATAGCTCTCAAATGAAGAAAGTCGTTGTTGTTAGAACTTCTGAGAAAATTCAAAAGGCCATACTAGATAACAATCCTATGCTTTTCATAAAATGGTGGAAGTATGTTCTGGAAAAAGAATTGGGTATGGATACTCTGGATATGGTTGAGTTTGCTAGGATATGGTTCAGAGAGGGTGTGGGAACTTATGGTATTCAGGTGTGTATGAATAAGTTGCTCTGACTGTGTTTTATTGGGAGCTTCTTGAAGGAATTCTCTGTGCAATGAGTCTTTTGAATGGTGATGAGAAGATGATGTCCCAAAAGATGTTATAACATCATGTTTGCTGGTGGTTAGATCTGGAAGATGATTAAGATTGGACATGTGGAGTTGAATGCTCTAGCATTTTGGTCAGAAGAAGTGGAGATTATGGTCATGTGTTTAAGCATGACTACTGTCTTTGAAGACATCACCAGTTTTAACAACTACTGGTGGATGTAAGGAAAGAGGAAGTGTGATCTCTTGAAGAGACTGGATCTCAGTAAAGCTTATAAGTAAGCTGAGAATTTGTGGAGTTTGTGACACAATGTTGAGTTTGGATTAGTTTGCTGATAGTAAATCCAGTAGTGGAGCATATGTAATACCCTGGTGTCAAGAGTATCCTTGGTGAAGGATGTCTTTGTTCTGGATCTGAAGCTTAGTGCTTACATTATATCTAAGGAGCATCTACATAGTCATACGGGAGAATGATGATGTAGAAGATTTGCCTTGGATGGAGAATGTAGAGAAGACTGAAGTGGATCAGGTAGTGATTAAAAAGTATGATAGGGAATGACCACCTTTGGAGAAAGGGACAGTGGTACCAAAATGCATGTACTCAGAAAAAGTGCTCAAAGGTTCATCTTCATCTAGAGCATTTGTTAATCATGACAGGGGGAGTACTTGTCTATGGATCTTGCAGCAAAAGTGCATTTATTGTGAAGATTGCATGCTGATCAAGCTTGTGGATGATTGTGTGAAGCCTTCATAACTGGATGGATGAAGAATATGTCTGGATTTTCAAAATATGGATATTGCTGGCAGAAGAAATATGGTTTTGTACAGGGTGTCATACGAGTTACTTGTTGAGGTTTGTCAAATTATGGCTAAAAAGGGGGAGAGTTAATAAATGCCATAAAGAGAAGAGTGTTTGCTGCTGCTAAAAAGGGGGAGAGTTAATAAATGCCATAAAGAGAAGAGCAGTAAAAATAAAAGGTGTTTAGTTGAAAAGTAATGATGCAGCTGTGGAGGGGGAGTATAGACAGCATAGTTGTGGAGCTGCTAGTGAAGTATTCATAGCATTGAAGAGTGCAGAGTGCAGCAAAGCAGACATCAAGGGGGAGATGTGCTGCACATTGTGAGCTACTGAACAGCTGTGATGCTGGTTCAAGTTTTTGAGGGGGAGCACCAATTGGCTGTTGTCAATAATGAAGATGGTGCTGCAGCAGATCAAGTAATGAAGACTATATGAAGATTGTCAAACTGCTGCAAGTTAAAGTTTCAAAATATTGAAGATATTCCGCTGCTGAAGTCTCTGAAGATGCAGAGATTGTTTTAGCCAAAATTAGCCAAAGGGGGAGATTGTAAGTTCCTGGATTGGCTGGAATTTTGGTAAAACAACAAGGTGTTCAATGCTGATGTCATGGTGTTGATGTTGCAGCATTGAGTCTTAGTAATGGGCTGTACTAAGTTATGAAGGTTAACTATGTTTGATGTCATGGGCTTGATGTCATAACATTGCACTTAACACTGGGCTGTGTTAAGGTTGCTAGTTGCTGAAGTGGATGTCTGATGTCACATAGGTGATGTTGTAACATCAGACCTGCAGAACTGAAGCTAATGACAGCATGGGCTTGTTGTTATTAGGGTCGCGTATTAGCTGGAATTGTGGAGAGTGTTGACTCGTTGGATGAGAATATCTTGGGCTAGATATTTTCTGTTACATGGGAGATTTGATTGCAGGTTTGTTGGAGAATTAAAAGGTGGAAGATTTAAAAAGATTTTGGGGATAAAATCTGTTTTAAAAGATTCAGTTTTTAATTAACAAATCTGATCAAATATTGTGACAAATCCAATCCAAATTCAAGGAGCTATATAAAGCGCACAAGACCAAGGAAGAAGGTACAGAAAACAGATTGAAGATCAAGAGCTGGAGGCTTAGTGTCTAGAGTTTGTTTAGAGTGCTTGTATTTACACTATTCTAGGGTTTGAATAGGTGTTATGTTTCTGTCCTCTCTAGAAGCTGTGAAGCAATAGAGAGTTGTTGGTTGATCGAAGCTAGGAAGCAAGATCAAGGAAACTCAAAGAGGGTGTTCTTTGAGTATTTTAGGGGATTGAGTTGTGTTCTCATATCTAAGTGGTTTCTTAGGTAGAAAGTCACTAGTAGAGTATAAGTTTAGGAGATTGTCAACTGGTGTGTTGATTCTGCAAATTATATCTACAAGTAGTGAAATTCATCCCTGGCTTGGTAGCCCCCAGACGTAGGTAGTTAGACCGAACTGGGTGAACAATTCCTTGTGTTATCTTGTTGCTTATTCTGTCCATTATGCAGAGTGTGTTGTTGTGACATCGCACCTTAACATCACACGTCTGGTACCAGAATTTCACTCATTATTCACGATTTCTCCAGCCTCTATCACATATCTGGACACGTGTTTGATAGTGGATTCAGTGGTGTCCCCAGAGAACTTAGTGAACTTAGGGACTTTCGTTCGAGGGGGTAACTCCGACTGGAGAATGTATTCTGACAATGGAGATGTATAATTTGGCCTTTACAGGCCAAAGTTTACCCCATTTTGGACCATAATCCTTTCGACCATGGCTGCCAGATTGTTATCTGCTGCCGCCTCATTACGTCGAGCTTGTTGTACGACGTTGTCGGTATCCTGGTTTCAATTCACCAAAACCACTCTTGGTTGTTCTCCTACAGGAATTTGTGGTTGAATCCTAGGGGGTTCGACTACTCCCTGGTTTGGTACATTTGGTTGAGGTATATTTCCTGGATTTTGTTGTTTCTGGTTAATAGTGGGGTCCTCTTCAAACACTACCCCTTGGTTTCCTGCGATATACTCTCTTTGAGGGTGTCGAGGAGGGTTAGGCACACCAAAGAAATCTGCAAGGTGCGTCATCTGTGCATCCATTTGCTGATTAGTCTGGTGGTATTTTGAATTAGAGGCTGAAAGATTTCCCCCATAGTTTGGGATATCATTTGGACCATTTGGTGGTTACTTTCATCCATTTGCTGCCTTAAATAGACTGCAGTGGTATTCGTCAAGCCTGGCATTTGGGTTGAATATCCTATTCCTAAAGATTGGTTATTTCGACCCATATTAATCCCAGATCCTAACCCTTGTAAAGGTGACGTCATCACGGGTTCTGAATATACTGGGGGCGTTTTGCAAATTTACCATCATCGAAGTTGGCATCCCATAAGGCTGTTCTCGATCGTTTAAAGGCATCGAAAAACCAGGTGGCGGAAAATGTCGATATATAGACATTCCTATTGGCGGGGGAGTCACTGGGGGTACCCTTGGACCAATATAAGTTATAATTGGTTCAGTATGAGAAATCGAATGTGTTGGTGTCGAAATTGCCATAGATGGCATAGTTTCAGATACGGACGCAGAAACCGTGGGTCCTCTAGTCGAAGGCCCTGAGACTGGTTCCGCATCGACACCTGACATAGTTTGAGGATTTGAACTATATGGGTGATTAGTACTTGCCATTTTCCTCGTATACTTTCTTTTTGGTCTCTCTTCGTTTGCGGTGGCTACTTTTCCACTTCTTAATAACATACAACGAAGTACTTGACACAGAAAGGATAATAAAAAACACAGAGTTATAAGTTTCTTTTTGAAAACGCCAGAAATTCGTTTAGCACTGTCCCACCGGGTGTGTCAATTTGTTTACTTGGAAAAATAGTAAACAACCTCTGGTCTATCAACTTTATGTAAAAGTGAGTAACTTACAGGATCGACCAAACTAAATCCTAAGACATGTGCTAATCGTTTTTCTGTGTGGTTTTCTGGAAAAGTTTCAAGAACATTTCGACGGCGTACATAAGTAAAAAAAAAAAGGATTTACTTCAAGAAATATAAGGCAAATAAAAGGTATGAATGGCTTTAAAAGGGCTTTAAATCGAAAAGGCTGGTAAATGTAGAAGTTAACTTGCATCAAATGAAAAGAGACTTTAATGAAAGAAAATCATTAAATTGCATTGAATTGTAATAGTGGTGTTACATCAACATACATTCTCACACTCTCTTTTCTCTACGCTGGTACTTTGAGCACACTGAGTTTTTTGTATACAATTGAACACACCCAAATCTATTGCTAAGACTTGATATTTATAATGGTCAAAAATAACTACCCACTAACGGGCTACTAATCAGGGCGAAACACATGGCGTCGTGCATGTCTTCACTTCTTGGATGAACGCCAGATGTCTTCCTCCAGCATCGGATAGAAATAATTGTTCCCTCCTATTTTTAAATTTTAAATTTCCAAATCGAACGGTGCTCCTTAGCCTTCTGTCGAAGAATCCTCTCAAACTCTTAGAAATATTTCTAAGTCTTTTAAACTCTCTCTTCTCTGCAGAAAGATAGCTTTCGACTAGATTTTCTGATAGCCATATTTCTGTCGAAGTCTCGTAGAAATTCAGAAATCCTATCTCTTAGAAAAAACTCGTAATCCAACATCAGGCGTCGAAATTAGGAGCTAACACCATCACTCTCACTAATAGAATGAAGAACATCATCTGCTGAAAATTGCTCTTGTAGCAGTTCATTCTCGGCTGCAGTAAGTTTGGGAAAATTTGTCATATGCAAAACAATTCTCCTACCTCCCTCTTTTTGAAATATTTTTTCAAAGGCCTCCTTTATAGTATTCTTCACCGAAACTACATCTTCCAAAATATTTGAGCCTACCCTCACTGATGCAATATGATTATGCATATACCTTGATGTCATCAAAGCATGGAAGTATTTAGAATTTGCATCACCCTCCTTTATCCATTTTGTCCTAGACTTTTGCATGATCATACTTTCCTTGATCCTAAGATTACTCCAAATCGCATCTTGAGCCACTCTTCGCATATCCAATTGATCAGTTTATGTCTCTTCCATTTGGATTGCCATAACATCTTCTATTTCATTCAATGAGACCACTTCCTTTTCAATTTTCAAGTCTAACCAACCAAAAAAAAATTGTTCCACCATCTTAGTTTTGATCTAAGGATTTTCAGTTTGAAATCCAAAATATTTCCACGGCTGCCCTTTCCTTTTATTGCGTTCCACGAGACCTTCACAAACTCTGCAAAATATGGATGATCATGCCAACAATTAAACACCTTGAATGGTTTGGGGCCCCAGTTATGGTTGTCACATTTTAACCATATAGGCCTATGATCCGATATGTCGTGATTGCCAACTTGTTGAGCCACAATATTCCAATCTCTTATTATGCCATCACTCAACAAAAATCTGTCCAATGTACTTCTATAGCTACCATTTGATTTGAACCATGTAAATTTGTTGCCAACTACTAGTAGATCAATTAGCTCCATCATCTCTATAAATAACACAAAGTCATTCATCTCCACAACATTAGGCTTCTTTTTACCCTTCCTTTCTTCCTCTACCTTGAATGTGTTGAAATCACCACCTATTATCCATTCTCCAAAAGGCTAGTTGCTCTTTAAAATAATTAATTTAGACCAAAATTTCCTTTTGTCTGATAATCGACAGGACGAGTACACATTAAATGTGTAAATGTTTGATTCTTTCCAGAGACAATTAACTCCCAGGAACCCTTCTCCTCTAAAGCTGAAATTCATATCCACCACATCTTTTCTCCACATTGATAGTATTCCACCTAAATGGCCATTAGAATTAGTTGTTGACCATTCACAATTACCATCTCCCCAAAGACTCTTTACTACATTGTTATCAATTTCCTAAAGTTTTATCTCTTGTAATAAACATATATCCACCTTTATTTCCTTGATCATCTGCCTGACTTTCCTCTTTTTAATTGAGGAGCCACTACCCCTAATATTGAATGATATAATATTCATAGGACCCTTGTTGCAACCTCCTTTTTTATCTTCAAATATCCTATGATCTCTCAATTCCATCTCTCTAATAATACTTTCAAAATACTCATCATCTTCATCACCATCCACACCCATTTCCTTAATGATCTTCCATACCCTTGCTGGAAAATCTTCCATGACCTTTTTAAACCTCAGATTACCTTGGTTCATATCACCATCACTAATGGATTCGCAGAAAAGTATTGATCCTCCAGAATAATTGGAATTAGAGCTAGAATCATTGACTTCATCCAAATTCTTTGAACCTTCCCTACCCTCCGTAGGCATGTTAACTTCTATCTCTTTTTGTCCTTGGTGCATTTTGTTTTTGTTCACTGAATGGATAAGTGTTGAAAAGTAATAAGGTGAAAATGGTATTTTAATATTATCATAAATCTCTCTCATAAGTTTGGTCTTCTCCAGTTTAGTTGCCACAGCTGGTCCAATGAGCTCACAAGGTGAGTTTGAGATTGGATCAGATGAAGTAATAATTGGGTCCTTTAGGCCCAACTGCCAAATTTCCAAATGATGCCCTTTATCCATATTTTCCTCATTTACCACGATCTTTTTAGCGTTTTCCCCAACCACCCTTGGTAACATTAATTGTTCTGTCACCAATACACCTTTCTCTGTAACAATTCTTGGGACTACACATAATTCAATGCCTCTATCACTACCCCCAATACCAGCCTTTTCGCCTTTATGTATATACCTTCCAATTTTTACCACGTCAAGTTCCTTAGGGCTTCCTGTTTGATTTGAGGTGACATTGTTAGACTTATTAGAATTATGAGACACCTCATTCGCATCCCTACCATCTGCTTTTTGCTGACTAGGGCACATATTCGCCTCTCTATCATCTGCTTTCTATAGAATAGGTTCCCTATTGTCTCTAGCTCTTGTTTTTGAATTGTCACGCCTTAAATCTTCATCATCATCATCTTCCTCCATTGAAGTTTCAGAAACTCCATCTTCATCATCATCTTCACTATTTGTGTTCATCAATTCTGACTCCCTCCTCATCTCATTACGGACCATTATTTCTTTAAGACCATGGAAATATTCAAGCAACTTAATCCTATAGATCTTGTCATTAATTTCCACATTAAAAACCTCATTCAAATTTATTGAAAATTTGGTTTTTATTAGAAATCGAGCAACATCAAGTCTTTTATGTTTTGCAGTGTCTTCATCATATGAGATGTATTCTCCAACCCGTCCAGATATGAATTTGAAGAACTTGGGAATCCAAGCATGACAAGGTAAGACGAAACATTTCAACCAAGATAACCTTTCCTTGTCAACATGATCAAGATTACAAGGATGAATGTCTGTAAACCATCTTCTGATCCAGACTTCATCATTTGCCACCATTTCTACTATATCCCCAACTGTACTTTCTTCAAGGAGGCATAAATTCGCACTTAAGGGAGTGGTTTTAATCATAAAGTTGCCTTCGGTATTTAAGGCTTGTTGGATATTATAAGTATTGTCTGTCTTTAAAACAACTCCCATATAGGCTTTGCGAAATCTCTTCATATTAGCTCCTTCTATGTTGTACTGAAGGTGGGCAAAAGACGGTTTATCCAGTCCCACATGCTTTATATTTTTATTGATACCAACATTTTCCAATACCTGAGCATACGATCTTGCATTTGAGTCCTTACTCCATGGCTTATAGTTGTTGTGTTTCGCTTTTTCATAATCCCTCTGCTTCCTATTCTGATTATCCATATGCCTCTCCATCCCTACACGTTTAAACTTAGGGATATTTGCAAAGATCCTCTTTCCCTTTATATTGATACTATCCAGTTTTGCAGTCATAATCCTAACATCTTTAACCTTTCTGAATCTCACAAAACCATAGCGCTTGCCCCATTCTATCCCTTTTCGTCGGCATAAAAAATTCCCATACCAAGCCATACTCCCTAAACACTTCAAACATTTCCTTGGCCTCATAGTCATCGGGCACCTCAGTAAAGAAAACAAATTCTATATCTTCATAACTATCCATGGTTTTCCCTCTTCTATCTGACCACACAGAAGTTTTTTGAATATTTTTGTTGAACCTTCTCTTCTTCACCTTAACCCATATGTTACTTTCATCGCCCATGCAGCTCTTCCAACCCAGATCCGGATTCTACACTAATCTATAGATTACTACTAAAAAAATACAAACTCACAAAGAATGGAATCAAAAGTAAAGTCCATTAGAAAGGGTCCCTAATTCGAAGATTAGGAATTTAAATCCAATCTACCAAGACTTAGGAAGATTCTGCAAGTTTAGTTGAGAAATGTTCTTTGTTTCAATGTTAAGTAATAATAATTTATATTTTGCATCCCTATATTAAAATAGCTATAATATGAGATATATCAACCAATGAACTTAAAGATGAGGTTGATATCAGAGACAATATAAGTCAAGAAATTGATCCAATGACTGCATTTACTGTTGTTTTTGAAGCAATTTGGGTTCCTTAGCTAACTAAAGGTGAAGGCTTTTTCAATTGCACCATTTTTCATAAAGCAGTCATTGAGTTGGATTTTATAATTTTTGTTATGTGAGAGCTCTTTTGAATCAAAACTATATTATGTCAGAGCTCTTTTGAATCAAAATTATCCATGAGATATGAGTAATGAATTAGAAAGAAATATGGAAAAGAAAAATCCTTAAACTATGATGAGTAAAAACTTTTTTTTTGAATCAAATAAGATATATATTAATTCAAAAAACATTACAACCATGGTGATCAAAAGATCCAACCATCCAACAGGACAAAAGGCTATTCAACCATCAAAATTCTAGCTAAGTGGGTTCTCAATTTGAGATTTTCCCACCCTCTATACACTATATTATCCTTAATTTTCTTTTCTATGCATCCACTATTATCTACACCTGTCAAGCAAACATAATTTCTCATATTCCATATACAGTAAACTGTTTCAGCAATAGCCATCTTTACTAATGTGGCTTTCCATCCCTTGCCTCTAGTTATACCTCTTAACCATTCCATCTCCACGCTCCACTGTTGCGGGCTATGACTGATACCTAACCACGATAGCACACGAAACCAGATGGGTCTTGTAATATCACAAGCAAATAGCAGGTGATCTATGGTTTCATCCTCTTTTTTGCAAAGCACACATACCATGTCGTGAATTACTCCAATCTTCATCAATCTATCCTTTGTGGCAAGTCTTTTGTGAAATGCCATCCAAAGACAAAAAACAGCTCTAGGTCTCGCCTTGTTGAAATGTATCATCCTGCTCCAAGGCTCTCTATATCCCTCTTCATTCATACTATTGTAGAACTTTGTAACTTTGAACTTCATCTTCTGTATGGATTCATCCCACTCTGATTGCATATTCAGCACTTTCTCTCTTTGCCTAAGAATACCTTTAAAAATCCAACTGTTATGGATCTTCATTTCATAATCCATAATATTCTCATTTTTGAGATAGTAACAATGCACCCATCTAACCCAAAGTGTATCAGCTTTCATGTTCAGATTCCACAGACACTTCAACAATAAGGCCTCATTCCAAATTTTTAGATTTATGATCTGCAGACCACCTTGCTCATAGTTCCTGCAAACTTTCTTCCAAGCCACAGGATTTTTCCTGCTCTTCTCAGTGGTACCAGCCCAAACAAACCCTCTGCAAATGGCTTCAATCTTTTTTATGACAGCACTTGGTAGTGGGAACACCTGCATCCAGTATTGAGTTATGGCTCTAATAATGCTTTTAATTAGCTGAACTCTTCCTGCATAGCTGAGTAATTTAGTAGTCCAATGCTGCATTCTTCCCACAATGTAAAATTTTTTTTTGTAATCTAAGATATGTTGTTATATGTTTGAATTTCGGTATTATTGAATAAACCAAGAAAAAATTATATAAATGATTAAATTTCAATTAAAAATTAATAATAACTAAATTGAAAAGCTCATGCAGAAACTAAAAATAATATTTTTTAGACAATATACTAAACTCTTAATAAATTATATTTTATGTAAACACTAAATTAAAAACGCGTAGTAATAAAAAAAATTCAGCTACAAGTTTAAGTATTTTAATATCAATTCTCTCCATTTTTTCTTTAATATTATAACCATTTATTCCTTTTTCAACCTTATCCTACTTCTTTATTAAGAAAATATATATAATCAAGAGATATATTAAGAGATTGAGATAAGAATTGGTATGGCAATGGAACAGGTCGGAGAACGGTTTTTATCATCTAAAACTCAAACACGAATCTCAAAACAATCTTCGTTTTCCGTCTCAATTTTCATATGGAGAATTAAAACTCAAACTCATTACAAACAGACTTGAGTTGAGTTCGAGTATTCCTGCATCGTCATCATCTATTTAATGAAACCAATTTTTTCAATAATTACAAATAAAAAATAAATAAATAATCTTTAAAAAATACATACAAAAATTACATTTAATTTTCTCCTTGTATATAAATTCTCATCGTGTATTCTGATATTGCTGACTTGGAAAATACAATAAAAATTACATTTAATTTTCAGCATTATTTCTTTCTTTTTTTTCTCCTGTCAGATGGCATGAGCTATCATGGTATTAGGAGAAATACACTGATCCTCTCTTCTCTCACATCCTTTCTGCACAGTCCCACGTGTTTCCACCACACTACCATTTTTCAAATTTCCCTTATCTTTTACAGATAATCATCAGAGTTGTTTCTCTTTCTTCTTCGCCTCACTCAACCTTTCGTTTCCACACCCAGGCTTGTATCTTTCTTCAACCTTTCAAACTCTATTTTTTTCCTTCTTTCCTCCTTTTCTTTCATCATTTCTTTTTTTTACATCAAGAAACCTTGGCCGATTCTGTTTCACCATGGCGGATTCTGACGATTCTACATCCCTTCGACCCACCGTCAACAACAACAACACCTCTAACCATGTCAACAATCCACAAAATTCAAGAAATAATAAATAGGATATGCTTGATCCATATTATATGCACCCAAGTGATAACCCTGGCCTATCCATAGTCACCCCTCCCTTAAACAACACCAATTACCATTCATGTTCAAGATCCATGATTGTGGCTCTACGTTCGAAGAACAAGCTTGGATTTCTTAATGGTTCTCTCCCACGACGGCTCAATGAAGATCGTCTCTCGCTTGCTTGGGATCGCTGCAACACAATGGTGATGTCATGGCTAAAAAACTCCATTGACAATGAAATATCTCCAAGCATCTTGTGGATGGACACAGCCCATGAAATCTGGATAGATCTGCGCGACTGTTATCACCAAGGCAATGATTTTTGCATTGCAGATCTTCAAGAAGAGTTATTTACCCTTAAGCAAGGTGACCAAACGATAACTCAATATTATACTAATCTCAAGAAGTTATGGCAAGAATTATATAACTTTCGCCGTTTTTCAACTTGTTCATGTAACCCTAAATGTGATTTTTATTTGTTACCAGCCTTTGAATCGTATCGCGAATCCGACCATGTTATCCATTTTCTCAAAGGGCTCAATGAGCAATATGTCCCTGTTAGGTCCCAAATCATGCAGATGAACCCCCTTCCCCCTATCCGCAAAACCTTCTTTTTGCTTATTCAACAAGAAAGGCAGACTTGTCTCCCCTCCACTGATGACAACCCCCATTGTGGCCAACATCTCTAAATCCAACTATCGGCCCCGTCCCAATGAAGCCAACAACAAGTCTTTCACTCCAGTTCGCGGCGGTGGCATAAAAGTGTGCACATATTGCAATAAGATTGGCCACGCATTGAGGTTTATTTTAAGAAACATGGCCTTCCTCCATACCTCAAGAAAACTACCTCCATCCAAACCAATATGGTCAATGCTACCTCTAATACTGAACATAAAGATCATGAAATTCAACCACCAACTGCTGCCTCTTTCCTTCCATTCACAGAGGAACAACATAAAGCACTGCTTGCACTTATCCAACAGTCATCCACTGTTGATTCTCCTCAAGCTCAACACTTTCAAAGTAGCCTCATAAATTCTTAAGGTATTCTTCCCACTCCTCCCTTCATAGATAGCAATCTTGTTTGGATTTTTGACAATGGTGTCATCGACCATGTGTGTCGCAATATAGATTTGTTTACCTCCTTATTTACCATTCATAGTATCACAGTTAAGCTTGCCAATGGTGCTAACATTACCACTAATCAAATTGGCACCATTTATTTCACTAACACCTTTTATCTCACTGATGTTCTATATATCCCTGAGTTTTTTACTAGCCTTATATCCATCCCTAGATTGACCAAAACTTTAAACTGTAGGGTGAGCTTTACTTCTGGTTGTTCTCTTATACAGGGGATCCTTACCCAAAGAATGATTGGGGAAGCTAAGCTCCACCACGATCTCTATTATTTGACCAACTCTACTGTTTCTTATCCCTTCTCTTCCTCTACACCTAGGTTTAATCATGTTAATTCTTGTAATCTTTGGCACTTACGCCTAGGACACCCTTTTGACATTGTTACTTCGCATATAAATAAATTGTTCCCTTTAGAAATTTTATCTAAAACTAATGTTCCTTGTGATTCTTGTTTTATGGCTAAGCAAAAAAGGCTCCCTTTTAATAACAGCCTCTCTCATGCTTCTCAATGTTTTGATATTGTTCACATGGACATTTGGGGTCCATATTACGTTCCTTCCATGCTTAGTTTTAAATATTTCCTTACCGTTGTTGATGATCGTAATAGGTATTGTTGGACGTATCTCATGCGCCTTAAATCGAAAGCTTCTCACTATGTTAAAAAATTTGTCATACTAATTCAAACTCAATTTAAAACCACCCTTAAAGAATTATTTGCATCTCATGGCATATTACATCAGACCTCTTGTGTTGACTCCCCTCAACAAAACGGCATTGTTGAGCAGAAACATCAACACCTTTTGAACATTGCTAGGTATCTTCTTTTTCAATCTAAATTACCAAAAAAAAATTGGGCCCATGCCCTTACTCATGCGACTTATCTACTTAGCATACTTCCATCCTCTTTTCTAAATAATAAACCACCTCATTTAATCATGTATGATACTATGCCTCATTATAACTTGTTAAAGGTTTTTGGTTGCCTAGCTTATGCTACTACTCTTAAGCATGGTGGAAATAAGTTTGATTCTAGAAGTAGGAAGTGTATATTTCTTGGTTTTAAACAGGGTGTTAAAGGTGTTGTCCTATTTGACATATACTCCCATCAAATCTTCTTATCACGTGATATTATTTTCTTTGAGACAACATTCCCTTATACCATCACCCATATTTCTCCCAATATTACAACCTCCCCCATTCAAAATCACAACCAACAGGCCTATGTTTATGATGACAATGACAGTGTCTTCTAACCCCCTAGCCAAACTTCACATTCCAATGAAAGCACTTCTCTCATTACTTCACCACAAAACACCCCTAACTCCACCATTCATCCATCACCACCCATAAATAAACCCAACCTTATTCCCACAATAAAATCCAACAGAACTATCAAACCTCCCACCTATCTACAGGATTATCATTCTACTCTACTTAAAGGTACTAATCAATTCTCTCATCTTCAATCCACAGGTATTTCTCTTTATCCTATTCAAAATACTATCTCTTATTCTAATTTATATATGAATCACAAATGTTTTAATTTAAAATTTTCTTCTCTTACTGATCCTACTAGCTACACTAAGGCCATATCCGCTCCTAATTGGAAACTTGCCATCCAAAATGAACTTCAGGCCTTGAATGACAACCACACTTGGGACTTAGTCCCTCTCTCACCCAACAAAAAGCCCATAGGTTGCAAGTGGATTTTTAAAATTAAGTTCATGTCTAATGGTACCATTGAAAGGTACAAAGTCCGACTTGTAGCTAAGGGCTTTAACCAGACGAAAGGCATTGATTACCTCGAAACTTTCAGCCCTTTATCCATCTTATTCTATTTATAGATGCCAGTCATAATTGGTTTTTACAACAATTAGACATAAATATGGCTTTCTTACATGGTGACATTCACGAGGATGTTAATATGAAACTTCCTCCTGGATTACATGTTACTGATGACAAACTAGTTTGCAAGTTAAAACGTTTTATTTATGGTTTAAAACAGACTAACAGACAATGGAATAGCAAGTTAATCGCTGCTCTTACCTATTTGGGTTATATTCAATCCAAGGCTAATTACTCTATATTTACTCTTGCTACTTCCAACTCATTCACGACTGTCTTAGTTTATGTTGATGATTTATTAACAGCTGGCAACAATATGACTAATATTTCTCATTTGAAACAGGTTTTAGATTCCAAATTCAGCATTAAAGATCTAGGACATGGGTTTTGAAATTGCTCGATCATCTTTCAGAATATTTGTTTGTTAACACAAGTATAGCTTAGACCTCCTTCAAGAAGTCAGCTTACTTGGGGCTAAACCTGCACCAACCCCAATGGATCCTGGCCACAAAATACATTCAGAATCGGATTCCCCTATTTTATCTAACCCTACAACGTTTCCTAGCTTAATCGAAAAACTATTATATTTAACTCACACTCGTCTTGACATTAGTTATGATGTTTGCAGATTAAGTTAATTTCTCTCCAAACCTACTGCAAATCACCTACAGGTAGTTATTTGCATTATGCGGTTCATCAAGTCTGAACCAGCCAAAGGCATATTGTTCAGGACTGATTCTTCAACAGTTATGAGTGGTTTTACAGATTCCGATTGGGGAGCTTGTGATGCTACATGGAGATCATCGACATGTTTTTTTTCTACCGTGGAACATTCTTGATTCACTGGAAGAGCAAGAAATAGCACGTAGTATCCATATCCTCACCTGCGAAGCCCAATGATTGTTGTACCTTCTTCGAGACCTTCGCATTCTTCACAATCATCCCATCAACATTTTCTGTGACAACCTATCTGATATTCACATCGCCACTAATCTGGTTTTCCATTAACGTACCAAACATATAGAGATGGACTGCCATATAGCTTGAGACAAAGTTCAGCAGAAGATCATTCACCTAATGCCCATTCCATCTTCACAACAAGTCGCTGACGTTTTCACAAAACCGCTTCACAATAATCAGTTTCACTCTATGGTTTCCAAACTTGGCATGAACAATATACATTCTAGTTTGAGGGGGGTCTTAGCCTTAATAATAGCACTTAACACCTTAGAGCATCTTTATTGCAGGTTCTTAATAGATAGATTTTGTATAGATAACGTTTATTTTAAAGAATTTGCATTATAGTAGTGATGACATGGCATTGGATTGGTTATCTTTTAGTCTTCGGCAACTACATAGTTAACGTAAACTATTTTATTGGAAACATAAAATATTATTATTTATATTATTAAAATATTTATAAGATCCCAATAACTATAAAACAACATACAACGGCTATCTATATTTTCAAAAGTATAACGGTTATAAAAAAAATTTACTTTCCTATAAATACTATAGTAACTTGTAATTTTTTTACACACAATTTTACCTTCTAATTTTTTCTTCCTTAATTTTCAATCATATTTAATTTATCAAATGGATCCCAACTAATGGAATCCTTATTATAATTATTTACAAACTCCTATCGGTGACAATTCTCAAAATTTTCAAATGTGTCCACGACCATCACTCCCTATTGGTGACGGTTCTCAAAATCCTCAACCTATTATGTTTCAATCACCACCATTCTCTTCCGGCAACAATTCTCAATATCCCCGACCTTTTATGTTTCAACCACCACCAACTAACATCACTAGCCAATATACACATTCAATGGGTACCAACGACGTTGTAGAGTCTCCTAACGTTGAATCAGAATCACCAATCGGGTCCACTACAGATTCTCAAGATCCAGTGTTCTCCACCCAGGAGGGTCTAGAAAATATTACTTTTGTGGAGGAAGGAGAACGTTCAACCCAAAAAAAACATCGTCTCAGGTTCTTAGAAGAAGAAGATAAATTGCTTATTCAGACATGGTTTAACATTTCCAAAGATTCAGTTGTCGGAGTTGACCAAAAAGCAGATAGTTTTTGGGGTAGAATCAAAGATGGCTATAACAACTATCGTGGACCACTTATAGCGAGAGAGTGGTCTACACTGAAATCTCGATGGCATCTATTGAATAAACATTGTCAATGGTTTTGCGGCAACTACAAACTAGCTGTTGCTAACAAGAAAAGTGGACAGTCTGAGACAGACGTCATGGATGAGGCACGTAAACTTTTTGTACAAGTACATCATCAACGTTTTACAATGGAGCACGCATGGAGGTTGTTGAAGGATGAACCTAAATGGAAGGGACAAGAAATGAATAACTCTTCAAAGAGATCAAAGGTATCCTCTACCGGGACATATTCATCAACATCTAATCCAGAAAATCCCATAGATTGTTCAGAATACAATAGCGCAACTCAGATCGACCGTCCAACAGGACAAAAGGCGGCAAAAAGAAAGGGCAAGGGAAAAGCATCTCCATCTATAACACCCACAGTGGATTTGACTGGCATGGAAAATGTCTCAGAAAAGAAATTAGCTATCTATAATAAGATAGTTGAAGCAAGGTTGGCAGAAAGCATACCCATGTTGTATGAAATTCTCATGAAGGACAAATCAGCAATGGATGATGAGCAACGCCGAGAGCATGAAGAAATTTGTCAAAGTATCAAGGAGAAGTACTTCAAGAGAAGTTAGGTGTATTATTATTATTATTATTATTATTATTATTATTATTATTATTATTATTATTATTATTATTATTATTGTTGATTAGGTTTGAATATGTATTTCATATTATTGTAATTTTGTTCTAAATGAATGTTATAAAAAAACTAGACGTTATAAAACTAGCCGTTATAAAAAAACTAGCCGTTATAAAAAACTAGCAGTTGTAAAACTAGCCGTTGTAAAACTAGCCGTTATAAAACTAGCCGTTGTAAAAAAAATAGCATATATATATTTACCTCACATGTTCTCCCATTATATTATTATTATCATATCTTCCATGGATCCAAATGCTGAATGGGATAAAATCTGGAATGAAGTCGTAGATGATTGTCTTAACGACAACACTGAGGAAGATGTAATAAGGTTAGTACGAGAGGCGCAACAACAAGCCAACAATACAAGTAAGCATAGAAAAAGAAGAACGGTGATAGATCGAAGTCGTGAATAAGGGCATAATCGATTGTTCAATGACTACTTCTCTGAAAATCCTGTATACACGGATGAACAATTCAGACGAAGGTTCCGTATGCGAAAACATGTGTTCCTTCGCATTGTTGAAGCCCTTGGAAATCATGATGAGTACTTTCAAAGAAGGACTGATGCGGTGGGTAGAATGGGTCTTTCACCATTGCAGAAGTGCACCACTGCTCTTCGTATTCTAGCATATGGATCACCAGCTGATAGTGTGGATGACTATGTTCGAATTGGAGAAAGCACGCCATTGGAGTGCTTAGACAGGTTTGTAATAGGCGTGTGTACAATATTTGGTGCTCAATACATGAGAAGGCCAAACAATGAAGACATTGCACGCCTACTACAAATCAACGCTGCACGCGGCTTTCCAGGTATGTTGGGTTCAATTGATTGTATGCATTGGGAATGGAAAAATTGTCCTGTCGCATGGAAAGGTCAATTTTCTAGAGGTGATCACGGTAAACCCACAATCATGCTTGAAGCTGGCGCATCTCAAGACTTGTGGATTTGGCATGCATATTTTGGAACGGCGGGTTCTAACAACGACATTAATGTGTTAAACACGTCTGATGTGTTTAATGATGTTTTGAATGGAAAAGCTCCTGCAGTGCAATACTCGGTGAATCGAACAACATATCATATGGGGTACTACCTAGCGGATGGCATTTATCCTGAGTGGGCAACATTTGTCAAGACCATCCCTATGCCGCAAGGAGAAAAGAGAAAGTTATTTGCCCAACGACAAGAATCAGCACGGAAGGATGTTGAACGGGCATTTGGAGTGCTCCAAGCCCGATTCGCTATTATACGTGGTCCAGCACGTGCTTGGCATGTGAATACAATGAAACACATAATGTTAGCATGTATCATATTGCATAACATGATTGTCGAAGATGAGCGAGACACATATGCTGGTAATTTTGATTACGACCACGTTGATAATAATTTCACCACAACTGAAGTATCTACTGGTCCTGATCCAAATTTGACAACATTGTTTGAAAGGATAGCACATGTTCATCAAAGGCAAAATCATCGTCAACTTCAAGCAGACTTGGTGGAGCATATTTGGGAGAGATTTGGTCATGATAATAACGAAAGTTAGTTTTTATCTTATTTTGTATTGCTGTTAAAATGTAATTTGTTGTTTATTGTCATGTATTATTTTATATTCCTATGAAAATGTAATTTTTTTAGTGTATTATTGTTGTGAAATTTATATTATTTTTAATTTTATAATTTTTTTTTTATTATTTAAATTTTTTTTAGATAAAATTTATTAAAGTAGTTTTTCCAACTTTAATAATTTAGATTTTTTTTAAATAATGAATATTTTATGCATTTTAATTAAAATAATTAAATTAATGGTAACTTCAATAAAAAATAATTATAATTAAAAAATATAAAATGTGGGGTCAAGTTTTGGTTTTTTATAAACAACCATCATTAAAGTAAAAACAACTCAAATCAACTATAAATTTTTTAAATCCTACAAATCACTTTGAGCCCACAAAAAGTATCTTAGTTTACCCACATAACATACTCCCACTAAAGATGCTTTTAGTATTAGCTTTTTTTTCCGTTACTGTTTCATTGCCTAGTTTATAGGCTTTCAGTTACTTTCATGCTTGTATATAAATTCCCATCGTGTATTTTAATATTACTAGCTTGGAAAATACAACAAAAATTACATTTTATTTTTCAGCATTATTTCTTTTTTGTTGCATGAGCTATCATAAATTAAAATAATAAAATAAACAAAACAGATTTGTGATGGGTATTGGTGTTCCCATTACCCGACTCGTCATCATATTTTATAATCTGAGAAAACTTAAGCCCAAACTCAAACCCAGTCAAAACGAATTTTTCTCATTAAATTTAAAACGAATTTGAGAGAGAGAGAGAGAGATGTTGTATTACTAATTTAATGACATAAATTCCACATATTGTCTCATATAGTTTGGTTTCCAAGCATTATTGGAACAAATAATCATTTTCTACCTCTATTTCAAAATGACCGTTTTAACAAATAAAAATAATTTCAAAATGACTTTCATTCTCACTTTTTATATAAATGATTTATAATTTTTTTAATTATTATTTTTTACATTAATTCCAACACATTAATAGAGTTAATTTAGGAAAAATATAATATCTTATGACAATATAATTGTCTTCCTTAATCTGTATAAAAATGAAAGTCATTTTGAAACAGTATAAGTAATTTTATTATATTAATTAGGATTGTCAATCATCACGAAATTAGTTCATGTAATAAAAACATTACGGCAATATTAAGCATTCAACAACAACTAAGTCTTATCTCCCTGAATATGGTCGACTATATTGATCAACTTCCATCGTAATTTTCTATCTAGGACTAAAATATTTTTACTATGCTTCAGATTTTATTTTATTTTGATAAGCACTATGCTTCAGATATAATTTCAAAGCGGAACAGAGCATCATACCATAACCATGACTACATATTTCATGCATTGCTCCAGAAAAGTTTTACATCGGAGTGCTAAGGATAAAACAAAATTCTACACTTCAAAATTGCAACATTTACTCTTCTAGAAGATATGTATTCATGTTTCTTTTTGGAAAACCACAATTGAGTTCACTGCTTTTGAGTTATTTTTGAAGAACTTTCAAGTATGCTTTCGAGTTGTTTTTGAGGAAGAACTTTCAAGTATAAGATGCAATGCCAATGCAATACTACTTTCTCATCTGCGTGAACAACTCAGGTGGTTTGTTACCTACAGCATTACTAAAAGCAGAAAAACCACCACTTCCTTGGCTGTTAAATGCTCCGAACCCACCACCACTAGAACCGGCTCCTGCAAATCCACCAGTTGAAGTAGCAGCACCACCAAAACCACCACCTGCGGGAGCAGCACCAGCAAATCCACCACCAGCTGGAGCAGCACCGGCAAATCCACCAAATCCACTACCTGTGGATGTAACACTTGCAAAGCCTCCACCCGTGGATGCTATGGCAGCAAACCCTCCACCTGCTGATGTTCTACCAGCAAACCCTCCACCAACAGCAGCATTTGAAAATCCACCAGTATTATTACTGGCAGCAAATCCACCACCAAAACCAGGGGGAGATGCAAAACCACTTCCAGGAAGAGCACTGCCAAGTTGCCTTGATTGTCCAAAAGACCCAAGAACGGATCCAAGAACCTGCTGCCCTGATCCAACTTGTGCTGGTTGCCCAAATGGGCTTGGAGCTTGCGCAGGAACAGTTGCCCCAACACCAAAACCCCCAGAAAATGCACCTGAATTTGTTGACAGTGCTGGCGCAGATACTGGAGTGCTTGGGAATGTAAAAGATGCTGGTCGAAACAACTCTCCACTGGGAACTGATAATGGAATTGTAGAGCTTGATAAACTTGTTGATACATTATTAAATGAACCCCCAAATGGATTTGATTTAGGAACTGATGGGTTAGGGGTTGAGCCAATTCCAAAACCGCCAAGGCTTCCCAAACTAATTTCCGTTGAGTTACTTGTCTCAGGAGCTTCTTCCTCCATCTCATCTTCCTGAGAAAGTCCAAAATCCAAGCCCCCATTTTTCCCGCTTGAAACACTAGCAGAAGTAAGAAAAGAAGTTGAAAGTTGCAGAGGTGCATCTGAAGGCCGCTCTGATGGAGAAACTGAGGCAATATTGATATCAGAACTAGTTATATTCTTGGCAGGCTGTTCATTAGTAGGACTGAAGTTTCTTGAAGATCCAAACTTCATTTCAGATTGACCATTTAGAGGTTCATTTAGCTGAGTGGCCACTTCTGCAGTAACATCTGAATTAGTCTTTAAATCAGGTACATCAGCTGGTTGAATCTCCGATTTAGGAGACTCCAATGTTGAGTTCAAGGAAAGGGGATTAGGTAACAGGGACAACGTTTGTTTAGGGACCTGATTAGACAAGTGAAGAGAATTTGATGCTGAAGATGTAGACTTGTGATTAGAATCTATACTGAAGTTTGAACTAGTCATAGTATTGCTTAATGTCGTTGACACTGTGGCTGGAGGGAAAGATATAGACGAGACAGATAATGATGCTGAAGAAACCGATGGTGTTTTAATAGTAGGAGGAGACAGAGAATCACGAGAACTACTAAACTTGGGCACTGCTGGAACACTATTTTCAGGCCAGCTTTTATCAAAATTGAACCCGGAAACTTTTCCAACCATATTTGAAGTTGCAGAAATAGAGGACGAGTGTGACTCTGAGGAAGGGATGTTTTTTTTCCAAGACTCAGGAGTAAATGCACTTGAAAGTTTGTCTCCAATTGTGAAACTTGTACCCGTAGCCATTGTACTGTTTGTAATGGGCACTGCACTCGATTTAAACAGAGATGATGGTGTTTCTGTGGTTGAACGGGTAGATATTGAGAATTTTTGAGGCATTTCCGTGAGTGAAAAAGGCTTGCTCTCACTATTTGAGCTTGAATCAAACTTTTTAACATTCAGTTTTTCAGCAGCATATTCTCTCGATTCTGTAGCATGGCCATGCACGATTGTAGGTGACAAGGGGAATGCAGGACGTGGGGGAACTGCAGAGATATTACTTCTTTGCAAAACATGAGACTTGGAATCTGAAACTCGAAAGTGTGCTTTGAGGTCGCCATCCTGCATAAATGCCTTTGAGTGTTCTGACACGTCTTTAAGTGCTGGATGGGAATCCAGAAAGCCTGCTGCAAGTATATTATTAATAAATAAAAACAGAGTTCCATTCATTATAAACCATGAGTTTGAATCAGGTTAACGATTGATTTTAGAAGCAGGAAGGCACCTGAGGGAATTCTGGCATTCATTTGATGAGGAGCGGATTGCACTGGCGTGGAAGCTTTAATTTTTTCTTTTGAAAATGGTGATTCTTTCCACTTCGGTTTCTGGAGGTCTTGCAGCAGCATCCTTTTGATGATAGTTTTAGGAGGTTCAGAACAGGTCCAACTCTGCATCAAAGTTGTTTAAACATGCAATAACCTATCAGAAACACACCTGGTGTAGCCATTAAATAAGAGAGATCATTGACTCGTGAGATTCAACAGTATAAAATACAACGTAGAAATATATCAACAAACTATATACTCAAGCAACAAACTGAGCAGAGCACAAATCAATCTGTCTACTTAATCCTGTGGCATATATTTGTATAACAAGCAAAGCTAGAGTAACAAATACCTGGTCAAGTGAGTCTCTCCTCCTCCTAGCCGTTTCTGGTTCACAACTCTTCATATAACTTCCTTGAATTCTCTTGGATTTTTCTTTACTACTAGTCAAATCAGAAAACAAGAGCTTCTTACTAGAAGGAGTCTTCATAAGAACTTTTGTATCTGGAGAGCCAAAAGATGCGTCATAGGGAATTCCTATTGTTTCAAAGAGTTCTTTCACATTCTTTTGCTCCTCAGTTGGGGACCTTAAACTCAATGTAGTCATCTGTTTTGAAAGGCATTCAGAGAGACTCTCTGCAGCTACAAGTTGCGACCTGATTGCATTCTGTAAACTATGCAATGACTGAATGTGTCTGCAAATAAATTAAAGACACTAGTAAAACAGTTGAAAATTGAAAAGGCTAGAATCTAATGCTTATCTAGCAACGCGTCTCTATATCCGATCTATTGTATTTTATACCGATCAACAAATTAAATATTGGCAAAATAAGAGAGCAGGAGACTCCATAACCCAACCCGAGATGAAATATCTTAATGAATTAATTAAGTATTGAACATAGTAGTAGCAGCCTTGTTGCATTATATATGTGATTATGTTCTATATTCTATCACAATAAAACAACCTTCAACCTCTCTAAATTCACAAGAGGAACACATCAAAACAAGACATACGCGCTATTGACCAAGTCCTAGAGTAAAACAGGAACTAAGGAATGGCCATTCAACATACTAGCATTAGGCACAACCCAAAGGATCTATACTAGCTTTGAATGGTAAGGTAAAATAACAGATAAAATAAAAATACACCAAAGAAATATAAAAGAGAAAATTGGTTAGGAAACAAAAGACAACCTAATGTCTATGCCTAATGATTAGTGTATGTAAATGATCTATAGTATACTTCGGCAGACAAGCCAATTGATCTAGATGATACCAACATCTCTAAAATTCAAATTACAAGAAAGCATTAGGTTAACTGATTATTAGTAGTACTAATTGCAAAAGCCACGGCAAGTTAAGCATACCTTGAAGGTCCATATCTATTTTGTGAAGCTCCGCGACCAATGTGATGCCCACCATATTGACTGAATTTGTTCAGTTCAAGGGCATTGAAATGTCTCTCCAATTCAACCAACTGATTAGTTAAATCCTGAAATAATTATTGAGGAAACTTGTTAAACCCCAGGCTACAAACATTTTGTTGGAAAATTAACGTACATACCTGATTCAAATTAACCCACATACCTGATTCAGACTCAGTATATGCTGTCGCTTTAGCTCTAATTCTGAATTCAACTTTTGCCTATTCCATAGGTCCCAATATCGGCTATCACATGCTTGCTTATATATGTCTTCCAAGTATACTTTTCTTGCCACGACTGATATTCAACCAGATAAACATTTAGGTCAAACTGAGAAAAGCTGATTTGTTAATTTGACCAGAAAAAGAAAAGATTTTACACAATTAAAACTAGCATGTTGGGGACTCATGATAACAAATGTAGTTTTTTATATAAAAAATTGAGTTTTTATTTAGTGTAACAAATAAAATACGTGAGGCTAAATTGAAGTTTGAGCCGTGAATAATTATTATACAAATCACACAGAATCCTCAGGTCCAATGATTGAAATTGTGGATTTGGAAGGCAAGCAATTGTTGATAATGTGGCTGTCAACTTCTTCCATAGATGGAAGATAACTTTTTAAGAACCTAATTGAAGCTAAAATGTTTCACGGACCCAAAATTTGGCCAAGACTAAATATAATTGAAAAGAATAAAAGAGAAAGAGAGTTCACCGCCCAACCCGAGATAAATATTCCAAACGTGAAATTTAACAGTGAGACAGAGGGAATATGTAAGAATAAAATGAGTATTGAAAAAAATGTTCAAAAAAAAGTATTTCACCATTTTATTTTTCAATATACTCTCATTTCTATTGCTGGATTGATGCAATTTTATAATTTCTTTTGAGAACAATTCAATAAAAAGCAAATTACATACTAAACTTAAAGAATAAAAACACGCCTATTAAAGAATAGAACCTTGTATTGTCTTGTTAAGAAGATAATGAACCTCCTCAAGATGTTGATCCACTTGGCCCTGAAAAATGAAACAGGCAAAGTTCCATGAGAACAAAAACAGAACAACGTAAAATACATTTAAATAAAATAGGCATTTAATACACAAATAAAATGCAGAACTAGAAACATCAATCAGTTGTAAACTATAATCAAATTGAAACTTCAAGGATACACTAGATAAGCATATATACTACAAGATCAAAAGGAAGAGGTTGGAGTTTTGACTATTTCAGCTTGACTTGAAGTTTTGGTTGGTTTTCATAGGTATGGGCTTTGAACATGTCACATTTCTTGTAGACCAAGTAAAACGTAGGAGGTTGTCAGACTCACGAGTCTACGTAGACTTAGACTCGTAAATTTGTGAGTCTTATGAAAAATAAATAATTACTGTAAAAACCATAAAATGACACAAAGGACACATTTACATAATAGAAAACCAATTAACATAAAAATAATAATAATAAAAAATCAATTTAAAACTATAACAAACAAAGAGACATTTTGAGACACCTCAATAGAATGGGGTAACCAAACACAAAATCAGCATCTCATTGAAAAACTTGAACCCTCTTTCTCCATGGTATTGTCCTATCTCTATTTTTGGGGATGCTTTTTAATAGCATGGTATCTTATAAATTGCATGACCTCTTTTGTCCTTGATGGCATTATCCCTCATTCGGTCCACTATCCCCAAACCCATCTTCACCCCCTTTCCTCCTTGAGTCATTGGGTCAACGCGTTTTCATAAAAGAGTTGTCATTGTTATTCTCCTACACAACAATGATACCTCATATATGTTGATGTTACGTTTTTCTATTCTGTTCCATATTTTGAGTTGACCCATGTAGCTCCTGAACTTCTTCAAGTAGTAATCCATGTTCCTCCTATTATTGCCGCATAGGGAGAGTCATCTACCATCGTTTGTCAGCTATACAGGTCCCTTTATGGTCTAAAAGAGTCTCTTCAAGCTTGGTTTGACGGATTTAGTACAGAAGTACAACGGTTTGGTATGATTTGTAGTGAAGCTAACGTTTTTGTTTTTCATTGTCACTCAGCCCAAGGATGCACTTATCTTAATGTTTTTGTAGATAAATGGTGGATGGCCTGAATCGAAAGACTCTAATATCATATTAGAATTGAGTTAGGCCTAAATCAATCTTACAAAACTGACTTGTAAGGTAAGTAATGTTTCTTTTTAGACTATATCTTTAATGCATATAGGACTAGGATTTTTCTCATTACACCCCCTCAAGCCCAACACTATCACGCTTGGTGCATGGATATGAATGGTGGGTGGCCTGGATTGATATGTGGGTGGGACTTGGTTTTTCCAATAGAATGTTTATCAACGGTGATCTAGAAGAAGTATATATGGACATTCCTGCTGGCTTTGAAGACAAATTTGGATCAAATATATGCAAACTGGAGAAGTCTTTGTGTGGATTAAAGCTGTCTCCTAGAGCTTGGTTTGAAAAGTTCACTCAATCCATGAAGAAATAACGATACATTCAAGGACAGACTGACCACACCTTGTTCACAAAGTTCTCCTGTGATGAGAAATTTGGTGCCCTGATTGTTTGTGTTGATAATATTGTCCTTACTGGAGGTGATACAATTAAGAGAAACTAGTTGTAAACTTTGAAATCAAGGATTTGGGATTCTTGAGAAATTTTAAGTGAAACTAGTTGTAGACTTTGAAATCAAGAACTAGGAATTCTTGAGATATTTTCTTAGTATGGAGGTTGCTCAATCAAAGAAAGGAATTATGGTTTCACAGCAAAAATATATTCTAGATTTATTAGAAGAAAAGTTGTTGTCGACCAACACATACCCCCATGGACCCTAATGCAAAAATTTTGGGAGAAGGTAATGTTTTCGTTGATACTGGAAGTTACTAGAGATTGGTTGGTAAACTGATTTGTCACACACCAGACTTGACATCGTCTTCTAGTAAGCTTATACATTCTCTTTTTAAGAAACATCTTGAGGCAATTTATAGAATAATGAGACATCTAAGGTAAAATCCAGAAAGAGGTCTATTCTTTAAAAAGACTAATGAAAGGAGTGTCCGCGTATATTTATTTATTACTCCCTCCGGTCCTATTTATAAGAGACAAGTTACTTTTTAGATTTATTGAATAATTAATAATTAATGTATTTGATCTATTATTAGACCAAATATATTGATTGTTGAATGAATCTAAAAAGTAATTTGTCTCTTATAAATAGGACCGGAGGGAGTATTATTTCTAGGTGCTTCTAGATATTTCCATGTTTCCTTTTATTTTTCTCTTGTAACTACTTTCTCCTTGATTCAAGAAAAAGAATTAATTGTACCCACTCTATTTAAACCAACCTTGGGCTGAGGAATAAATCATTATCGCATTCACCTCTTATTTTCTAATAAGAACAAATAATCTAAGAAAGTGAAAGAAATAATCCAAAGTTTTAACAAGTCAGTGAAATGAATTTCAAGCAACGAAAGAAACATCACCATCCGTATTTTGCATTGTTTAGATAGAGTGTCCATGTTGTGCTCCACTTCCTCAATTGAACTTTGTAGTGACCTGGTGCAAGCATCTCTAAAGCCTCCAGCCTCTTCTACTGACTTTAAAAGCAGATCCAGTTCTTTGGTCATCTCATTAATCTAGGGTAGAGGCAAAAGTAATAGCACAATAAGAACAAGGAAAGGGTTATAAGAGTCTTTGTCATCGTACTCTATACATTTCTATTCATCTAATTTAATAATACATCATCTATTTAATAACTATTGAGGAATTTAATAGCAGTAAGAAAAATACAGAACAAGGCGATGAGGACTCCTTGCAGGAAAAATGATAAAAAAAGGATAAATTAATATATTTTCATCAGTTTTATAAAAATAAAAATATCTTCATCAGTAGTGCCCATTATGGGGAAAGATCTACCATCAATTATGCCAAAACTAAGAAAGATTTCCAGAAATAATACATTGCCAAACTGCTTTGACAAGTCAGAACTTGAAATCCCAGGCTTGGATGAATTTACATGCTGCTCATCAGAAGGATTAAACTTTCGTATAGATGACTTTCCAGTTGTAGAATTTCCGAGTAATGACAAATGTGAACTTTCTGCTCCTACGGAAGTTAGTTGTCCACCACTCTGAACAGGCCTACTGGCAGAGTAGACGCCAGGAGATTCAACATTCACATCCTTTACATGAAAAGGCTTTCCCCCAGTGTTACCAGGAACATTTGCAGCAGAATTGGTAGCAGGAGATTCAACATTTGCATCCTTTACAAAAAAAGGCTTTCCACCTATGCTACCAGGAACGTTTGGAGTGTTGGCATTTGTAGCACCCATAGTATATTTTTTACTTTGATAACCACTACCATCAACATAACTTGAACCAGAAACTGAGGTCACGTTAGAGTCTTTGGAGAATGAAAATGTTCCACCAGGCAATAGATGAGAAGCTCTTTGCGAGTCTCGTGAACTATTATCGTGATTATCATTAACTTGTTTCACATCTACACTTGGAACCATTTGCAGCACATCAGACTTCAAAGACTGTACACTTGTTGCTGATCCCACTTCAGGGTACTCAGTATAATCTTTAGCAAAAGGCCTAACCTCAACATCCTGCAAATAATATTTTTAAGAACTGTCATTGGCAGTCTGTATTCAGTGAACTAACTCTTTCCCTTTTCATATTCAAAAACTAAAGACCCAAAAAAAAATACCTGACCCAATTCATGTTCCTTTTTTTGCAATCCATGAGAAAAGGTGGAGCTTTCATCAACAGGTAGCTTTACAGGAGCATCTTTCTCATCATGCTCAGTAGAATCAACCTCAGGTGAAACTTTACTTCCTGCAAGACTAAAGACAAAAAACCCCTCAGCCTTTCGAGTTTGAAAACTTTGAAGCACGTAGAGAAGATTGAATTTTGGTGGCTTTTAGAATGGGCTATTTTGTCCTTTCTCAACCTGTATACCATGGACAAAAATGGAATTCCGCATCTCTTGCTTTTCACCTTTTATAGAATGGGCTATCAGTACGACTTTTCCTTGGAACTATTTTTAGCATTTTTATAGCACTCAGCCTGTTCAAGTTTTGATCTTCTTTCTAATGTTTGTTTGAGGTATTGATCCAAAATCTCTTATTTATCTTGATTTATAAAAGGTATATTGGTGTTTTGAGTATATTGGGTTTTACACACTAACAATGGTAAATGATGTTTGGACACGTTCCTTTTTCATATAGCTATGATAGTGAATGGTTATGTGGAGCAGCCATTGGCGTGACCTGGAGATGGCGGTGGACCAAAAGGCAGGGGAACACAGAGGGGCGTGGGAGAAGTGATGAATAAAGAAGAGAAAATGAACAATTTTACACATGTCAATCAGGACCCTTGATGA